>JBBBDQ010001661.1:1610000-1855000 GCA_037127315.1 Ascarosepion bandense | reverse complement strand
AAAGTACTGCAGTCACAAATATATATATATATATATATATATATTTGTGACTGCAGTACTTTATTATACATATAAAATGTTGTAGCTGAATAAT
The DNA here is from genome assembly GCA_037127315.1 of Ascarosepion bandense. NCBI lineage: Eukaryota > Metazoa > Mollusca > Cephalopoda > Sepiida > Sepiidae > Ascarosepion > Ascarosepion bandense. The sequence continues at coordinate 1,854,906 of JBBBDQ010001661.1, read as the reverse complement.
ATAGGCCATTCTAAAAGCAAAGCAGTCGAGTGTCATTGGGCGATATAAGATAGGATAAAATATATTATGGAATAAGTGATGTAAAAAAAAATGAGAGGAAAAAAGTACTAGAGGCAAATGATTGCACGTCCTATCAATGATTCACGCTGTTTACAGAGAGAAATTTTGCGGGACCTGATATACAAAACCTCCAACACTTTTAGGTGAAATCCATGCTCGGTTATGCCAAAGCACAGTGCAAATCACAAGAAATTAGAATCATCATTAGACCTACTCTCAATTCTAAAGTCGGCCGAGGGAAAGAAGGTGAAACGATTGGTAATTTTGAACTAGGACACCACAATGGCCGTGGTGAGAGATGGGTCCAGTGGTGCACAGAGAATTACCAGATAATAACTAACACCTGATTCCAAGAGCACCCAAGAAAACTATGGACATGGAGTAGTTCAGGAGGAGTAATTAAGAACACAATTGATTATGTTATTGTCAACAAGAGATTCAGTAACGCAGTCCTTCACTGCAAATCCAACCAGGTGTTGACTGCAGGTGACCACATACTGGTTTTATGCAAACTAAGGATAAAACTAAAGAGATTAAAACAACCTAACACAGCTCTAAGACTGCAGTACAATTTACACGTGAATGAGTCGAACCTGCATGAAATCTACATAGACAGCGTAAAACCAAAATACCAAGGAAAAATTGGTAACGGAAGCTTAAAATGGGACGCACTTAGCCTGGCTCTAGTGACATCGGCAAACGACATCATCACAAAGGAAAAGGCACGTTGGAAGAAAAATGAGTGAATCACTGAAGAAATTCTTGAATTGATGCAAAAGAGAAAAAAAAAAACAATGCCAAAATATGCAATGGAATACAAGAAACCACACAAGGAAATAAAGAGCAAATGTAGACAGACTAAAGAAAGATGAACCAACGAAAAATGTGCCAAAGTAGAGAGACTGAGCACTACAAATAATGACAATATGCATAAAAAAATAAAAGAACTAACAGGACAAAATACCTGCTTAGTAACAGGATGTATAAAAGTAAAGAACAGTACACACATACTAGAAAAAAAAGACAAATACTTAAGAGATTGGATGAGTATATTGATAATTTCTACAAGAGAGAGCAATCAACAATACACAAAAATACGGATGGACGAGAAATACTAAAAGCCGAAGTGGAATCGGTAATGGTCAAATTGAACAGATATTAAGCAGCAGAACCCAGTGGGATTGTAATAGAGATGCCGATGCCCTTAGAAGACTTTGGCGTAGACAGGCTAACAGAAATAAGAAATTAAATCTACAACAGCGGCAATATAGCGGAGGATCTAATCAGATGGATTCTCATAGCACTGCCTAAGAAGCCAGGTGCAAAGGAATGTGAACACCACCGAATATTAAGCATAATGAGCCACATAACAAAACTCATCATCTGGATTCTGTTGAATAGATCGCGCAGGAAAATTCCAATTTTATTTCATCTGGATTTTTGTGGAAGTGGCGTCGCTCTTAATGAGAGTGATGTAAATTTATGTGGTATAGGGAGTTTTAGAATGGTCTAGTCGTCCGTTCGTGGTTCTAGTGATGCTGCTATTGGGTTAAGAGAAGGGTGTGGGGTAGCTTAGTATTAGACAGGTAGCTTTTTCGTTTAGTTTAGGTATTTTGTATTGAAATATATGTTTTTTTTTTGTTTTTTTTTTATGCAGTGCCGATAGTTTTTATTTTACCACTATTTACAGGTAGATGGAATTATTGTTGGTAGTGCTTGGGATTTATTTTTATTTTTACGTTTTTCGATTTTATTTTTACGTTTTTCGTTCTATTTATTTAGAGAATTGATTATGTGTATTTATTGCGTTTTTTGGCGGGTGGATGGGGTGTTATTTTTTTTTTGTTTTATTTAAATTTTAACGAGAAATATTGGCGATGTTTAAATAATACTGTTAGTTTGTCTCTACGGTTTAATAGTTCGCTACTGTTGGAGTACTTTTGAATGTGTAGCTTTTCACTTAAACATAAATGGCAGATGTCGTTAAGTGAGTTGCAAGATCTATTTTTTTCTAAGATTTCAATTTTCCTTTGGATTTCTGTATTGAGTCCTTTAGTTTCCAAAAGTATGCGGAAAGGGATGTTTGGTTTCGGTATAAGTTGTTTATGAATGAAATTAAGAGACCCTAACAACTACCCACTACAAGATAAATCTAAAATAAACTCAATAATCTATCAATGCAACATAACATCAATTGAAAATCCCACTATAAAAAAAGTGTATATCGGATCTACTAAGAACAATTTTAAGCAGCGCTGGTACATGCACTTAACTTCATATATATATATATATATATATATATATATATATATATATATATATATATATAAAGGTCTGCCTTCTTCTACCGAGCGCCCAGAGCTCAGAGGTAGAATCGCTGACTGCCGCTACTTTAGTCGGGTTTCAATCCTGGGAGTCTAACCGTACTGATGAGCTGTGATACAGCGAAACAGATCTGTTGCGGAAGACTATATATATATATATATATATATATATATATATAATCGTGTCGCCCTAGGCAAGACATTTTACTACCAATCTTGTGCAGGGGGTTACATAGGAGGAATGTTGAGGAGTGAGAGATTGCATGGGGTGTCAGGAAGAGAGTAGGAGAAGGAAGAGATTACTAATGAAAGTGTGGTGGACGAGGAGGAATGTTATGAGGTGTGAGAGGTTGCAGGGGGTGTCAGGAAGAGAGTAGGAGAGGGAAGAGAGTACTGATGAGAGTGGGGTGCATGTAGAAAAGCATGAGAGAGAGGGTGTAAGTTAGTGAGACAGGAGATGACTATTGACTTTATATTTAAATTATTGTAGATTATAATTGTCAGGAAAGCAAGTAAACGGAAGGGAATTCCACAGGCGGGAAGTGCGAGAAAAGAAGCTCTCGAGTAGAATTTGCGTTTAAATTTTATTGGTTTCACAGTAAAAGGGTGGGACCTAGTTGCTAATCTTTTAGCTCGAGGAAATTCGTATATAGAGCGTACCAGTGAGCTCAGTTTATCGGAGCAGATGCTGTGAAAGTATTTGTAGAAGAGACACAGGGAAGCCACACTGCTTCGGTGAGAAAGTGACTGTATCGTAGCCGCCAAATCGGGATCGATCACATTACAGATTCTCCGGTGGGTTCGATCGAGAACACCTAAGTGGATAGCATGAGCACCAGACCAGATATGGCAGCAATACTCAATGCACGGTCGTATGGTAGACTTGTATATGTGCAGGATTTTTTCAGACGGGAAAACTTCCTGGCCCTACACAGAGAACCGACTTTCTTAGCAGCAGATTTAGCTATGGATTCTATATAGTTATTTCACTTGAGGTCTGGTGTGAGAGTTAACCCGAGGAGGCGCAGTGTTTCACTTTCAGGGAGAGAAGCCTGATCCATATTAATGGGCGAGAGGAACGATTGTTTGTGGTGGTTATTAGATAGCAGCTTCGTTTTGGAAACATTAAAATGTACGAGCCATTTCTTGCCCCAGTCCACCACGGATTGGCGGTCCTTTTCAAGCTCGGCAGCGAGGTTTGCTTTTTCAGCCTCAGTAGATTTTTTATGGAGACGAGAGTAAACCGTAGTGTCGTCAGCATATATGCCCACTTGGGATCTTGTTACATCAGGGAGATCGTTAATATAGATAAGAAAAAGCGTAGGACCTAGAATAGAGCCTTGAGAGACACCCGCATTCATGCGATAGTATTGGGAGGCTTGTCCGTTCAATACCACTCTCATTGTACGGTTTGAAAGGAAGGACTGGATTAGGTCAAACAATTGTCCAGTTATACCATAGCCGTGAAGCTTGCATAGAAGGCCAGCATGCCAGACTCTGTCAAACGCTTTGGAGATGTCAAGGGCCACAGTTCGTGCTTCGCCGTTTTTGTCGAGGGCCCGGTGTATATACTCAGTGAGAGTCGTGAGCATATCACCAGTTGAGCTGGTGAAGCGGAAGCCATACTGTTTGTCGGAGAAGAGTCTATGGGCTGTGAGATGTTGTACCACCTCGGCGTTGATGAAGGCTTCGAACACTTTGCTCAAGGTCGGTAGGAGTTAGATAGGGCAATATTTAGCGGAGTCAGAGGGTTCTCCAATATTTTTATATATAGGAACCACGGAGGAGGATTTCCCACAGGCAGGAAAACAGGAAGCAGAAAGGCGGAAGTTATAGAGTTTAGAGAGAATAGAGGAGAGTTCAGGAGCACATTTCCTTAGGACAATGATGGGTATTCTGTCGCCACCGCTCGCATTATGGGGGTCAAGCTTAGAAATTATTTTGGAGACTACCGAGGGAGTAATTAGTATGTCAGTCAGTTGGACCTGGGTTCGGAGAGGGAAGTCGGGTACAGATACTCTAGACGAGTCCAGTGTCGAGTTTTATATATATATATATATATATATATATATATATATATATATATATATATATATATAGTCATCCGCAGATAGTTATATTTCACTGTATCACAGCTCATCAGTACGTTTAAACATCCGATTGCTTCTAGCCAGGATTGAAACGAGACATTAGTCGGCGATGCTACCTCTGAGCTATGGTATAGAAAGGCGTGTTATATACAACGTAAACACACGCCATTACTGATTGAACAATGCGTAGCTGCTTGAGTAGCTACTGTTTTTTCAAAGTCTACCATTCCTCCATAGTGTTCAATCGGGGTGTGAGAGCGTAACATAGATAGATAGATAGATAGTTAGATAGATAGATAGATAGATAGATAGATAGATAGATAGATAGATAGATAGATAGATAGATAATATAGTTTTAATGTGTGGTATTTAAGGATCAATGTACCCAATATTACGAATAGTGCGTGTGTAAACATTACAATTGGCTTTGAAATCAAAATCCAGCAGCGCAATCTAATTCAAGAATATTGTCAAACTTCATGTCTTGTCGATCGCGTTTAAGGATGAAACAGACTCGCCGCTGAGTGTTGATTTTAATGTGTGTACATATATATATATATATATATATATATATATATATGTGTGTGTGTGTGTGTGTGTGTGTATGTATATATATATATATACCTTTATGTATATCATACTAGTGTTCACCCAGTCAAAGGACAAAAAGTAACTCAATGTAGAAGATTAGTCTACAATGTTGCATCTGCACTAGCCGAAAACTCACACCGAAAAGATTGCTTTTTGAGGTAACCTAAATTGATGCACTTGAAAGATTTAAGACTAATATGAATTACAAGAAACTGGTACTTGCAATCAGAAACACAGTGTTGATATTCCTGGGATACATAAAGAGAAAATTGGGCTTGGAGAACTTAACATTCATCGGGCATACTTAACACAGGAGGAGCCGTGAGAAACATAACTTCTCTATGTTAATTGATAGAAGAACGACGACTAAGAAAGATTATTAATTGACAAAAGTTTATTAAACAACAAAAGGCAATAAATTGTGGAGACTACATTATTTTTCATGTTCTTGCATATAAAAAAACTATCAAAATAACGCATACCAGTATTTTTTTCAGTCTGTGTTTTTATGATGAACTTAACCTTAAGATTTGGACATTTGAATGCTTCTCATTCCTTCGTTAATGAATTAATTCCAAGCTTTAGAAGCAAGTGCTGTAGACTTGAGTGTGCAAGCAGAGAAATGGATCGGAATTAGAAATCGAAAAGCTGACTTTCAGCTTCACTGTATATCCTGACGGGCAAATACACATGGAAAGACTACGAATTCAATTCCACCGGCACTGGATTCACTGTATCGAGCTACACAATTTTCTCACACATATCTTGACTTTTTTTTTAAATCATTTCACCCCGAGCAAGGCGGAAACGCCACTGATGTGCAGGGGGTTACATAAATGTAAAAAGATTAATTAGAAAAGAGTGAGGAGTACGAACTAGTTAGAAAGGAACAATAGAAAGCTGAGAAAGCAGGTACGATGACAGATACATAGGTGGAGAGAAAGGGAAGGTTATACAGGGGAGGGGAGAGAGCTAGAGGCCAGTGGTTAGTAGATGAGTATTGACTTTGCATTTAAATTTCTGGAGGTTGTAGCCGTCAGGAAAGCAAGAATAAGGGAGTGAGTTCCACAGGCGGGAAGTGCGAGAGAGGAAGCTGCAAGAGTAGAATTGTCGTCTGCGTTTGGCTAACCTGACTGTGAATGGGTGGGACCCAGTTGCCAGTCTGGTTGCACGAGTAAACCCCTGTTGAGGAGGCATCAGTGACTTAAGCTCATCCGAGCAGAAGCCATGAAAATATTTATAGAAGAGACAAAGGGAGGCCATATTTCGACGATGGGGAAGTGGCTGCAGTCGAGTCGCCAGATCAGTACCTATCACATTACAGACTCTCCTTTGGAGCTTGTCAAGAACACTGAGGAGAACGGCAGGGGCACCTGATCATAAATGGCAGCAGTACTCCATGCATGGACGGATGGTTGACTTGTATATATGCAGGATGGATTCAGGTGGAAAAACCATCCAGGATCGACATAGTGACCCAATGAATTGATCTAATGAATATGCATACACTTTGGTTCCCCCTCACAGTAATATGATTGTATTTATGGCTGACACCAGCCAGACTAAGGCCTGGGACTACGCCAAGTGGAAGGCTTATTGACTACGCCTATTGCATAAGCCTGTGCCTAAGCATACTGCACAGGACTACGACGATGACCGGTCCTTTACGGCTACTTGCTAGATTGTCCTACCCGGTTACATTTGCCAAAATCACTTAGCTACTTCGAATAATATATGTTAATCCCTTTTCCGGGACATATCAATAATCATTTCAACCAAAGGAAATCAGGGAAACCACTGGTGCGCAGGGGGTTACGGTGAGAGAAATAACAAGGTATAGGAAATATCAAAGAAAGGATGAAAGATGGATGGGAATCAAGTAGAAAGAAGATGGCAATTGACGTTACATTTAAACTTTTGGATTGTAGCTATCAAGGAAGTAAGCAAACGGCAGGGAATTCTACAAACGGGAAGTGCGAGAAAATAAACTATTAGAGTAGAAGATACGGTTGCATTTATTTATTTCGACGGTAAAAGGGCATTGGTGCCAATCTAGTAGCACGAGTAAATACCTGTGGACGGGGAACCAGGGAAAATGCTCGTCAGAGGATTTGCCATGAAAATACTTTAGAAAAGACGGGCAGAAGCCATGTCACGTCGATGAGAAAGTGACCGAAGAATCGATTGTATTGCATGCTTATAAGTCCCCCATTTGTCTTGGCTTTGGATATTACTGTCATATATGGTCTAGTAGTTCTTTTTTATCGTTTCAACCCAATCAAGGCGGTAACGTCACTGATGCGCAGGGGGCTACATAAGTGTTGTGGGATTTCCCCTTTTTGCATATGATAATGGACTCGACTGAGTATACATATACCCTTGCCATAGGGAGTTGAGGGTAGAGAGAGAGAGTTTTGGTAGAGATCCGTGCCAGTTATCGGAGAGTACCGGAACTGCTACGTAAGTTACTGTGAGATACCGAACTTAACGAGAGATTACCGCATCAGAAGTCAGACTAGCTCTGAGATCCACTCAGCGAGAATAATATACACTTATTTCTAACGACTTCACTTCCAACAGTCTTCCTGAATTTACTAACCTGCATTCAAGTTTGTATTTTACCTTCAATATAACCTACTTTTCTATCTCCATATCTGTTTTGTTGTTAATTATTTTGTGCAGCTACTCACCCGGAATCCACAACAATTAGAGAAAAAGATTATACAGAAGGAGAGTAAACTGAAAAACGAACCAGTTACATGTGGTGTCAGAGAAAGGAGCAAGAGAAGGGTGGGAATACAGGTGTGATGACAGTTGCAAAGGTAGAAAGAAAGGAAAAGATATACAGGGTGATGTAGAAAGAAATGAAGTTAAGTGGTTAAGAGATGGGTATTGACATTGGATTTAAATTCCTTGAGGTTGTAGCCGTCAGGAAAGCAAGAATATGGAAGAGAGTTCCACAGGCGGGAAGTGCAAGAAAAGAAGCTGCTGGAGTAGAATTGTCGGCTGCATTTGGTTGATCTAACTGTGAGTGGGTGGAACCCAGTTGCCAGTCTAGTTGCACGAGTAAACTCATGTGGTAGGGGCACCAATGACTTAAGTTCGTCGGAACAGAAGCCATGAAAATATTTATAGAATGGACAGAGGGAAGCCACATTCCGTCAGTGAGAAAGTGGCTGAAGTCGAGCCGCCAAGTCGGTACCTATCACATTACTGATTCTTCTTTGGAGCCTGTTGAGAACACTGAGATGAAGAGCGGGGGCGCCTGACCATATATGACAGTAGTATTCCATGCACGGATGGATGGTTAATTTGTATATGTGCAAGATGTATTTAGGTGGTGATATACATCCTGGCCCGACACCCTTCCTAGTAGTGGATTTAGCTATTGACTCAATGTAAAAGTTTCACTTGAGATCAGATGATAGGGTAAGACCGAGGTGGCGCAGTATATTGCTCTCAGGGAGACTCGCTGGGAGGCAGGAGAGGTTACATGTGATGATTGACAGACAGCAGCTTTGACTTAGACGCATTGAAATTTACAAGCTACTTCTTTCTCCGTGCCACCGACTGAGCTCTCTCAAAATCATAAGCGATTGTCTGCCTTGCCGGATATTTTTACTGATGCGGAAGTAAATTGTGGTTTCATCTGCGTAGATGCCTACTTGGCATTTAATCATGTCTGGGAGATCATTTATGAAAAATAAGGAAGAGCGTCGGGCCTAGGGTAGATTCCTGAGGGACACCAGCGTTTGTACAGTAGGATGTAGATGCAGGCCCATTCAAGACGTTTTCATTAAACAGTTAGATAGGAAATATTGAATCAGATCAAGCAAGCATCCGGTGATACGATAATACCCGTAGTTTGCGTAGAAAACCAGCGTGTTAAACTCTATCAAAAACATTGGAGATGTCCAGGGCAACAGCACCGGACTCGCTGGACTTATCAATGTATATGTACTTCGTTATGGTCGTTAGCATATCGTCCTTGAACCTGGGGAAGCGGAAGCCATATAGCCGTTCTAAGACTAGTTTGTGGACAGTAAGAGGTTAAACTATTTCAGCATTAATAATAGCCACGAACACTTTCCCGAAAGTTGGGATCAGGCTGAAAGGGCGATAGTTGGATGGGTCCGAAGGTTCCCCCGAGTTATTAAATACAGGGATTCACAGAAGACGACTTCTAGCATGCTGGAAATCAGGAAGCAGAAAGACAGTAATTATAAAGTTTAGAGAGGACGGAGGAGAGTTCAGAGGCACATATCTTAAGGACAGTGACCAGGATTCCATCACCTCCACTCGCCTTATGGGGGGTCAAGTTTTGATATTAGCTTAGATACCAGTGACGGGGTAATGCAAACATCCTTCAATTTAGCCTCACTTCTAATAGGGAAATTGGATGCGGGTACTCCAGACGAGTCAAATGTTGAGTTTGATGAGAATCTGTGAGCAGAGCACTCGGCCTCGTCCGATGATGCTGTGGGGACTTCAAATTGATTGATTAAGGGAGGGATGGAGGATTTGCTGTTGTTCAGCACAAGTTTGCATAGCCGCCAATAGTCCTTGGAGCCGAACTTGCGGTCAGCTCTGCGCTATCGCATTCTCTTAGCTTGGTGTGATTCAGGACCCTCTTGTACTCATTACGAGCAGAAGAAATGTGTCTATTTTGGTCATATGCATGTCTCCAAAATAGTCGGAAATAGTGGTTCCTGTGAGCAATGGCGGCCGAACGGGCAGGAGAAAACAAGGGGAAATAATGAGGTTTAAAACTAAACTTCCTTGTAGATATGAAGGCATCAATGTCAGCTTTCACCCAGGAAGAAATCTCAGAGGCGCAGTCATCAACTGGGAGACAGAACACATTTCCCCAAGGGACGTCGCATCTCGGCTTCAGACATTTTACCACCGTAGTAATGTATGTTTCCTGTACTTTCCTATAAATATTTTAAAGGTAGGTATTCGCATGAACATTCATATATGGTATTTGGACTTGATTTGGACCGGTGATGAGACCACTAAATGATGACTCGAAACACAGTGGTATGGTTAACAACATATATTCAGTCAAACATAGATACAATAGAACAGAGTATATATAAGCTTGGCTTACTGACAGACAGACAGACAGACTGTGCTGAGCTGAACTGAAGCCACGAGAGTGATTAACTCTCATCTCATATACTGGTAGGAAGAGTCCATAGTTTATTAAATATCTCTTCGGAGTTATGGAGAGGATAGTGGTGGTCTTTTAGTGTGGGGTTTAATTCCGCTGATTCGGCTTAATTTTTCTTTACATATACTGTTGGTGCAGCCCATTCACTGAAATCTATTTTAGACAGGATACCTACATTTTCCAATCTGTCTAACTCTTCATTGATTTGGTTCACCGCCGCAAACGGAACGTTCCTTTTCTATTTAAACACGGGCTTAGCGATATCTTTTAACTGGAATTGTGCGTTTATCTTGGTGCATTTTCCTAAACCATCTGAAAACACATCAGGGAATTTTTGCTTGAGTTACTGTTTTAGTTCCTCAAGGTTGTACTTTCTGTTTTACGACAAAACATACTTATTGGACAGTCCCACAAATTGAACTTCTTAATCCAATCTGTTCCAAATATGTTTTCTGTATTTTTCATAACATAAGCTTTTAATTATTTTCGTTATTCCATTTAATGTTACAGCAAATATTTCACCTAAAATACTAATTTTGTCATCTATTACAGAACTGTTCTCTTTGTTCTTAATAAAGTTGGCTTTTTCAGTCGCCTCCAGGTATGCAAATTAATAATCGTCAGATCAGACCCAGGATCGAGCTGGAATTTAATCGTTTTGTTAAATATTGGCACAGTTATCTATTTACACAAATTTCCATCTTTATCGCTTGACTGCGTTTGCCTAATTTTATCTTTTGGTTTTCTAAAGTTTTTAACATACCAGCAGCGGGATGTTACATGGCCAGCTTTGCCACAATTTTGACAGGTTTTCTTCTTTTTGGACGGGCAAAACCTCATCTAGTGTATGTTTCCGCAGATATAACACGGACCTGGTGGTGAATTTTCTTACCTATTCGTAGTATGCTTGTTACGATGTTTTGGTTACATAAATTTACTTTTCTTTTTTTCGGGGAGAAGTGTTTTGGTCTGCTCTTAATTTTTTTATATGAGCAACTCCGACTCCTCGATATTTCTAGAGTCACATTTTACGGGTACGACCCTCTGGCAGTCTTCTGCCAATTTTTCGAGAGTTAGATCCGGCTCATTCTCTAATTTGTCAGCAGTCGGCGTCTAATTTCAGCGTCTCCAGCTGAGACTAAACCCTGGGCAAAACCAGACATTTGAAGTCGTCAGCAGATAAATCTGCTAATTTGAAGTTCTTACAGTAGTTATTTACTGTAGCCGCAAATGTCAGGTAGTCCTGCTGATCCTCCTTGAATAGATATAGGCACTTCCATCGCTTGTGGAAGAGTGACGTGTTATGCCCAAATAGTTCCGACAGATTTCCTTTACCGGCTGTTTCTGAGAAATCGAAGTCCGTTGTTCTTTTGGGGAGGATAAAGTCAACGAATCTACTGTGTTCTGCGGTACCCAATTTTCTTAGTAATAGCCGAACTTTTTTTTCGTTTGGCCATTCTTTGCAATCAACGTTGAATAAATCTTCGTACCGCCCGTAGAAAGCATCGAAGGTTTTTTTTCTTCTTCTTTTGAAAGTTTCGATGGTACTCCAGATAGTGCCCTGGGAAAATGCAGTGTCGTTGTCAGATGTTTGTTTGCCATTTAATGATTTGTACAGTAACTCCTCTATTTGACTTTGACGTTCATCGATTTTTTTTAAGAGCTTGCTCTTGGAAATCTTTCTGCTGTTTACGAAGTTCCATAAGCAGTTGTTGCTGTTGTTGTTGTTGTAGAAGTAATCGCTCTTTGGTTTTCTGCTGTCATTCGTCACTTTTTTTGTTGATAATCTAACTGAGCTTTCATCAATTGGACTATTACTTTCTGAAAATTTTCCATTTTTTTATTTCAGGCTAAAACGACCAATTTTTACGTGAAAAAACAGGGAAGAAAAAAACTAACTGTAGAGTTTTTTGTAAGACGTACGCAAAAGAAGAGAGACAACAAAAAATCTACTTACAGATTGTTTTTCTGTAATACCGTTGTTCCGAGCTTGTAGAAGATTTTTCACTTAAGTTTTGAAGTTTCCCACACTTATATTTTACGTCGCCAAAAGTTTAGAAGGGACTTGTAGATTATTTCATGATGTGGGGTTTTGACTTGAATTAGTTCGAACTTGTTTTATTTTTTTATTTTTCTCTTTCTATCACAGTTGCAGGTTGGTTTAGGTGGGGTATTTTTGTCGACAGATTTAATGTGAGTGGGGGTTTCACTTGGTCAGTCGCTGTTAGTAGCTCGAATCTTCGTTCGTTGCTGTGGATCTGAAACTGGTTTTTAGTTTTTCGAAGTTCCCGTTCGCCAGTTGATGAGGAGGGGTATTCTTTTTGTGAACCCGTATTTCCTAGCGGAGTTAACTGGATTTATTGCGTAGGGTATTCCTTGATGTTCGAAATCCTCGTCGCCAGTTGATGTGGACCGGTGATGGGACCACGAAATGAAACTCGAAACACGGTGGTACGGTTAACAACATATATTAAGTCAAAAATAGATACAAGAGAACAGAGTATACATAAGCTTGACTGACAGACAGACAGACTGTACTGAAGCCACGATAGTGTTTAACTCTCAGTTAATATATTGGTAGGAAGGGTTCATAGTTCAGTGGGTATCACCCCACAACAAGACTTTATGGATATAAGCGCAGGCCTCATCATTTTACAGTTGAAACGACAAGATGTAACCGTAAATTCTATGCTAACAGTTCCTTTACTGTGGCCAGGTACTGAACACACGACTCTTTGGGTCAAGTCACAACTAAATACTTTCTCTACTTGCCTACGTGTCAAGGGAACAGCAGAAATTAACAAAAATTTGGTGAGTGAAGTTACTAAAAGGAATTAACTGAAACTGTGATATTCAAAAAAAGCAGAAAACGTGGAACTAAAACAATCTACCCTATTACACGAAATAAAGGATTTGGTTCAAAATTCTAACGTATATCATATACACTACAGTTTATAACCACCAAACTGTCGTGGATATAACAATAAAGTTGAAAGCAACAGTTAGAACAATGTAAATCAAATTTATCTCACCCTGGTGAGTGGTATATCTGCGGAAAATGAATCCAGAAAATAAGTATTTCAAACTTTTCTTTTTAATCTATTTATCTAAGAAATAGATAAGTTGTTCAACTATTTAGAAATTGAAACTGCCATATACAAGGACCGATATTAAATAGCATTTCGGCATCCTTGTCTTTGTTTCTAATGACATTTTCCTGTTACAAATACACTGCCATAATATTGATTTCTATTCGTGTATATTATCTACCAATTATATATACAGATAAATGCCATAGCAAGACCTTTGGAAAACGGCTGCGGTTTTATAAATACATGAGTAAGCGTATTTTCTGCTAACCTGAACAAAATTCCGACCATCTATCAAACAACTAAACAGCCAACTGCAAATGCAGAGCACGCCTCGAATTGGAAAGTGATTCACTAGGTTAACGGGGCAGGGCGTCATGAGATTAGAACAAATACTGATATCAAAATGTCAGATTCCTTTACCGGCGTTGAGTAGAGATTAATGCATCACTTCAAAATATTCGGACTGACAGGTGTTTACGAGATTAGAGACAAAGAAAGAAAGAAAGAAAGAAAGAAAGAAAGGAAGAAAGAAAGAAAGAAAGGAAAAGGAAGAAAGGAATGACGAAAGAAAGGAAGAAAGGAATGAAGAAAGAAAGGAAGAAAAGGAAGAAAGGAATGAAGAAAGAAAGGAAGAAAGGAATGAAGAAAGAAAGGAAGAAAAAGGAAGAAAGGAATGAAGAAAGAAAGGAAGAAAAAGGAAGAAAAGAATGAAGAAAAAAAGGAAGAAAGGAATGAAGAAAGAAAGGATGAAAAAAGAAGAAAGGAATGAAGAAAGAAAAGAAGAAAGGAATGAAGAAAGAAAGGAAGAAAAAGGAAGAAAGGAATGAAGAAAAAAAGGAAGAAAGGAATGAAGAAAGAAAGGAAGAAAAAGGAAGAAAGGAATGAAGAAAGAAAAGAAGAAAGGAAGAAAAAGGAAGAAAGGAATGAAGAAAGAAAAGAAGAAAGGAAGAAAAAGGAAGAAAGGAATGAAGAAAGAAAGGAAGGAAAAGGAAGAAAGGAATGAAGAAAGAAAGGAAAAAAGGAAGAAAGGAATGAAGAAAGAAAGGAAGAAAGGAATGAAGAAAGAAAGGAAGAAAAAGGAAGAAAGGAATGAAGAAAGAACAGAAGAAAGGAATGAAGAAAGAAAGGAAGAAAAAGGAAGAAAGGAATGAAGAAAGAAAGGAAGAAAAATGAAGAAAGAAAGGAAGAAAAATGAAGAAAGAAAGGAAGAAAAAGGAAGAAAGGAATGAAGAAAGAAAGGAAGAAGGAACAAAGGAACAAAGGAACAAATAGAATGGAGGGAAAGTGAACATAAAACCACTGCATGAACGGGGAGAGTTGTGCTAAGAACTGCCAAAATTGTGATGACACGGCGCCTACCGTAGATTGTTATTTAATGAATTGCTAGTGTGGTGAGTTCGATTCTCATTTGGAACACCAGTATTTGCTCTTAGACTAAGACAATCTGGATCATTTTAGAATTCTCCCAAAGTTACATTGGAATGCATTTCTTCTTCTTCTTCTTCTTCTTCTTCTTCTTCTTCTTCTTCTTCTTCTTCTTCTTCTTCTATGTAACTTGTTCTTTCAGGGCGTAGGCAACCATAGCCCTCCAGGTCTCCCTATCCTGGTGGCTCTTAGCACACTTTATCTTGTAACGTGTCTCAGCCCCCTTTATGTCATCCACCTGCTCAGACCCTTCAAATATGTTATCCGCTGCTTTCTTCAGTCTCTTTTCCCCTCTATCTGGCCTGTTAGTATCAGGTTCTCCAAGCCTTCCTTCCTCACTGCATGTCCCAGGAACTTCTGTTGTCGTTCCAATTCCCCCCCCCAACACCTCGTCATTGCTCACATACTCGGTCCACGATATCAGCAGCATCCTTCTATAGAACCACATTTCAGCTGCTTCAAGTTTTCCCTTCATCTTTGTTGATATTATCCAACATTCACAGCCATATTGAAGAACTGAGATTACATAGCAATCCAGTACTCTCTTCTTTGTTTCTAGTGAAAGTTTCCTGTGTCTTAATGCTTTATTCAGCTACTGAATAAAGCCTTGCCAATTCACCTTTGGATCTCTGTGTCGCACTTTCCGTTTTCAGTTACATTTCTCAGATATTTAAATTTTCGTACCTGCTTGATTTTAACATCCCCCACCTGTATTTGGCATATTGGACTGCTATTTTTACTGATGACTATGCATTCTGTTTTCTTGCAGTTTATTTGTAGTCCCTTCTTGTCACTCTCTTCAGCTATCTTCTGTAGGAAGTCCTGCAGTTTTTTTTTCCATGTCTGCAATCAACACTGTGTCGTCTGCGTTTCTTATGTTGTTCAGATTGTGACCTCCGATGACAAATCCTGGCATAACATCTAGGGTCATCAAAGTATCCTCACTGTAAAAGTTAAATAGATCCGGTGAAAATACACATCCCTGTCTTACACACCTTTCTATCTTTGTATATATTTGCAGATATGTGATGTAGCAATATAATTCAGCTGAGGTTTTGTTAAAGGGAAAACAACTGGATCTATCGCAAAAATGTTTTCGAAATATTTACTTTTAAGCGATGGTCATTGGTGAGTGAAGTTAGCCTCAAAGTACAGAGATTGGGACTCTGACAGAGAGAAAATCACGGAATTAATATAAATTCTATTTTAGACGAAGAGGACATGACAAAGAAAGTTGTTGTCTGACCATCACACGAAAAGCCACACAGAGAGACAAAGCGAGCCTCGGAGAACAGATAGGGAAGACACGTGTTAGCCTGTTCAACTCCCACCTTTCCTCACTTACGCCTCATCACAACCTTTTGCTTTTAGCAGTAGGTCACACCAAAGAATAAAATCTGGTTTTCTACTACAAATTGCGTTAGATGTACGTTGCTGTGCAGTGAATAACAACCCATAAAAATAAATCGGTGAGCCGAGTTCGAATTCCAGTTTAATACGTTGCTTTCAATTACGTACGAATAACCTCGGAAAAGTAATAAATTTATTGTTTTTCCCTTCAACTATGGGTTAAATAGCAGAACAATTAGAGTTTAGAGTCTTGGTTGTCAACCAGTCTACCGCAGAAAGTGATGACAGCCTACAGTGGTTTAATCTTCTGCCCAGTCAGTCATGTCTCTTTCGAGTCATGATCGCCCAAGCGTTTATCACGTATGGCCCTTGACTGACTGCCTGCCTACAAATTACTTTTTTACTCATGGCTTATGATCTGGCCGAAGATCATTTTCTTAGTCCCAATTGTTGGACTGGAAGAAGTTCTCCACTGTATAAGAACAGGTGTCTGTTCTGATCTGCAACGTAACAGGTTCAATCTGCCTTGCTTCCCCTTTTTTGGGGATAAACGTTGCTAGTTCTTCCTCTTTTATGTACCTTGTCTATTCAAGGCGCAGGCGTTCATGGCCCTCCATATCTTTCTGTCTATTGTAGTTTTTAATATATTTTGTCTTGTTGTTTCACCTAAACCCTGTTCTGCCACCCATGGGTTCATGCGCTGCTCTCCCCTATACACCTTCCGCTCTATCGACCCTGTGAATATTATATTCTGTAAGCCCTCTTTCCTCATTGTCGCAGAAACATCGACTGTGTCTTCCTGACGCTAAGTATAAATTTTCTTGTTGTTTTCATTCTCACCAAAGCCATGTTCTCTCCATGGATCCCCCAGCAACATTGTTTAGAACCAACTTTCTGTTGCTTCGAGTTCCTCATTCCTCTTTGAAGAGATTGTTCAGTATTTGTTACCATGTAAGAGGACAGATATCATATCATGTATCACATCATTTCATGTTCGATATCACTTCGGAAAGCTGTGTACTTACCTCCCTTTAACTCGACTCTCTAAGTTACTTGTTCACCATTACTCTAGCCAGATATTGAACTTACATCTCTTTGGGTAAAGTGAGTGGAACTAATCAACGCCTATAATCATTAGGCCAACTTTTAGTTTAATAACATTCTTCTAAGTATTAATAATGGCAGTTTTTATATGGCACGTTAAAATGGACAGAGCATTTTTCTTAGTAGAATTTTTAGCAAGGGATCGTATATACGATATTCCACTCCAGATCTGAAGCCGACTTGACACATGAGTCAGTCAGTTAAGTGCCATACGTGATACACGCTTTGGGCGATCATGTCTCGAAAGAGACATGACTGACTGGACAGAAGATTATCCCGCAGTAGGTTGCCATTACTTTCTGTAGATTAGTTTTCAGCAAAGGCTATATAACCCGATCTGTCCTGCTATTTAACCCATAACTGGAGGGAAGAGACGGATTAATACAATTCCCAAGGTTATTTGTGCGTAAGTGAATGCAAGGAATCTTAACTGAAATTCGTTCCGAGTCGGTATCCACTGCACTACAACGCACATCCTGATACATGAGTAGATATACAAATTATGAGGCATCATTCAGAGTAAAACCGTTCATTGTAGGGGAGGAGTCACGATTGAATCTAAGAAATCTTGGCCTGAAAGGCAATAAAATTTGCAACCCATTAATCTTCCTAGAGAGTATCTTTTGCATTACCAGAATTTATCCTACAGATCTACCATTTGTCCATGCTTAGTATTCTGTTGCCACATATGGTCCAATCTAGAGATCAAAATCCAAATAATAATCAGCAATATTCTTGGTCCTGTTCTAGCATCTCGGCTTCCGTTACTTTCCTACCTGTGTAATGCAACTTCCCTGTGTCAATCGCTATCTAATCTCTGTCTCTGATTTTTTTTCATAATGATTTCACCCCAAGCAAGGCAGGACCACCCCTATTGCGCAGGGGATTACGGCGAGAAAAAAATACAATGTACGGGGGATGTTAAAGAAAAGACAGGAGATGGATGGGAATCAAGTAGATAGAAGATGGCAATTGACGTTGCATTTAAACTTTTGGAGATTGTATCTATCAGGGAAGCAAGCAAATGGTAGGGAGTTCCACAAACGGGAAGTGAAGGAAAAGAAACTATTAAATTAGAAGATGTATTTACATCTAACTATTTTGACGATAAAAGGGTGGAACCTAGATGCTAATCTAAAACCACGAGTAAATACATGTGGCCCTTCTGATTGACTCTTCTTTTATTCTTGTTATTTAGAAATGTTTGTGTTTTCTAATTCTTCCACACACATTAAATCATTGTGTCTTCGTGGCTTTATTTCCTTGCTTGGAAAAGATTCTTTATCCTCTTGTCGCTTTACACAGGATTAAGTAAAATGTAGCAAATTCATATTAAGCAAGTCTGCCATTCAGATATGCTTGACAGGTTAATTCCCCATGCAATAGGATTTGGTTAGATCCTGTCTCTATGCTCCGTTAATGTCCCCACTGTATTATTAGGATAATTTAATAAATAGCAATTAAGACAGCTACCATAGAGCTACTATTAGACAGTTTAAAAGATGCTTACAAACAAGAGTTACTTCGTAGTTTTAAACTCAAATAAGAGCGAACTGGTGTCTAAAATAATAATCAGCAATATTCTTGGTCCTGTTCTAGCATCACGGCTTTTTCTAAAACAGGAATTAAAAATGTCGTACTGGAACTAGAAACAAATATTATATTTGAAATATTTATTGAAAATATAACTTTTTCTTCGTCTTCTTCTTCTTTCAGGACGTAAGCGATCATGGTCTTCCACGTCTCCCTATCCCTGGTGGCTCCTAGCAGGCTTTCTCCTGTAACATCTCACAGCCCCCGTTTTGTCATCCACCTACTCAGGCCCTTCAAATTTGTTATCTGCTGCTTTCCTCTGTCTCTTTTCCCCTCTATCTGGTCTGTTAGTATGAGGTTCTCCGAGCCCTCCTTCCTCATTGCATGTCCCAGGAATTTCATTTGTCTCTTCCTGATGCTCAATATTAATTTCCTTTTCGTTTTCATTCTTTCCAATACCTCTTCATTGCTCACATGCTCGGTCCACAATATCCGCAGCATCCTTCTGTAGAACCACATTTCCGCTGCTTCAAGTTTTCCCTTTATCTTTGTTGATATTATCCAACATTCACTGCCATATTGAAGAACTAACATCCCATAGTAATCCAGTACTCTCTTCTTTGTTACTAGTGAAAGTTTCCTGTGTCTTAATACTTTACTCAGCTTCTGGAATGCTTCTTTGCCATGTCAATTCGCTTTCGGATCTCAGTGTCGCACTTTCTATCTTCAGTTAGAACGCTTCCTAAATATTTAAATTTTCGTACCTGCTTGATTTTAACATCCCTCATTTGACACTAATATCTATTCAACATCTCAGAGAACCTTCTCTGCCTTCCATAAGTATGAGTTGGAGTTGGAGTTTTTTTTATCGACATAATACTTCCATGTCTTCTGCTCCAACGAACTTAAGTCACTGGTGCCTCCGCAACAGGTGTTTACAGGTGCAACCAGACTGGCATCTGGGTCTCACCCATTCACAGTTAGATCAACCAAATGCAAACGACAATTCTACTCCTACAGCTTCTTTTCTCGCACTTTCCGCCTGTGGAACTCGCTCCAGGTATCTAAATGCAAGGTCAATAGTCATCTCTTAACTACTTGACCCTAGTTCTTTCCACACCGCCCTGTATATCCTTTCCTTTCTCTCCACCTTTGCAACTGTCATCACACTTATATTTCCATCCTTCTCTTGCTATTTTCTAACTGGTTCGTCCTTCTCTTCAATCTCCTCTAATCTTTTTCTCTTATGTTACCGCCTTTCCCGGGGTGATATGATTAAAAAATCAAAATATAAACCTCTGTGTGTTATTTAATGCCAAAAAGGTGGGGGTTTTAAGGTATTTTCTTTAATGTTCGATTATAGAGAGAAGGTTAGTTTAGTCAGATTTAGTTTTGTATTCAAAAACGTATTGTTGGTAATTTTTTCCTTCAAAAATGTTTTACGGCAACAATTTTTTTTCCTTCAAAAATGTTGTTGGGACGCCCGCGCCTATTCGGCTATAATGGAGTATTCCATTACTATGTAAAGTAATGGTGGCATCTACGTAGGTAGAGTGTGCCGAGCAGCCGATCGACAAGTCAGTCGTAGATTTGCGGTGACGACCCGGAAGTACCCATTGCTCATACTACGTCTTACGACGGTTGAGACGATTATCCTTTATTCTTGTATTGGATACTAATAACCTTTGTAAATACTATTTTCACGGAATACAACAATTAACCTATTCCTGTTGTTGAGTTATTTATTCTTACTCACGACACAACAAATGTATTGGTAATTTTTTTAATTCGAAAATATATTTTTTTCTATAAAAGTCTATTTTTATACTTTCATAGTGTTTTGACCCAAGTTTCCTTGTTAACTATTTTCCCATAGCTGGAACACTAACAGGTGTTACTTCTCCGAAGTTAGGGTGGACCTGGGAACAACAGTAATTAAGAGGTGGTTCCATGATCCTCACAACTTCCCAATCAGAGTCTATGCTGCCGGATGCAGTTTACCGTCATACCCAGGACCCCATCAGCATGACTGAGGTTACCTTCCAGCAATGTCACTCGCTGTACCTTCTTGGGTTAATGTTCTCGACTCACATGAAGTGGAAAGATTATACTGAATATATTTTTTTAGCAGCTGCTAAGAAATTTTGTTCACTGTGTGGCGCTAGACAAGTTTTCTCTTCAGAATCTATCTTACATGCCTACCATTCGCCAATGTTTTGAATATTACGACCACAACTAGTGCACGTACTCTTTATCTAGGATCAGTTAAGTGCCATATGTGAATCACGCTTGGGAGATCATGTCTCGAAAGAGACGTGACTATCTGGGCAGAAGATTATCCCGCATTAGGTTGCCATTGGTTTCTGCGGTAGACTGGTTGCCTGGTAATCGACTATTACATAACACAAAGCGCTCAAAATTAGACAGTGAAACACAGCAATCACTCATTAAACCCACTCAGAATTACCAATCATGCTTAACAGAGTGTCCACTGCACCACAACGCACAACGTATTAATCCATATTAAGCGGTCCACTGCACCGTATCCGGACAAGGTATTAACCCGTCTCTTCCTTCCACTTCCTATAGAACCCAATCTGTTCTGTTATTTAACCCATAAGTGGAAGGAAGAGACGGATTAATACCTTTCCCAAGGGTATTTGCGCGTAAGTGAATGCAGTGAATTCAACTGGAATTCGAACTCGGCTTCCCGATTTCTCGTTCCGAGCCGATATCTGCTGCACCACAAGACACATACGTTGTGCGTTGTGGTGCAGTGGACACTCTGTTAAACATGATTGGTAATTCTGAGTGGGTTTAATCGTATCCAAAAAATGCTGTGTTTCACTATCTAATTTTGGGCGCTTTGTGTTATTTAATAGTCGATTACCAGGCAAAACATTTCACTATTTTTGCCCTGATACTTAATGGTGAGAAAATAAAGTTAATTCTTCAGTTTGAGCTGAAAATCAACACATGATTTTTTTTAATTGTCAGAATGGGCTATTATAAAGCTCCGTTTGAAGTTAGATTTCGTAATTGACCTCTGGAGGTCACTTAATAATATCATAAACGATTGCTAGAGAATACTAGATTGCATTAATACCAGGTTAAGCTAGGACAGGAGATTGCTTGTGTTCGGCCATCTTTAGCACTTGACTCCCACTTCATCGTGGATGCACGTTAGTGCCATGGTTTAAAGCGCGGAATTAGAAATTGGAGAGTCGAGTTCATTATATTCACTTACACGGGAGGAAGGTACCTATCTATTACTTCTCCCGCATATATGGGTAAATAACAGGACGTACTGAGCTTTAAAGCCTTAGTCGTACAGAAGAAAAGAAATCTGAATTCAAACCAGTCTATATTAGCCAAGAAACCCCACTGCTGTTACTGCTGCAGTATATGTTGTACCCCTACGAACCTAATGGGTTAAGGGTGTGTTACGTTCTATGTCGTCTCAACGAAAAGAACAATTTCATTTTTTTTCATTAGAAGATAGTGCTTAGATTCTAAGAGATAGAGGGAGGAATGACGTTACAGGAACGCATCTAGCACATTGCCTCATATTCCCTCTGTCGGTAGTCTTATCCGGTTGCTAACGTGGGCTTGGGAGTGCAGGAGGCGTATCGAGGTTTCACATTTCTTGCAGCTCTCTGGAAAAGCAGACTAAGAAAACAAACATTGTTTGAAGCTACAAAACAGTGTTGCGTTCTATGTCGTCTCTGGTTCCCACGCTACTACTTAAAATATTATCAACGAAAAGAATGATTTCTTTCTCATATTCGTTATTATTAAAAAGAAAGATATGACAGTTTGGATTCTAAGAGGCGGGGGGATGAATGCCGTCACAGGAAAATATGCCGCACACTGGCTCAGCATCCCTCGGCGAGTGGTCTAACCTGGGTGTGGGAAGCGTATCGACGCTTCAAAATTCTTACAGCTTTCTTTTGAATTTGCGCAGTTTTGGACTTATACCTAAAACCCAGACAAAGGCAATACCTGATTGCCAGAAGATGAGGCTCACAAAGCACTAATTCCAATCGCTAACCATTTTGGCCTCACCGTTGCATTTTGCAACAGGGGAAGTGATAGTGATGACTAATTTGGATAGTGATGACTAATCTGGATTTTAGTTATAATGAAGTGAAAGTCGTCTGTGGCTATATCGTGTTGAATATACCGGTTCTCGTCCGATCACCGACGTTAAGCAACACCGAGCCTGGTCAGTACTTAGATGGTTGACCATTTGGGAATACCAGGTGCTGTAAACGTAAGAACCAAGAATAGTCCAGCGGTTCTCCAGGTTTGGGGGTTTGGCGCAGGGCTAATAACCCTGCCCCATAAAAAACAGTTAGTTACGGAAACAGTAACAAAGTTACTGCCCTACACACCATGGGGTGTAAAAGGGTGAGATGATGATGATGATGATGATGATGATGATGATGAAGTGAATGTCAATCATATAATGACTTAAATAGTACACGCTTGCACATTTACCAGTGAAGCAACTCCCCCCATTCGTGTATGCCTATGTTCGCTTCTTTAGTGAGCTAACTCGCTGCTTTTAGTCAGTATCGAGCGTATTGAAGAAATGCCATCATAATTGATTAAACGGCGCGACTCAGTTGTCTCTTTCTCGACGTTACGCGCAAACACTTGAGCAATCATGTGATGTACGATCGAAATTTTGACAGATGTTAGCATTGTCTTATTGATAGTCAGCATGCAATGGATTGTCGTTGATCAATGAAGTCCAGAACAGACTTGTGATTGACGAATTATCATACATTAGGAGTTTGGCAAAAGAGAATATTTTTCCGAACATATAAACACACAGAACAAGTGAAGTCCAATACACACACACACACACACACACACACACATATATATATATATATGGAAAATATTAAAGAAATAATATGAAATACATCGTTTCTTAAAACACTGGGGTTGCCTAATAATTATTCCCAGTATTATATATATATATATATATATATATATATATATATATATAGTGATGATCATCCACGTATACTGTCTTAATATGTATAGGAAAGAATATTAATAAAAAGTTTTGAATTTAAAAATGTACTTTTTTAAAGTACATTTTTAAATTCAAAACTTTTTATTAATATTCTTTCCTATATATATATATATATATATATATATATATATATATATATATTCATATAGATATCTATATGAATATGTTTGCTCTATCACTGATATTGAGCGCTTTTAAATAAGTACCACGCATATATAATATGTAAACATTATAATATATATAACAAATTGCATATTTATATATATATATATATATATATTGATATTTATAATTATATACATACACTTTTCACACACACACACACACACACACACACACACACACACACACACACACACATATATATGTATATATATATATATATATATATATATATATATATATATATATGCTACCGGACATAATTATTAGACAGCCCCAGTGTTTTAAAAAATGATCTGTTTCATATTATTTTTGATTATTTATTGCCAAGTGGATAATTGTAAATGAAAACAGAATGGTTCTTTTGTTAATACGGCACAATTACATGTGCATCCAATGAATTTATAATGAATTTATAAATGTTTAATAATTACCTAATAATATTGCAGTTTCATCAAAGAAAGAATGAAGAAAATTTAGGCTGATTCGGACGAGTTCATCATTGCCGCTTTGCCTTGTACAATTTCGCAAAATAATAATAACAAAATAATTGACAATAAATAATAAAAATAGTATGAAATACATGATTCTTTAAAAAAAAAGGGTTGCCAAATTATGGCCGGTAGCGCATATATATATATATATATATATATATATATATATATATATATATATATATATATATATATATGCACTACAAATCATTTCAAATTGTCAGTTGTTTGTAACCAAGTTTCGTTAATGTTCGTTAATTTCCGTAACATGTTTACATTTGTTGACATTACGATACATTTCAGCAGAGATGGTTATTACGATGAATTCGAAAATTGTGCTATAGGCTTAATTGGACTTCGTTTAAATATATATATATATCTTGGGTAAAAAGCAATCGGAGTCTAACCGTACTGATGAGCTGTGGTACGGCGAAACAGATCTGTCTGCGGATGACAATATATATATATTGAAGCAAATAGGACAGCTTCGGTAGCACAAATAAAATAGGAAAGACACCTTAAATAAAGAACTCAGATTTAGAGTTTTGTGAGTCAGGTGATACATAATATAACTTTTAGTAGCGAATTACAACGATATATATATATATATATATATATATATATATATATAGAGAGAGAGAGAGAGAGAGAGAGAGAGAGAAAGAAAGAGAGAGAGAGTCATTTGCAGATAGATCTGTTTCGCTGTATCACAGCTTATCAGTTCGATTAGACATCCGATTGATTTTTACCCAGGATTGAAACCCGACCGCATTGGCGTCAGTCGGTAATATTACAGCTGAGCTATGGGCGCTCGGTAGAAGGAGGCAGACTTTTTAGCGTGTATATTATCATTATACACGCCCAATAGCTGAGAGTGTTCTAATTCATTGCTGAATGAACGATGCGTATATGCCAGAGAAGCTACTGTTTTTCAAAGTCTACCATTCTTCCTGAATCAGGGTGTGAGAGCTTTATACATATATATATATATATATATATATATGTGTGTGTGTGTGTGTGTGTGTGTGTGTGTGTGTGTGTGAGAGAGAGAGGGGGGGGTGTTTCTTAGAACGCATTAGCCAGATAAACGCGCACAAGACTTGATTATAGGGTTGAAGGTTCATACAAATGCATCCACACATCTTTCAGAAGAGCCGAATACGGAGAATTTATGGGTTTAGTTTGCCACACGGTCGCTAAACGAACCTCCTCATGTTTTGAATTTGGAGATTTCCTTCTCCTATACTTGTTGCCAGACAAACTACTATAAAATTCATATTTAAATAGATATCCCGACTACTTAGACACTGAAATTGTTGTCTGTTTTCTTGAGACTGAAATCCTTAATTAAAGTAATTTTAATGAGTCCCTAAATAGAAGTCGTGTTTACATAAAGAAATGTATCGGATATAGTGTAATAGTTCGAAGTTTTTTTCTTTCGAAATCAGTAGCGACTAAATAGTGTTTCTCTTCAGGGTGTTCCTCATACTTTCGGCCTTGTGCCACCTGAAAAGAACGCATAGAAAATCACCTTAAACACGTCTACGGTCTATGACGTTCATACAAATAAGATCGTCTGAAAATATCCATTAATTGGCTTCATATGAAGAAAAGTCAACAGCGGATTTTCTCATTATGAACACGGCCACTATATGCTGACAGTGTTTGTAAAATAAAACATTCCTATAACTCAAGATGCATACATAAAACAAAACATGCATTCAGGTAAAAGTAAAAAATTTACAAATTAAAAACAAAATCATCTTTGATAATCTCTAAAATTCTACCCATAAGTGCTAGGACGCACAAAATAAAAAAAAAGATCAGTTTCTAGATAATTTAAGTTTAGAAAACCAGTTTCTTGATACTTCATGTCTAAAAAAGTAGAAAATTATAGGAACACAAAGAGTATTGCATAAAAACGTAACTTCAGCACCTTGCCAACCATTCTTAATGAAAATTATATATATATATATACGAGTGGGCTCGTGCCGTCAAAAATGATGGCAAAATATTTTTATCGATATGGGGTCTAAAATTTTTTTTTTAATCATATCACCCCAAGCAAGGCGGTAACGCCACTGATGCGCAGGGGGCTACGTAAGAGTAAGAAGATTGGAAAAGAGAAAACCGGAAACCACATCTTAAACAGGGAACAAGGTATGAGCCTCTTCACCTGTTCAATAGCTTGTGGGTGGAGTGTGAACCGGGTGATAGTTTAGTCTATCTACTCTAATTGAAAAAAAAAAGAGTAAAAGAATGGAAAAGAGTAAAAGTTTGGAAAAGCGAAAACCGGAAACCACATTCTAAACAGGGAACAAGGGATGAGCCTCTACACCAGTTCAATAGACGTGGGTAGAGTGTGAACCGGGCGATAATTTAGTCTAACGGCAACTTATATATTCATGTACCCACTGTTGAGTATCTTACATTAAAGCATAAAAATAAAACAAAGTAATCCAAACCCCTGGTGGTGGGGGTGGGGGAAATAATATCATAAAAATAAATGCACAAAGCTTATTTATTATTATTATTATCTTTATTATATATATATATATATATATATATATATATATATATATATTCGTCATCCACATACAAGATTGTTTCGCTGCATCACAGCTAATCAGTGTGGCTAGACATCCAGTTGCTTCTGGCCGATTTGTTATCGGAGTTATTCTAAACATTTATTATGAAATGTAATAGACAATGAATGTCTGTTATGTTTAATCATAAGACGTTCTAAACATCGTATTTTGACTTTTATATCAGGTGAAAATAAAGACAGAAATTATCCAAAATGTTATTATGCTGGCACACATTAGCTACCTTCAGAGAGGATACAATGACTTTAACATAAAGACTTCCACCATCAAAGAAGATATTATCTTGTGTTGACATAAAAGTATGAGACGATAGCAGTCACCGAGTATCAGACGCAGGTTGTAAGTTTGTAATGTTCCGTGACATCATCCAATTGAGAAACCAAAAATTTAACAATAGACCCATGTGTCTAAATGCAATGTACTATGTTGTGACTAGATTGTAATGTGATTTTATTTAGTGTGTGTCGCTTTGATTTAATGTAGATGGACCCCAATACCTGAAGATTTTTTTACTGTGTGTATGTGTGAGTATTATTGTGTTATCGACTAAAATCTAATATGCATACATGGCTATGTTTTTTTAAGAAATGCTGTTTAATTAAACTCTGATCAGAAAGGTGGCAGGTAATTATTATTAGTACCAAATATACACTCTTTGAACGGGCAAGTAAATATATATATATATATATATGAACGGGCATATATATATATATATACTGCTCAACGTCAACAATAATATAATAACGAGCAAACACGCAGCAAGAGCCTTCATAACTAAAAGTAAATATTAATAACTGTGAATAAAATAAATAATCTGACCCAACGCTACCTCACATTTTCTCTCTCTCTCTCTCTCTCTTTCTTTCTTTCTCTTCTCATGTGCGTGACAAGAGGGAATATACTTATATATATCCAAACGAATAAGGAACTAGGAAAATAATTTCAACAGTCAAAACATTAATTTAAACCACTGCTCAATAATAGAGAATAAATATTTATTATTTATTATTACTTTAGAACATGTACAAACTAGAAACTACTACAAAATTTTACATTTTGTTTCGACATTGAAAGAACAAAGTCTCATCAGATAGTTATTCATTATTACCTGATGAGACATTTTCTTTTAATGTCGTAACAAAATCTACAATTTGGTAGTAGGTTATAGTTTCTAGATTTTCTAAAGTAATAATTAATAATGTACATACGATTATATAATAATATTTGATATAGAATTAAAAATCAAAGATACATTGCAACTCGGAAATTTCTATGTTTCGAGATTTCTATCTCGTCATCAGGCAATGTTAGATGTTAGTTGTGAAAATCATTTTCGAACATCGATCATTGCCTGATGACGAGATAGAAATATGGAAACATAGAAATTTCCGTATCACAATATATCTTCAATTTTTAAATGTATAAAAAATTTAATTATACAGTTATATTAAACTCTATATTATTTATTGTATTGATCAGATTTTAAAAAAAAAAAAAAGTAAATGCCAGTGACCTCAAAATCGTAAAATTTTGGGTCCTCTTTACTTGGCTATATATATATATATATATATATATATATATACACTAAACATATACACTATATATATATATATATATACACTAAACATATATATATATATATATATATATATATATATATATATGTTTAGTGTATCGAGGCAGCAAGTAATTTTCTAAACATATGCTGTTAAATATAAGAGACAATGAATGTCCATTATATTTAATCATGAGCCGTTCTAAACGTCGTATTTTTGCTTTAATTTCAGTTGAAAATAAATCCAAAAATTCTCCAACATTTGGATAATTATTTATTGATTTTCTTCTAAGCTTTCGGCTCACATGAGCCATCTTCAGAGAGGTTGTTTAGACTGAAATATTATAACATCCACCATCACCGACGATTATATTTTGTGCTGACATAAAACTCCGCTTGGCAACGGCAATAGTTACCAAAAATAATAAACGCAGTTCTTAAATTTGCGATGCGATTTTATGACGTCACACCGCGTGATAGCGCGAAATGACAACAAAACCATGTAATGTAATATATTTAACAGCTTATATATATATATATATATATATATATATATATATATATATATATATATATATACAGAATGGTTATAATACACAAATAAATACAAAATACAGTTATAATAAGGTGAATATATAAATATATATAGTAAGTTTGTGAGATAGATATCGTCAGAAATAGAGAGATATGGTTATTTTCAAAGACAAGTAAAAATCGTTGCGAAGCAATAAAATATCCTGAGAACGGATACTCATTGTAAACACGGCGAATATTTTTTGGCCTTGTACTTCCGGCTTCTATTTGTAATTCAATTTCTTGCCAGTAAAGAGGTGCAAAAATTCCATCAACAACCGAGCAAAAAGTTCGGCTTCAGAAAATAGCTCATCAAATCTTAATCCTCGATTGCAGAGTGAAGCATTTTTTTGCCCCTATTTCCTCCATTAAGGGACATAGAAGAGACGCGGCCACGGTTGCAAAACAATTATGAAATAAATGGATGTACTTCAAATGCTGGTCGATGGCGAAACACGTCTTTTTCTCAGAAGCTCATTCACAATAAAATGATTACAATGCCCTTATCATCGACATCGGGTTTCAGCGCAATACGTCAATCAGCGGAGTGGATTCTCCTGACTCGCCTTGAGGGGCTTCGTAACAAAGAACAAGTCGTTGTTATTAATTTTAGACTTGCATTTCTTTCAGTTTATTCCAAATCTTTATTTTACGCGAAGTTTTATATATATATATATATATATGTGTGTGTGTGTGTCTGTGTGTGTGCGTGTGTATGTGTGTGTATATATATATATGTGTGTGTGTATGTATATAAATATATATATGTATGTATGTATGTATGTATAAATATATATATATATATGTATATATATATATATATATATATAGATATATAAATCTAATCTCTCTCTCGCTCTCTCTCTCTCTCTCTCTAGGAGTAGAACTTTTTTAACAAAGATCAAGTCCTTGTTATTAATTTTAGACATGCGTTTCTTTCGGTTTAAATTCAAATCTTTATTTTACGTGGAGTTTGATAGCTCTCTCTCTCTCTCTCTCTCTCTCTCTCCCATTCTCTCTCTTTCTTTCACTCACTCTATGTATGTATTTTACATTTGTATTTAATATATGTATGTATTTTACATTTGTATTTTATATATGTATATATATGTGTGTGTGTGTGTGTGTGTGTGTGTGTGTGTGTGTGTGTGTGTGTGTGTGTGTGAGATTAAATAAATTACAAAAATTGTTTGCTTATTTTTTATAAAATCCGTTCATACTCACGGATAATCTTTGGCGTATAACAATCAAAAGATGTTAGAAATTAGCTGTAACGTTGATAGATGACATTTTCATTAATTTCTCAAGGTACCCAACTACTTTCAACCTCTTTCTGAGATCATCTTCAGGGGTGAGTTATGGTAACAAATGTACCCGGAAAACTGTGTTGCTAAAAATTACTGTACATTTTCTTCTTCAAATATAACGGTTGACAAATTGCTAGCGTTCATTAGAACGTGAAAGATTATCCAAAATATAATTTTTTTTATATGTTGTAATGTCATGGTCATGCACGTGTTAAAGCATAAAAGAACTGTTCTTTTTACAAACATTTTAGAATATTACTACAGTAGTCATAGCTGATTCTATTAATTGACGGCTTAAGTGTTTTAATGAATATTGACTCGAGAATCTGTAGTTTGCTTTTGTTGTTTTCTTGGTGTAGAAAAGTTGTATTATCGATCATTATTTTTTTATATTGTGAATGTAGACAGACATGTTGTTGTAGATATCTAGAAATTGTAAATTTTGATTGTAATACACGAAAGATTATCCGTGATTGTGAACAGATTTTATTAAAAATAAGCAAACATAATGTTTGTAAACTATTTAATCTGAAATGTTTAAAAGAAAAATTGCTGCACTAAATAATTTTTTTTAATATATATATATAATTATGAATTAATTGTACATTGCGACACGGAAATTAATGTTTCGAGATAGATTCTCTTCATCAGGCAATGTTTGATGTTGGTTGTGCAAATGATTTGCATTAAACATTTTTTTAAGCGTAAATCATTTGCCATCAAACATGGCCTGGTGAAGAAAATCTATCTGGGAACATAGAAATTTCCGTGTTGCAATGTACAATTAATTTATAATTATATGATTATATTAAGCTCTATAATAGGTCGGTGAACGAAATTCGAAAAATAAAAATGCATAAAAAATAATAATATTGATAATTAGACTAATAACTTTTCTTAATTAGTCTAGCTTTTTACCAAATGGAAGCGTGATTAAAAAGTTGTTACAAAACGGAATTTTTGATAACGCTTCTGTGATTTCCCAACTAGAAAGTATTCCTCAAAATGGCCCGCTTGATTCTTTATTTGTTATTCAGAAAGGACACAAGTGTGTCCAAAAGTTCAGAATTTAAACATTTTTCTCGTCATACTTTTATTTGGTAAAAATGCCTACAAATATACAATCAATATTATTAATCCTAGAAATATTATTAATGTTGTTTTTTTTTTATCTGTCGAATTTCTTTCATCCGCACACTATATTTAATTATTTATAATTATAAGAAACATAAGTTGATAATCTTTCTTATATATACAGTCGGCGTCATGTAATGGAGGACATATATTATTTTTACTATAGCAGCATATTGTTAAACATAAAATTTTCTATATTTCAGAATTATTAACAGCTGATCAGATGCTTACACAAGAAATGAAGATGCATGCAGTTATCGGGGCTAAAAAAGGCCCGACTTAGTAATTTAGAAATAGATCTCTCATATACGAAGTTTACAAGGATTTAGAGGCCAAAGATGGAAATGTATCACCAGTATCAAAACGTAAGAAACATTCCTGGCTCACTGATACCATTCAGTTAAGTGCCATACGTGATACACGTTTGCGAGATCATGACTCAAAAGGGATTTGACTGACCGGGCCGAAGATTTTCCTGCAGTAAGTTGCCATTAGTTTCTGTTGTAGACTGGTTGCCAACCAAGGCTTACCTGTCCTAACGGGAACAGGAAATGGTGTGTACCTTTGAACGCCTCAAAAGCGAAATTATTATCTTTTAATCACCACAGAGAAATTCTGGCTCCCGGCAGCGTGGCTGCTGCTAACCAACAGAAGAGCTACTCCTTGCAATTTCTGTTTTCCTCTAACATGGAGTGCTATGCCTGATGTTTCACTTGGTCGTGCCAGTTTTTTTCTCGTCAGAATCCACTGCAAATTCGTCAGTGAATTAAGTACAGCTATCAGATCTGATTTGGTTCTCATGTTATTTATTTCAAGATTCTAGACAAAATAAGAAAAAAGAATCTGTTATCGTATCGGTCGGGACCTGGCATCTCGACATCAATCACTTCCCCACCGTCGTGATGTGGAACCCAATTGTCTTCTTTCTATATATTTTCATGACAATGGTATTTATATGGCGTGAATTTAAGAGCACTATTAGATGGCTAACTAGGTTTCTGTTATGTAGTGAGTAAGAATAAATAACTCAACAACAGGAATAGGTTAATTGTTGTATTCCGTGAAAATAGTATTTACAAAGGTTATTAGTATCCAATACAAGAATAAAGGTTAATCGTCCCAACCGTCGTAAGACGTAGTATGAGCATTGGGTACTTCCGGGTCATCACCGGAAGTCTACGACTGACTTGTCGATCGCCTGCTCGGCACACTCTCTTACGTAGATGCCACCATTACTTTACATAGTAATGGAATAGTCCATTACAGCTGAATAGGCGCGGACGTCCCAACACTAACACAACATCACACTAAGAAAAAGGTCAAACCGAGGTCAACAAAAAACGGAAGTCTACGACTGACTTGTCGATCGGCTGCTCGGCACACTCTCTTACGTAGATGCCACCATTACTTTACATAGTAATGGAATGGTCCATTATAGCTGAATAGGCGCGGACGTCCCAACAGTTTCATCGTTTTATTTAATTAGCTATATATAACCATAATTTCTATTGTAAGAGTTTCTTTTCTTGTGCTACTTGCTAGTTTGAACTCCCTTCCAATTTCTTACTTCACTTTCAATTATGATTATCAAAAAATTTAAATGCCATATCTATCGCCAACTTCTGTCTTCCCGAAACCCTTTCTTTTACTGTCACTTCTTATTCTCTTTCACTCCCTGAAACACTATGCGTCATAATGACATTATATTTTGCCAGAGATTAAATGACAATATATATATATATATATATATATATATATATATATATATATATATATATATATAAACAGTTTCCACTTCTGCTATATGCGTAACTCTTCAGAAATGGCGTGTGTATACACTGCTCATATACAACACGTTAAAATTTCCCTTCTCTGACTACTTGTATCGATGGCTTAGGGAGTATCGACTCCGACTGACACCAAATCGGTCGAGTTCCGATCCCAGCCCTAAACAAGTGGATGCGTCTAGCCACACTGATGAGCTGTGATGCAGCGAAACAGACTTGTATGTGGATGACTAATATATATCTATTATTATAAATATGGACATTCCCGTCGATTTCGACGTATGAGTGTCTAACTCAGTTAGACTGCCACACAAAGAATTGTTTAAAGTGGTGAAGGCATGTGTAGCACCATCCACACTTTTTGGAACTGCTGATAACAAACAATCGGTGCAGAAGTTCGCCACAGATCGCATGAACAGCAGACCTCAGTTATTTAACCCATAACTGGAGGGAATGGACGAATTAATACCATTCCTAAGGGTACCAGTGCGCAAGAGAATTAAGAGTGTTCGACTGAAATTGGAACTCGGCTCACCGATTTAACTTTCCAAGCCGACATCCACCGCACATCCGTCCATAAACGCTTACAGCACCTGGTATTCCCAAGCGGTCACCCATCTAAGTACTGACCAGGCTCCACGTTGCTTAACTTCGGTGATCAAGCGGAAACGGGTGTATTCAACGTGATATAAACCGTAATTGATTCTCTGAAAAACATAGAAACATGAAAACAAGCTAAAAAGATGGACAAAGAACAGAAAAAGAAAGTACACGAGAAGACGAAAACATTTCTGCACTTTTACGGTAAAAAAGTGTGTCACTTGGCAGCCAAGGCTGATTTACTCTGTGATATATAACTTTGTTTGCGTCATAGAACATAGCAAAATCTGTCAAAGATGCGCACAGCACACTCCAGTAAATACGTACATGGCCATTACTTTGAATTGACTGGACACTGCACGATCCAGAATAAAAAAAAACATAAAACAAGCAAACCTTTTGGATTGACTTTAGATTTTTAGTTGATATGAACGTCAAACAGAAAAGGAGAGGAGGAGTATTAAGAGTAACGACTCAGAGGCACATGATATTTGAGTATTT
This sequence comes from Ascarosepion bandense, assembly GCA_037127315.1. NCBI lineage: Eukaryota > Metazoa > Mollusca > Cephalopoda > Sepiida > Sepiidae > Ascarosepion > Ascarosepion bandense. The sequence goes on along the minus strand of JBBBDQ010001661.1, from coordinate 1,820,398 downwards.
ACTTTCTTCTCTCAGTATTGCTGCATAACTTTCGAATTGACAAATTTCATCTCATGTTCACGTCCACGTTTTTTTTTATGTACTCTTTTTGAATATCAATGACAAAGCATCGGGACTATTTCCCGCGTGTTTACCTCTTCTATTATAATAAAGGTCGTTGTATACCACGCGTTAATTGAGAAACACTTTCCGGAAAAGAATCCATTAAGTAAGATTGTCAATAAGAATACTATCAAATTAAGCTATAGCTGCATGAACAATCTTCTGGAAAAAAATCATAAAAAATCACAATAATAACAATTTTTAATTTTTAACACAATTAAAACAACCTAATAACGCAAAATAACATATTAGACAAGAGAAAACGTAATGAAACCCTATAGATTGCCCGTTAGAAAACAGGTGGCTTATGGAATAAATCATCTATCAATGTGAAATATCTTCCGTGGAAAGTCATACTAATGTAAAGATTTATCTCGGTAGTACTAAGAACTATCTAAAAAACGGATTTATCAATACACACATTCATTTAATAATAATAAGTACAGAAATAGAACATCCCTATCAAAGTATCATTGGTATCTAAAGGAAACAAATAAAACACCCACATTATAGTGGAAAATTCTAAAAGAAGCTAGAACATGTATGTCTTTAAACGAGCTATGTCTGTTGTGTCTATACGAAAATTATATATTATTAAATCACTTAAGAATGAAATTGTACTAAATAAGCGTAATGAAATATATGTCATATGTAGACATTGCAAAATGTTCACCTTAGAATATGGAAAAAAATTATATTAATTAACATGCATATACCCAATAATTCACTTAAGAAAAATAATAATTGACTAGATATTAAAATAAGTAAATAGGTATATAAAAAATTGAGGGATATATATATATATATATATATATATATATATATATATATATATATATATCCGTCATGTCACGCGCAGCCTGAGAGAGACAATAGCAAGGCAGCGTCGGGTCAGTTCATTCTATTTATGAGCAGTTATTATACTTTACTACCAGTTATGAAAGCTCTTGCCGTGTTTGCTCTTTAACTGTGCCTTATGAATTTTATTTTGTGCCATAATTATATCGTGGAGTAGTGAAGTATATATATATATATATATATATATATATATATATATATATATATATATATATAACAGTCAGTTAAGTGCAAAGCGTGATACACACTTGGGCAATGCTGTCTTACTGGGCAGAAGATTTTTCCGCACTATTTTGCCACAACCAAGACGACAGAATCCAATCTATCCTGCCATTTAACCCATAGCTAGAAAGAAAAGAGACGGATTCATACTTTTCTCAAGTGTATTTGAGGGTACGTGAATGCAAAGAATTGAACTGGAATTCGAACTCGGTTCTTTGATTTCTCGTTCCGAGTTGATATTCACTGCACCACAACGCCCTTTGCACACACACACACACACACACACACACACACACACACACACACATACACATATATATATATATATATTGTGTGTATTTTGGCAGCATTTTTTCATTAATACAGGTTTCATTGAATAATATAGACAAGTTCTGTCTATTTATTTTGTGTAAGATCCGTTTGTATGATCTGAGTAGCTTGATAGTGTTGTCATGGAAAGACGACAAGAAATCACAATAATTGTTGATTTTTTATCAGGTCTGAGCTTTCGGCTTACATAAGCCATTATCAAAGGATGAACATTTAATGTTCAGTGAATTTCGACATCTCTACTAACATACTTCAATGCCTATAATCGACGGGAGAGGTCATAGTTATTACTTACCCTCTACACCATAGTAGCAGCAGTTCCCAGACCAATCCCTCATGCCACTATACACTCAATTGAACAAAAAAACCACTACCACCATTCCTTCTCGGCCTACAGCCATGTGCGACACAAAAAATGGACCTGTCTAATTTTCTCTGTATAACTCCACTCTGTTAAAAATAATTTAAATGTTCTATGTTAAATATATATATATATGTGTGTGTGTGTGTGTGTGTGTGTGTGTGTGTGTGTGTGTGTGTGGCCTGCTGAGCTTATATATATATACCCGCAAACAAATTAACGCCCTTCCATTAAAAAGCACCGGTCAACAAACGGCACTGTCAGCCCACCTTCATCATTCATTAGATTCTGTTGAAATAACTGATGATATTGAATCTTCATGGAAATCATTACGTGACGCAATTCACACATCTGCGTTGGAAGTTCTGGGCTTACCTATTCGTAAGAATCAGGACTGGTTTGATGATGAAAATATTGAGGCACAGGATTTGATCAACGAGATGCACAAGGCTCACAAAATCTGGATTGAGAATAAGAACTCCACATTAAAGAAGAAAGAGTACAATGCATGCAAACGCAAGGTCCAGGAAACACGACGGCAGATGAAAAAGGTATGGTGGTCGTCACATGCCAAGTAAGTGCAAGCATTTGATAGGAAGGACTCGAAAGCCTTTTATGGAGGTATTAAGAAAGTTTTTGGGCCACACGAATCTGGTGCTTCTCCTATGTTTGCAAGTGATGGCACACTGCTGACTGACAGAGCGGATATTTTGAATCGCTGGAAGGAGTATTTTGAAGCAGTTCTAAACAATGCTTCTACAACTGATGAAGAAATAATTTCATCTATCACTGAGCGACCTGAAATTCCTGAACTCCCTTTCCTTCCAGCAATACTTGAGGTTTTTGTTGCTATCAAGCAAATTTCTTCAGACAAAAAATCTGGGAAAGACGCCTTACCTCCTGAGGTTTTTAAGTACGGTGGTCAGAAACTGGTGAAGAAGCTGCATAGTCTCTTTGTGAAGATCTGGCTAACTGGAAATGTCCCTCAGGATTTCAAAGATGCACTAATTCAACACCTGTATAAAACAAGTGTAAATGGAACATCTGTGACAACCATCGTGGCATCTCACTTTTATCAATTGCAGCGAAGATCATGGCAAGGCTTATTCTCAACAGAATAATCAAACACCTTGTTGACGATATCTACCCCGAATCTCAGTGCGGTTTCCGTGCTGGTCGAGATGCTGTCGATATGATCTTTTCCCGCTGCCAGGTTGCTGAGAAAGTCCGAGAGAAGAACGAGGAGCTGTATATGGTTTTCATTGACCTTACAAAGGCCTTTGACACAGTCAACCGTGCAGCTCTCTTGAAGGTTTTGAAAAAGCTGAGAATACCCGACAACATACTGAATGTAATCATGTCTTTTCATGATGGAATGAAGGGATCTGTTGTTTCAAATGGGGAGTCTTCAGAACCTTTCAATGTGACAAATGGAACTAAACAGGGTTGCGTAATGGCACCTGTGCTGTTTGCTTTGTTCTTTTCAGTGATGCTGAAGTATGCATCTGCTGATATTGGTACAGGCGTAGAATTCAAATTCAGAATAAGTGGTGGTCTTTTTAACCAGCAGCGTTTCAAAGCTAAGACCCTCACACGACAGATTATCATTAGGGATCTTTTGTTTGCAGATGACGCTGCATTTTGTGCAACCTCTCAAATTTTGGTTTCCTGGTATCGATATCAAATTTTCTGCATTATTGTAAGAACTGCACCCTTGAAACTTGTGAATATCATTTCTTGTGTCTTTGTCTATGAGTGTATCAAATTTGATTAAAATCGGACCACTCCTTCTATAATCCGATTTTTTCGATTATCGATTTTCTATATTTAACGGGTGTACCTCGACAAAAAACCTATCTAAAAACACTCGCAGACGCTTATAGTATAACTGTGTAAATTCTCAAGAAAATCGGTTCAGCTGTTTCGGAGTCTATAGGTAACGGTCTCACACACACACACACAGACATACACACACACAGACAAAGTTCCATTTATAAATAAGTTTAGTATTATAGAGTTTAATATAATTGTATAGTTATGTATCAATTGTACATTGCGACACGGAAATTTAAATGTAAATCATCTGCACTACAAACATCAACATTCCCTGATCTCGAAACATAGAAATTTCCGTGTGACAATGTACAATTGATACATAACTATATATATATAGTGTATTTAGGTATTTAAATGTACTTTAAAGCAAATATTATTTACAGCGTTAGATATTTTGTGTCGATTTATTTTAATAGTCTATTTTCTACAAATTACGAACAATCTTTTTCAAAAAAGAAAGAAATTCTGTCAGAAATTTCCGACGTTTTTTTTCGGATGGAAAGTACAAGAAATATGGTGTCAAGCTTTCGACTTTCTTAAGTCATCGTCAGAGTTGATAGAAACATTTGGTGAGTTTCGCAGAAGTAGACTGCGGTGATATAGGTAAATAATATTGTGATCTTTGCGTGGTGTGACGCATGTTTTTTGGACATTTTAGAATTGGGGGCTCGTGAGTTGTAATTGTTTATATTTGCCGATGCTTGTTTCCACTGTATGAATATTGGTTCAAGGATAAAAATTCTATCTTTACGATTTGATTTTGATATTCTTTGGTATTGTTGACGAGTCGCTGTCTAATGATAACCTGTGACTTATTAGAATGGTAGGGGCACCACGTGAGTAGTAGAAGTGTGTTAATTTGGGAACGACAACTTGACAGAGCCGAATTTTCTAAAGGCAGGGTTGAATTCAGAGTTTTTCTTCCCTTAGACCGGTTGCCACTCAAGGCTAAAATTGATTGATCCAGCCATCCAAGGCTATAGAATTCAGTCTGCCCTGCTATTGTACATAGGTTAGAGGAGAAGAAATGGATTCATATCTTTCCCAAGGATATTAACTCTTAAGTGATCGTAATCAATCCTCATAGAATTCGAATTCGGCTCTCCATTTTCTCAATCCGAGCCGCTATCCATTACTCCACTATGGCTTCACTACTGTTATTATTATCTTTATGCTGCTTATGGATGTATTGTCTGATAGTAAACTGGTCTGATAGGTGGCAGCCGATTCTCCATGAGAGTGTAGTTGTAGTATATCCGATGTATGACTTTTTTATGTTTCATGTACAGAGAGTAAAGAAAAACAATATAAGCAAGTATATTCACACAAACATTGGTCTTATATAGGAGGATTAGAACATTGCAATATTCTTTTTATAATTATTTCACCCCAAACAGGGCATTACTGCTACTGGTGGGCAAGAGGTTACATAAGAGGAGAGTGATGAGAAATAGGAACAAGTTAGGTGGGGGGTCAGAGACTGGGTAAGAGAAGGATGAGAACACTGATGTAAAGAAAGCTGCATAAGACTATAATGGAAAGGAAGAATAACATGATACAAGTATCGTCAAGAAAAAGGATGTGATTCAAGAAGATAAGAGATGGCGACTGACTTTGGATTTAAAATTCTGGTGATTGTAGCTTTCAGGGAAGCAAGTATACGAAAGGGAATTTTAAAAGTGGAAAGTGCGAGAAAAGAAGCTGGGGAGTAGAAGTTACGTTTATATTTGATTGATTTCACAATAAAAGGGTGGGACCTATTTGCTAGTCTAGTAGCTCGAGTAAATTCCTGCAGAGAGGGCACCAGGGAGCTAAGCTTATCGAGAAAAAAAAACGTGAAAGTATTTGACGACGAGACAGAGGAAAGCCTCATTACGTCGGTGAGAAAGTGACTGGAGTTGAGCTACCAGGTTGGTTCAATTAAATTGCAGATTCTCCGTTTGATTTTGTCAAGAACTCCAGGATGATTAGCACGGGCACCCGACTTTATATGATAGTAGTATTCAATGCACGTGCGGATGGTAGATTTATATATGTGCAAGATGGATTCAGACAAGAGAAACTTTCTGGCACTACGTAGTGAACAAACCTTTCAATTGAATTCCGACAATTTTTGATGGAATTGCTTGATTTTCTGTGAAGGATTATTCGTAATTTGTAAAAGTTGACCATTAAAATTAATTGCCACAAAAATAGTTTATAGATATCTAAACTTATTTATAAATGGAACTTTGTCTGTGTGTGTGTGTCTGTGTGTGTGTGTCCGTTACCTATAGACTCTGAAACGGTTGAACCGATTTTCTTGAAAATTTACACAGTTGTACTATAAGCATCTGCGAATGTTCTTAGCTAGGTTTTGTGTCGAGGTACCTCCGATAAATATCGAAAATCTGTAATCGAAAAAATTGGGTTAAAAAAGGAGTGGTTCGATTTTAATCAAATTTGATACACTCATAGACAAAGGCATAAGAAACGATATTCAGAAATTTCAAGGTTGCAGTTCTTACAATAGTGCAGAAAATTGATAATATATATATATATATATATATATATATATATATATATATATAAGACGAGATGTTTGTGTGTGTGCCTGTTTATCTGCCTGTATATCTGTATTTTTTCAGCCCTTTTATTTTAATTTTTGCTTCGGGTTTGGCTCTAAGTAGGTATAATTGTAGTTCTTAGTCTCAGTCATGATACTATTTACTCAGAGGACTTATTTAGCCTTCAAAATTCAGTTTACAACGAAAAACACCTATTTTATATAGTTACCAGGAAATCAAAATTTCACTTACATCCATTCATTTTTCTTTCAGTTTACGGTTTCGCTTTAACTGGAAACAACGATTGCTTTTTAGTCTTTCGTGCCAACGTCCAAAGAGTGTTTTGATTATGTCGTTATTTTATATTTGAGTTACATATGCTATTCCTTTTATTTGTTGTTGATTGTGAAATTCCTCAAGTGATGTGGTTTCTGTTGCCTGACCAAAGTCCGCAAGGTTACGGGAAGAATATCACTTGATGAGAATTAGGTTCTTCACTGACTCGATTTATGAAAGCGAGTGTATATACCCGACAGTTTCTATATTCTATGTTCAATTTCATAATCTCCCATACTAAATAAGTTGTAAGTAATCCACACACTGAGATATTTGAAGTGTTTAATATTTACTAATTTTTATGTAGGATCCAGTGTAGTTACCATCATTGATTTTTTTTTTAGTATTTCTATTGCTTATTTTGAAGAGTGGTTAATCTCCTACCAATGGGTTAAATAGCAAAGAGAACTAGGCTTTCTGGATTTGAGTGAAAAGAAGGATTTAATCATAATTTAAAATCGTAGAAAAGTTAACGAGAGACTACACCCCAATCTTTCTTAACCCTCTAGGGCCATTCGTATCATATTTGATACAGTATGAAAACAAGCCTTGAAAGAAATATTTTCCTGAAAATTTTTTTAAGAGAAATATTTTATAAATTTCAAATGAAAGGAGTACTGACTGCTCAGTCAATGAATACCAAATGTTTCCTTATAGGGAAATACCAAATGTTTCCTTATAGGGAAATACTGTATCAAATATGATACGAATGGCCCTACAGGGTTAAGAAGCCATTACAATTCTCAGATAATAAAAGAAAAAGGAATTTGTAAAGTTTCCTGGTCGCTTACATAATAGTTAGAATGAAAATTGCATGAAGATTTGCGATAAAAAAGCAACACCATTTCCATGAAGTCAAACTGAATTCAAAAAATCATAAAAAAAAGTGTGTAGACCCAGAACGTTGTGATAAAATATCATAATGAGTTGAATTAAAACTGTTGAAAAATTATTGTGGCAATGAAGAGTGAATCAACTCAACATATTCTGATATAGAAAAGCAATATGAAGTAAAACTTGTTATACTCATAATTAAGAATGTAGTAAGCCCGTGTTTTATGAAAAATAGTAATAATATGAATTAAAAATGGAAATGAAAATAATCGCTTTAAGGAAGAATGTATCGAATTAGTTTGTTTGCTCTAAAAAGCAAGAAAAATAAGATCGAGAGAAACTTGAGTAAGAAGATTTTAATAGTTTTCAGCTGTCATAGTCCAAATAAATCAAACGTAAAAGAGTGCAAAAAAGGTGTTCGCGGTAGGATCTCAATTTCTTTTTTTTCAGATGAAGAGAACTGGTGCATTGCGCAAGTTCTATTTCGAAGAATCAACAGCACCCAGAGGAATAAAAAAAATTAACGAGAAAATGGTAACCTTGGCAGTAGAATAGAACTATTCAAAAGGATATCTTTTGCACATTGCATAAAAGCGAATAAGCATTTACCTTGAGCAAAAGTCAAGTCTAGTCACTTAAAACTAAAAACAAAAAGAGATCGGTACTGAAAACTTCGCCATCTCCGATTGATCCCAATAATTCCATTTTTATCAAAGTTTTTTCTTTCTCTTTTTATCGCTTTCTCTATCTCTCTAAATAACTGCGCATGTGTTGATGGGAGTTGTTATTGTAACATTTTCGAAAAGAATCAGCACTAGTTCACTGCAGTCTTTTAAGAGCCCTTTTTTGCCATGATTCCTCATTTTTCAAAGAATTCAGTTTTGCTGGTGTAACAAAGCTAACTCCAAGATTATTGATGCGCATTTTACCTTAGATTTATAGTTATTTACCTCCTCGTATCTAACGAACGTATATATATATATAGTGTGTGTGTGTGTGTGTGTGTGTGTATTTAGGCACCAAAACATTTTTATGCCACTTTCGTTGAAATGCCAAAAATGATTCTGTAGTTAAGTGTTTAATATAATTTTTCATGTGATTTTCTATTTTTTCTTTCACTACATAAAACATTCCTTTAACTATATGTGTGCATAAAACAATCTATATATTCAGTTAAATGTAAAATAAAATCACATTATATAAAAAGATATATATATATATATATATATATACATATATATATATATATATATGTCATAGGCATGGCGGTAAACTGCATCCAACAGCAAGGCCTCTGATTGGAAGATTGTAAGCAGCATGGAACCACCTCTTAATTGCTGTTGTTCCCATGTCCACTCCGACCCGGAGTGGTAACACCTGTTAGGGACCCAGCTATGGGCAAATAGTTAACCACAAAACTGAAACTATAAAAATACAATTTTATAGTAATATATACCTAAAAATAAACTTTTATAGAAAAATATTACGAACAATACATTTTTGGAGAAAAATTATTGCTGTAACACATTTCTGGAGGAACAAAATTATACTCCGCAAAACATTTTTGATTACAAAACTAGAACACATCTTCAGCTTTCTAAAATAAAATAAAAATGAAAAGCAAAAGACTTTCAATAAAATCGATCTAAATCAACCTTCTCACTATAACTGAACATTAAAAAATACCTTTTTGGCATTAAATAACCCACAGAGGTTTATATGCCGTTAAACAAAACTCAAACTGAAACTCTCTCTCTCTCTCTCTCTCTCTATATATATATATATATATATATAGTGTGTGTGTGTGTGTGTGTGTGTGTGTGTGTGTGTGCCTATTTAGGAACCAATCCATTTTTATGCGACTTTCGTTCAAATGCCAAAAATGATTCTGTAGTTAAGTTTTTATTATAATTTTTCATGTGATCTTATATTTTTCTTTCAGTACATAAAACATTTCTATTACTAGATGTGTGCATAAAACAATCTATATCTTCAATTAAATGTAAAATAAAATTCATTTTGATAATGGATAAATGTATAACCGAAAGGGCATGGGTAAATAAGATATTCGGACAATTTTTATATAAAAAAAGAAAATTATAGGTTCACATGAAAAACAATATAAAAAAAACTTATCCACGTTACCTTGTATGTCATTTTTAATGAAACATGTCTCAATCAAACACGTTTCATTTATATTAAACCTTCTTCAGTGATCGAGAGAAAAATGTAAAAAGAAAAGAGACAGTATACTACTTTCTGAGATGAGGTTGTATTTGCAGTATTTACATTATTCTGACTATTGTCCTCATCTTTTTTGACGTTTCGGCTGTTGTACGCCTCGGCTTTCTTCAAATGCTAGGAATTTTGAACCGAAACTTTTTTTACAATCACTGGTGTATATCATCTCCATTCCTTGCGTAATAATAATTACTCGATTAGAAGTAATAAATTATTTCCCTCTAACCCTGCAAGTTAATTGTTCACAACTGCTGTGGCCTGGTATTGAACTAACAAATCTAAGAGTCAAGTGAGGAACTGACCAACATCTAATTCCCTTGGGCCATATGATATAGACGTTGGTTCATGAAAGAAAGATTAAGTATTTATTAATAAATATATATATTATCCTACGCCTATAGCAGGATTCAAAGTTTTATGCACAATATGATTGCATAGCACATGAAACTCTGATTCATGTTATAGGCATAGGATAATATGTATACTTACTAATATATATATATATATATATATATATATATATATATATATTAATAGATAGATAGATAGATAGATAGATAGATAGATAGATGTGTGTATGTGTGTGCGTGTGTTTGTGTCACCATTCTAACGAACCGTCAGTCAGTCAATTAAGTGCCATACATGATACACGTTTGGGCGATCATGTCTGGAAAGAGACACTACTGACTGGGAAGATGATTATCCCGCAGTAGGTTGCCATTGCTTTCTGCGGTAGACTGGTTGCCAAACAAGGCTACAGAACCCAATTTGTCCTGTTATTTAACACATAACTGGAAGGAAGAGACGGATTAATACCTTTCCCAAGGGTATTTGCGCGTAAGTGAATGCAATGAATTCAACTGGATTTCGAACTCGGCACCCCGGTGTCGCGTTCCGTGTCGATATCCACTGCACCACAACGCCTTTTCAAAACCCTTGGTCTGATTTCAACCGAAAATGTGTCACTCCTCGATCATGACATGCAACTTTGATGTGCGCAAAATCTTTTAGAATCGACTTACAGGGTACGGAAGAAATCACCGAAACGCTTAAAATTTACGAACTCTTATCCTTCAAGACGCATTATGCAAATTCATCCTAAAACATTTTTCGAATCAATATACAGGGTTTGTCAAAAATCAAAGATAAACATAATTTTGAGTTGTCATTTGCGCTCTTCTATGCATTTCTCCACGACTCTTCACTCAAAATCGAACAAAATGCAGTCCCTGGTAGATCAAAGCCTGATACCTCGATATGTGAACAGAAATTTTAATTGACAGACAGGATGTTGCAAAAAGTTAATGGAAAGTGATGCTTTCTGCGATCGTTTATTTCTCCGAGACGCTAAATTGCATTCCAATAAAAATCGGGTCTTTTTTTTTTTAACATCTACCTTATAATATGCCATAATAATTTCACATTTTTTACAAGGTGCCAAGACCTCGAATGTTGCAGGAACAATGCATCCACTTCTGCGTCACAATGTCATTGCATCACTTTACAGGCTCCCGTAACTTCCGCCCCCGATCTTCCAGTTGTCCATACATCATCCCCTTTGTTGACAAAATTGACCAGCCATGAATCTCCTTTTACAAATACAACAAAGACCAATATTTACTTCGCATTTTTTGAACTTACACATCACGGCAAACACTTACTGGAGCTTTTGAATAAGCACTTGAACTAACCATTTCAACATAACCATTAAATATCCTGAGCAACGCCTTGCTAGTATATATATATATATATATATATATATATATTGTTAAATATAAGAGACAATGAATGTCTATTATGTTTAATCATGAGCCATTCTAAACGTCATATTTTGGCTTTAATTTCAGTTGAAAATAAAGACAAACATTCTCCAACATTTGGATAATCTTTTATTGCCGTTGCTTAGCGGAGTTTTATGTCAACACAAGATAAAATCGTCGCTGATGGTGGATTTTATTGTGTTACCACCCTTATAACCTCTCTGAAGATGGCTCATGTGAGCCGAAAGCTTAGAACCAACTTAATAATAAATTATCCATATGATTTTTATGATGTACTAACCTTCAAATGGCACGTAACAAAATTTGGCAACAAAGATTAAAACAATAGTCCGAATAATGTAAATACTGTAAACGTTGTAACTTAGTGTGTCTACACAATAGAGTTCAAAGTCAGTCTATATACATATTATCCTACGCCTATAGCACGATATAGCACATGAAAACTCCAATTCATGCTATAAGCATAGTGAGCAAAATAACTATGCGTACTTTAGCTCCATTACCCTAGCAATAATTTCAACAGTTTTTGATCAAACCTCCTATGTATATCACGATCTTCCTATTGATGTGCCGTCTCCTTTCAAGACGTATTCGTTCGTGGACTTTTATTTAACCCTCTCACTTGTGGATCTCAATATATATAATTTTTTTTGTAACTTTTCCAAACCCCTTTCTGTCTCTCAGCACACTGATTAACTTCTGAAATGAGTTCCTTGGGCATGCCAATGTGTCTTAGGATCACAATGTCGTACTTTTCATCATCTCTCGGAACGCTTCCCAGGTAACCCATCAGGGGTAGAGGGACACTACCACATGTACTGCAGCCGTAGTAGCAGCTGTATTTCTTGTGTAAGATCGCCTGAAAGAATTCAATCCTCTCCAGGTTGGTTTAAATTTTTCTATTTTACCTCGACGAGTCACCAGCCAAAACTATTATGTACAGACTATTACGTTTCCCATGCTTATTAAGTGAAGTAAATATAACGAACACGACAGGAATTCGAACTAGACTCTCCGATTCCTTAAACGGATCCGCCATTCATTACTTTACTGTTCTACGATACCCATACACACACACACACATTATATATATATATATATATTGTGTGTATTTTGGCAGCATTTTTTCATTAATGCAGGTTTCATTGAATAATATAGACAAGTTTTGTCTATTAATTTTGTGTAGGATCTGTTCATACCGTCTGATATACTTGATGGTGATGTCGTTAAAAGACAACAAAAAATCACAGTATTTGTTGAATTTTTTATCGGGTCTAAGCTTTCGGCTCACATAAGCCATTATCAAAGAGTAAATAATAACACACAGTAAACATAGAACATTTAAGCTATTAACAATAAAGATAATTGAATTGAAAATACAAGTCCATCCCTACCGTGGCGGATGGCCGAAGACAGTGACAAAATAGTGGTGTTGTGGTCCCTGGTCTGATTACAGACATTTGAGTACGTTGTTGGAAATATCGAAATTGATTGTATTCAAACCAGGTTTAAATTGTTTAATGTAGAGTGCTTCGAGGATTTTTAGTTTCTGCTTATTATTTTCTTGTTTGAGTATGTACGTGTTATCAACAAGCGTTTTTCTCAGAAGTGTGCGTTGATAACCGTGTTGTTCTAAATGACGGAATATATTTGAATTTTTATTTAAGTGCAACGTCAGACGCCGTGAGAGCGAATTTGTGGTGTGGCCGATGTAGATATTATTGAGGTTGTTAGAGATACATTCTCTAAATGGACATATGAATTCATATACTACATTGGTTTTTTGCAAATCACTAACGGTGGAGGAAGAGTCGTTGCGGACAAATGAATTAGATGTAGTGGATTTAGTGTAATATATAATGAACTTAATTCTTTTGTTAGAGTCTGTCGGAGAAATATTAGTATTTATGAGTTTTTTTAGGATGTTTTCATCTAGTTGGTAGTTGGAGTGCATCTGGCTACGGTATAAGAGAGTGATATGTTTAGGATTGGTTGGGTTAGTATCATGTGTTGTTTTTTCCATGTTAAGCTTTTTAAGAAAGTAATGTATTTGTTCATCAACTATGTAGTTGGGAAAATTATTATTGATGAGTGTCTGTTTTATGTTTTTTAGTTCACTGTAGAAGATCTGATTTGTAGATGAATTGACTTTTGCACGGTATAATAGATTTTTTATAATGGCTATTTTGTAATAGTGGGGGCATTCACTAATATAATTGAGTGTGGAAGGATTTTTATTAGTGGGTTTTTGATACGGTGAGATAGTAAATTTATTGTTGTCAGTGTTAATTAATATATCAAGAAAAGGAATTTTGTTATCTTTGCTAAGTTCATAAGTAAATTTTAAAACTGAGTTATTTTGAAACTGTTTTTGAAGTTGTAAGATTTCATTAGTATTTTTAATTGATAGTAGGATATCATCAACATATCGTAGATATATTGATGGTTTTGTAAATTTTGCAAAGGTAGTATTTTCAAGGTTAGACATGTAGAAATTACTAAAAATCGGACCAAGCACTGAACCCATGGAGACTCCGTCACGTTGTATATATATAGTGTTGTTTGGATCAACAAAAGGCACTTCAGTAGTACAAGCTAGTAGAATTTTTCTTAGGATGTTGGGATTAATTTTGAGTGGGGGTAATGAAGGATTACTGTAAACATTTCTTATAATTATATCAATAGTTTCACTGACGGGTACATTAGTAAAAAGGTTTTCCACATCAAGTGAAGCTATGATTTCATTATTAGGTTTTTCACTCTTGAGGATTTGGATTGCCTCTAGGGTTGACTTTATGCTGTATTTACTCGGAAGGTAGGGTGTGATAAGCTGGTTAATATGTTTAGTTAACTGGTATACAGGAGTAGGAATTTGGGATATGATAGGGCGGAGAGGATAGTTAGGTTTATGAGTTTTTATGGTTCCGTATATGTAACCAGGTTTATAGTCACCAATAATTTTAGGGAGTTTTAAGGAATTCTGATCAGCGTTGTTGGCACTAATGAGTTTATTAAGTTTAGATTTTAGTTGGTGTGTCGGGTTTTTGTTAATTTTTTTTAAATTTTGTGTGGTCATGGAGTATGTGGTTGAGTTTTGTGTTGTAATCTGATTTGTTAAGTACAACAAAGATGTTAGCCTTGTCAGCTTTTTTTACAATTATGTGAAGGTGGTTGCGTAGTTCGTGCGCGGCACTTTTTAGTTGTTTCGATAGAATTTTTGAGGAGCTTCTGCTTTTATCATGGCGATCTTTGATTGCCTCAGCCTTAAGTAGATCTTTCAGTTCGGGTTTAACGGTTACAAGTTTTTCATCTTGTAATTTAGTGATGCTTTGATAGAGCGTTTCTATTTCAATTTTTTTAGTAAGCTGGTTATACTTACGGTATATATGGCAGTTAGGTCCAAGGTTGAGTAATTCTTCTTGGTGCTTAGTTAGTTCGTGGTTGGAAAGATTTATGAATTTATCGAATTTTTTGGGAAGAGTGATCGTGCCATTGTATAGTGAATTAAGTTTTTTGACAATTTTAGCACGGTGTTCAACTTCAGATTTTGCAGTGATTTTGGATAGTCTGAGTATTATTTCTTCTAATTGGTTTGAGGTAGTTATATCTTCCAGTTTGTTGTAGAGGTCATGTTTGTTCTTGTATAATGTGTCAAGATTTTCTTTCGCTATTTCAATTTGCCTTTTCACAAGGCTCCATTTATATTTCAAGGTGGTGATGGTGTGTTGGGCTGCTGGATCATGTAATTTAAATTGTGTGTATTTTGGCAGCATTTTTTCATTAATGCAGGTTTCATTGAATAATATAGACAAGTTTTGTCTATTAATTTTGTGTAGGATCCGTTCATACCGTCTGATATACTTGATGGTGATGTCGTTAAAAGACAACAAAAAATCACAGTATTTGTTGAATTTTTTATCGGGTCTAAGCTTTCGGCTCACATAAGCCATTATCAAAGAGTAAATAATAACACACAGTAAACATAGAACATTTAAGCTATTAACAATAAAGATAATTGAATTGAAAATATAAGTCCATTCCTACCGTGGCGGATGGCCGAAGACAGTGACAAAATAGTGGTGTTGTGGTCCCTGGTCTGATTACAGACATTTGAGTACGTTGTTGGAAATATCGAAATTGATTGTATTCAAACCATATTTAAAACAACACGGTTATCAACGCACTCTTCTGAGAAAAACGCTCGTTGATAACACGTACATACTTAAACAAGAAATTAATAAACAGAAACTAAAACTCCTGGAAGCAATCTACATTAAACAATTTAAACCTGGTTTGAATACGATCAATTTTGATATTTCCAATAACGTACTCAAATGCCAGTAATCAGATCAGGGACCACAACGCCACTATTTTGTCACTGTCTTCGGCCATCCGCCACGGTAGGGATGGACTTGTATTTTCAATTTAATTTCTCTTTATTGTTAATAACTTAAATGTTCTATGTTTACTGTGTGTTAATATTTATTCTTTGATAATGGTTTATGTGAGCCGAGAGCTTAGACCCGATAAAAAAATCAACAATTACTGTGATTTTTTGTTGTCTTTCAACGATATCACCATCAAGTATATCAGACGGTACGAACGGATCCTACACAAAATTAATAGACAAAACTTGTCTATATTATTCAATGAAATCTGCATTTAAAAAAAATGCTGCCCAAATACACACAATTTAAATTATATGTATGTATGTATGTATGTAGAAAGAGCTTACTACATAAAAGTCAGAGCCAGCTTTCCCTGACGATCTGTTTAGGCGAAACCTAGGTAGGATACATACATACATACATACATATAATTTAAATTGTGTGTATTTGGGCAGCATTTTTTTTAAATGCAGATTTCATTGAATAATATAGACAAGTTTTGTCTATTAATTTTGTGTAGGATCCGTTCGTACCGTCTGATATACTTGATGGTGATATCGTTGAAAGACAACAAAAAATCACAGTAATTGTTGATTTTTTTATCGGGTCTAAGCTCTCGGCTCACATAAACCATTATCAAAGAATAAATATTAACACACAGTAAACATAGAACATTTAAGTTATTAACAATAAAGAGAAATTAAATTGAAAATACAAGTCCATCCCTACCGTGGCGGATGGCCGAAGACAGTGACAAAATAGTGGCGTTGTGGTCCCTGATCTGATTACTGGCATTTGAGTACGTTATTGGAAATATCAAAATTGATCGTATTCAAACCAGGTTTAAATTGTTTAATGTAGATTGCTTCCAGGAGTTTTAGTTTCTGTTTATTATTTTCTTGTTTAAGTATGTACGTGTTATCAACGAGCGTTTTTCTCAGAAGAGTGCGTTGATAACCGTGTTGTTTTAAATGTCGGAATATATCTGAATTTTCATTTAAGTGCAACGTCAGACGCCGTGAGAGCGAATTTGTAGTGTGGCCAATGTAGATATTATTTAGGTTGTTAGAGATACATTCTCTAAATGGACATATGAATTTATAAACTACATTGGTTTTTTGCAAATCACTAACGGTGGCGGAAGAATCGTTGCGGACGACTGAATTGGATGTAGTGGATTTAGTGTAATATATACTATAGACAAAGACATAAGAAACGATATTCTGAAGTTTCAAGGTTGCAGTTCTTACAATAGTGCAGAAAATCGATAATGTATATATATAAGAGGCAAGATGTTTGTGTGTGTGTCTGTTTATCTGCCTGTATGTCTGTATTTTTTTCAGCCCTTTTATTTTAGTTTTAGCTTCGAGTTTGGCTCTAAGTAGGTATAATTGTAGTTTTTAGTCTCAGCCATGATACTATTTGCTCAGTGGACATATTTAGCTTTCAAAATCCAGTTTACGACGAAAAAACTTATTTGATAGCGATATCAGGAAATCAAACTTTGACTTACATCCCTTCATTTTTCTTTCAGTCTAAGGTTTCGCTTTAACTGGAAACAACTATTGCTTTTTAGTCTTTCGTGTCAACGTCCAAAGCGTCTGAGCTCCAGGACCATGGATTAGTCTTAAAGCTTTCATTACACCCGAGCAAGGAGAAAACTAATAGACTGTCAAGTTTGTTTGTTGTAGTAGAATGCACAAGTCACTTTTGATTGTTTTGGATTGTATACATCAATGATAAACTTTGTGATAACACAGTATAATATCTGGAGGGGTGTAGACTTATGCAACGGCATTTTTATAAGTCGTATGATTTTAAGTATCAGTGTGAAATTTTTAAAATCTAATCTTTATATCAAAAGAAAGTGTGACAAATCTGCTTATTATTTAACAATCATTGGAATTGAAGAAATGTGTTGTTCCCTGCTAAATTATACAAAATATATAAATTTTTAAAGGGCTGTAGTCTTTTGCAAGCCACTGTTTATTGGTTTTACTACAACCCTTCTTTCCCGTAGATTTTCCTGGACTTTGTTCCATTAAACACCGTTTCTTAGAAAAACGTAGCCATGTACGTAATATTAGACAGATATTAGTCGATAACAACAATACTCACACATGTACACAATAAAAGAACTTTCAGATATTGGAGGCCATCTACATCAAAGTAAAGTAACCTACACTCAATAAAATCAATTTTCAAACTAATCATTACATTGCATCTAGACATATGGTTCTGTTTTTAAGATTTCGGTCTCTCACGTGGTATGGTTTCATAGAACGACATCAGTAATTTACGACCTGCGTCTGCTATTCCGTCACCGTTATCGTCGCATAGCAATCTTCTATGTAAACATAACATAATATAATCTTTGATGGTGAATATCTTTGTGTTAATGTTCATAAAACTACTCTGAAAATGACTCATGTTAGCCAAAAGCTTATATCAAAGATTAGTGTAATAAATTATGTAGTGGTTGGATCGTTCGCTTTCTTACCTTGAAACCTAGGTTCGGATCCTACTATGGTAGATTTGTCCGAAAGGAGACTTCTTGGTGTTATCAGTATAGAGGAGATGATTCCAGCGAGCGTCAATCAGAAATTACCTGAAAATCATAACCAATCAATGCGAGTGAAATTGGGTAGACGGCTCCCTTTGATGAATTTAATTAAAATCGGACCACTCTTTCTATAACCTGATGTTTTCGATTATCGATTTTCGATATTTATCGTGGATACCTCGACACAAAATCTAGCTAAGAACACTTGCAGATGCTTATAGTACAACTGTGTAAATTTTCAAGAAAATCGGTTCAGACAGAGAAAAGTTTCATTTATAAATAAGTTTAGATATATGTTGATTTAACTGCCTATAAAATCATCTACCACATAGTTTCTTGGTCTTTGGACTCTGACTGTAAAGACAAGGTGTCTAACTCTGGAAACAAAATGGACAAGCCTCTTTCTCAAGAACTTAAAAACCTTATTCAAAGGTACAATGAAAATAATGGCGATAAAAAGATTGCAAAAACTTTAGAATTGTCTCTAAGCACTGTTAAAACTGTAGTTAAGAATTAGTTAGCGCACAAATCCACTGCTACCTACCAAGATCTGCGAAACCAAATAAAGTTTCCAGAAGAGTAAAACTGATCTGAGAAGCAACCTCCAAACCTAGTGCAACACTGGGAGGCTTGAAAGTTTCAGTTTCCAGTACTGGGATAGATGTCCATGCATCTACAATTTTCAGAGCATTGCACCGGTCTGGCCTGCAAGGGAGATTAGCTAGAAAAAAAGCGCCTTCTGAAGCCTATGCACAAGCAAGCTAGGCTAACCTTTGCCAAAAGTCACATCAATGATTTCATGACCATGTGGCGAAAGATTTTGTGGTCAGATGAGACCAAAGTTGAGATATTTGAAAAAAATACGAAACGCTACGTTTGGCGGGAAAAAGCGCTGCTCACCAACTTCATTACACTGTCGCCACTGTAAAGCATGGTAATCACTCGATCATGCTTTGGGGCTGTTTTTCAGCTGCAGGACCTGCAGAACTGGTAACCATCCAAGGTGTCATGGACAGTGTCAAGTACCAAGAAATATTGGAGACAAACCTGCTGAAGTCTGATAGAGCTCTGCGCTTGAGTCGCAATTTCAATTTTCAACAACATAACGACCCCAAGCATGTGTCAAAAAGCAGCTTTATTTGCTAGAAAGAAAATCCCAGTTTTGGAGTGGCCCAGCCAGTCCCCAGACCCCAGTCCGATAGAAAATTTATGGCGAGATCTAAAACCGGCTGTGCACCGACGTTCCCCATCCAATCTGACACAGCTCGAGAAATTCTGCCTTGAAGAATGGCAAAAACTGTCAGCAGACCACCGCAGCAAGTTTCAATATTTAGATTATGAAAGGGGGAAGGGTCTAGACATGTCACTTTTTAATTTTGTCTGGATAAAATACATAGTGGGACCTTAGACTTTTTAAATGGGTAAACAATAACTTTTAACAGGAGGTTGGATTTTAGTTTTTTTTTATTATTGAACAATAGACTTTTTTACTACTATCTCATTAGTAAAGGAACTGGAATGTTTAGGTCAGAATTAGTATTAATAATTATGGTATACTTAGTTGTATTGTATTAAGAACAACTATTAAGTATTGTGTGGGTAATTTATTTTAGTAAAAAAAAATTATTTTTTAATTATGTTGGAGTATAATTTATAATTGAAACATTGTAATTAATTAAATTTTAAAGAAAATTATTTTTCTGAGTAAGGTTCATAGTGGGACATAGTGGGACACAATACTTAAATAGGTAAATAATTTTTGACGGCAAGTTGGATGTTGGATAATATATATATATATATATATATGTGTGTGTGTGTGTGTGTGTGTGTGTGTGTGTGTGTGTGTGTGTGCTTAAACCGTTGTATGGTGTCTTAATTCATTAAAAATACTGTATAAATACAATCAATTTAATCTCTTTCTCTCTCTCTCTCACTCTCTCTTTCTCTCTCCGTCCCGCTCTCACTTTGTGATCCTTCAGAATTTGTAGCCCTCAATATTCACATGAAAATACATTAAAACCCCTGTTGAGGTCTTCAATACTTTAACAATTTCATATCCACTTTGAAACAAAATGATTGTAAAACTGCAGATTGGACCCTTTTGACAAGCCGAACAAATTAAAATATCTTGTTCTACCTATAAGCTCTATCACAAATACAATTGAAAATAATATATCTAAATTTAACATACAATCTATTACAAATACTTGTAACACAATAGCATATTGATTCATACAAAACAAAAGATAACCTTAAATAAGAAGCAGGAATTTAATCTATCCACTCTAATAATCGTCACTGGGAATAAAGGTGTTAAACATCTAGATATCTAAACAGAAGAGACATTAAAATAACAACAATCTCAATGCATGAGTTGCTAATACTTTTCCATCGTCGAAATGTGGCCTCCCTCTGTCTCTTCTATAAATACTTTCATGGCTTCTGCTCGGATGAGCTTAAGTCACTGATGCCTCCTCAACAGGTGTTTACCCGTGCAACCAGACTGGCAACTGGGTCCCACCCATTCACAGTCAGGTTAGCCAAACGCAGACGACAATTCTACTCCTGCAGCTTCCTCGCTCGCACTTCCCGCCTGTGGAACTCACTCCCGTATTCTTGCTTTCCTGACGGCTACGACCTCCAGAAATTTAAAAGCAAAGTTAATACTCACCTACTAACCACTGGACTCTAGCTCTCTCCCCTCCCCTGTATAATCTTCACTTTCTCTCCGCCCATGTATCTGTCATTTCACCTGCTTTCTCAGCTTTCTATTGTTCCTTTCTAACTAGCTTGTACTCCTCACTCTTTTCTAATTAATCTTTCTACATTTATGTAACCCCCTGCACATCAGTGGCGTTTCCGCCTTGCTCGGGGTGAAATGATAAAAAAAAAATTATTTGGCTCATAATTTTGATCTTAAAATGCTACGTTAATAAAAAGAGGAAGAAATTTGTTAGGACGAAAAGTACAGAACGTGCTTCAATTGCTAGATCATCTACAGTAACTTTACGTGCATTTTCATTACATCATTTCTTGGTAAATCTTTTATTATCATAATGTGAGATATTTGATAACAAAACTGTTACAAGCATAAACAAAATAAAATCAAATAGACTATATATTGATTTTACTAAAGACATCCTATTCAAAAAAAGAACATAATC
The DNA here is from genome assembly GCA_037127315.1 of Ascarosepion bandense. Taxonomy (NCBI): domain Eukaryota; kingdom Metazoa; phylum Mollusca; class Cephalopoda; order Sepiida; family Sepiidae; genus Ascarosepion; species Ascarosepion bandense. The sequence goes on along the minus strand of JBBBDQ010001661.1, from coordinate 1,798,836 downwards.
GATTAAAGAGAAAATTCTTTGAAAGCTAAATAATGACATTAATGTCAACTATAAACACATGTCTAAAACATTATATTATATTGCCATCTTTTTATTGTATCTTTTCTTAAAGAATCTAACTTCTGTCTACCTAATACAGACAGTACGAACAGGAAAAAACATTCAGAGTTGAATACAATACAATCCCACTATGCTAACCGACTATACAAAAACTCAAAGCATCGAATATTTTCCTACAAGACGGATGTGTATACACGATTACAAATACACAATATCATTCGATGCCCCTATAGACAAATTAGATTTTTTTAAAATTTACATACATATAAAATTATCAACAGTTTTAATGTACATTATACATGACTAACCAATGAGAATCAAACTACAAAAAACTGGAAATAGCAGAACTTCTGTCTTTTTGTCTGTTTTCTGTTAATCCCCAAGGAAGTTGTAATATAACTGAAACATGTCAGATTAATAAACGTTTCTTATTTGTACTTCAAATGATATAAACGTAACACATATTTAATAAAAATTAAAATTAAGTTTTCACTGCCCTCTCTTACGTGTGCATTTTTTATCACATGAAAGCAAAAATGACTTATATATACATATATATATATATATATATATATATATATATATATATATATATTTCAATTCTGAGTTAGGAAGCGACCGGAGTCTAAGCCGTACTGATAAGCTGTAATACAGCGAAACAGATCTGTCTGAGGATGACTATAGTATATATATATATATATATATATATATATATATATATATATATATATATATATATATATATATTGGCAGAGAGAGAGAAAGAAATGTATATGTGGTGTGTGTGTGTGTGTGTGTGTGTGTGTGTGTGTGTGTGTGTGTGGATATATGATGGTGAGCTAAAAAGTGCTAGACTCGAGCCCTTTATTTAAATACACCAAAAATCACGTGACACTGCTTACTGAATGAGGTGCATCATATAAATGTAAGGGAATGTATGTATTGAAGAATTTGAACAGAAGAAGAACCTTTAACAATTGTTCTTTTATTTATATAATTATATACATATATATGTATATACGCGTAAGTGAGAATATGTATATATATATATGTATATGTGTGTCTGTATATATACATATATATATATATATATATATATATATATATATATAGATATGCATGTTTGTGTGGGTGTGTTTACATATATATATATATATATATAAGAAACATGAATCTCATAAACAAGTCATCCAAAAAAAGCTAAACAATTTATATAAAGAAAAAATACTTTTACCAAATATCAATGACAACTTCGTTAATCTATCAGATTACCAACCTACTCCAGATGAACTAGAATTCCTTGGACAATTTTTGTCTTCATTTTCATCTGAAATTAAAGACAAAATACGATGTTTAGAACGGCTCATGATTACACATAACAGACATTAATTGTCTGTTATATTTAACAACATATATATATATATATATATATATATATATATATATATATATGATGGAATGAGAAATGACGGAATGAGAAATAAATAAGGAAATATATGAACTTATCTATTCTCCCTCCAACTATGTGTTGAGTAGCATGACAGACTGGATTGTATATACTTAGTTGGCAACCAGTCTACCGCAGAAAGAATGATCAACGTACTGCATGAAAATATTCTGCCTAGTCTCTCATAGATAAAAAGATATGTGATTGCCCAAGCGTCTATCACGTATAGTACTTCACTGACTGATCAGGATTAAAGAATTGAATAGCAGGACATTAGGTTTTATAGCCTTGGTTGGCAACCAGTCTACCTCAGGATGAAATGGCAACATAATCCGGAGAAATCATTTGCCTACTCTGTCTTGAATCAAATGAGGTATGATCGCCCAAGTGTATATCAGACATGCCACTTAACTAACTGATAGACATAATAAAGTTTTAACTAAAAATAAAAAAAAAAGAATTATAATGAATGAAGATTGCAAATTTATGTAGCGCTGGAGAGAAATGCACTTATGAAAAAAACCTTCGATAATATTTTTTTGCAAATGTTTGCTCCCAGCAGTCACAGACGAAGTCACAATGTCTAGCAGTCTTATTCCGGAAAGTGCTTAGACGAACTGCAGTCCTTAGTTCTAATCTTCACGGATAAGACCCTCCATACTACGCACATTGTAGGGAACCACTCTCCTTCCCTTTATTTCATTAGTTAAATGAAACTTCCACTCGAGTAGCTTCGTCCCATGAACATCTGCCTCATGGAACCGCCTAACTATTGGATCTCTACAATCTAAATATAACCGCCACTTCTCTATCAGTTTCGTTTCTTGCACTTCCCACCTGTGGAACTCCCTTCAACATACTTACTTCCCTGATAGCTACAATCTCCAAAGGTTAAGGTTCAGCGTCAACTGCCATCTTCTATCCTCTTGGCTGCCAACTCTCTGTTACTCTCTCTCTCTCTCTCTCTCCCACCCTTCCTTGTAGCGATTTTTTTTATTTTGTTGTCGTTGTTTTTTTTTTAAATTTTTGTTTTCTTCTTCACTTCTCGTCTCTCTTTAATCTGTGACGTCGCTCTCCGGCTGCTAGTCGTGATGATGGCCCCGACACAGTAGCTGGTCTTCGAGACGTCTATTATAACGGGGCTCCGCCTTGCCCAAGCTGTGAATTCTGATCCAAGGAAGGCACGCCGAAATCTTGCTAGCTGGGTCTTTACCACGTCGAACCAAACCGTCTTCCTCCCCTTCTTCTTAATTCAAATGATTGCGTCAGCGAATCCAGTCTTTAGCTTGTAAATTTTAACTCCAGTGAGATTTATAATTGATTTCTATTCTCACAGTCAAGTCAAAAGTTTCTGGCATTTGTTGTGACTATCGCCATTTCTCACTTCCACTGCCTCCCCCCCAAAAAAACGCTTCTGAATAACAATGGAAAAAATATAATTTTCTTTTCTTCCCAATTTCCAGCTAGTTTATCTATTTTTCGGATTTTACAAGCACATAGATATTAAATATTTCTAAACAGAGCTCATGTCGCGAATTACAATAAACTTCAAAATCAACAATACTACCAATAATAATTTCTTTCGCTCCGTCGTATTAAACTAAGAATTACATTTTTTTTCAACAGTGGAAGTATGTGGAAATAGGGTTACAAATCCCCTGCGCACCAGTGCCTTCCTTAAACTTATCAAGTTTACTCGTTATCTTTCCTGACATATCCGCATGAAGTGTTCATTTTACTTATAAACCATTACCTTGAATAAGTCTCAGGCCGTATAGTGAATAAAAATCATAGTAAAAATAAAACATTACCTGCCAATTTCTGAAACATACTCCTGCGTTAGTGCTTCCCTGAAGATAGAAATTTGAATTCTACAAGTTAAGGGTCAGTGATTCTCTATATTCCAGTTCCTTGAGTTTCACTATCGTCTTTTCTATTTATATCACGCACTAAATTCAGTATTTCGATTGTGTTTCTCGAAATTGAAAAGCATTAGGACTTTACAATAATCCCAGTATCGGTAAGCAAACAACACGGAAGACAGAATGAATTCATCCAAAGAAAAGAGCATTTTTAGTTTTCGTGTTCAATGATTCATTTGTTGTTTAATCAATGTGAATCCTGACGAAAAGTCAGTCTATTCTATTATTTATAAATAACTATAAACCGCCCACGGATAATGAATGGGATTCAATGGATAGTAAAAAATGAGGATTATTATTTGCGAATCGCTGAGATACAAAAAGAGAATAAAAACAAAGAGACAACATCGTAGATAGATAGATAGATAGATAGATAGATAGATTTGAACAAACTTACATTTGTTTATATATAATCATATTGCCCCAAGCATGGCATATTACTGCCACTGTTTTGCAGGGGGTTACATAGGAGGAAAGTTATGAGAAAGAGTGGCAGGTTATAGGAGATGTCAGGAAGTGGGTAAGAGAAGGATGGGAATACTGATGAGAGTGGAGTGGACGGAGAAAGGAGCATGAGAGAGATAGAGAGGATGCAGGTTAGTGAGATAGGAGATGACTATTGACCTTACATTCAAATTCTTGGAGATTATAGCTGTCGGGAAAGCGAGTAAATGTAAGGCAATTCCACAGATAGATAGATAGATAGATAGATAGATAGATAAGAACAGACTGATATACATTGATAGACAGAGACTGATATATATATATATATATATATATATATATATATATATATTAAACTATACTTTAGAACATATACAAACAACAATCTACTACAAAATTGTACATTTTGTTTCGACATTGAAAGAACACTGTCTCATCAGGTAGTAATTATCAGCATTATTAAACACCTGATGGGAAATTCTTCTTTTAATGCCGTAACAAAACGTACAATTTTGTAGTAGATTATAGTTTGTACATTTTCTAAAGTATAATTTGTAATAAATATTCATCGGTCTATTTTATATTGAGCACTGATTTAAATTAATGTCTCGAACGTTGCAAATGTTTTCTTCGTTCCTTATTCATTTGTGTGTATATATATATATATATTTCATCCGCAGACAGATCTGTTTCGCCGTATCACAGCTCATCAGTACGGTTAGACTCCGATTGCTTTTAACCCAGGATTGAAACCCGACCGAAATGGCGTCAGTCGGCGACTCTAACCCTGGACTATGGGCGTTCGGTGGAAGTAGGCAGACTTTTTAGCGCATATCATTTTACGCGCATAATAGCTAGCGCTATCGAATTCATTTCACTGAATGAGCGATGCGTGCACGCCAGATTAGCTATATATATATATATATATATATATATATATATATATATATATATATAACAGACTGGGATAGAGAAAAAGAGTAGGACTGACTGAAATAGATTGATAGACAGCAGCTGAAACAGGATATATATATATATATATATATATATATATATATATATATATATATATATATATAAAAGATCAGACTGAGATAGATTGATAGACAGAAATTGACATATATATATATTCCCGAGTTTTTATTCTTGGAATGTATGCGGTTAGCAACTGAGGGGGTCGAATTTAGTTTTGATGGGACGATGTATGCTCAGACCGACGGAGTTGCGATGGGTAGTCCTTTGGGTCCTGATTCTTGCTAATATTTTTGTGGGCTACTATGAGCGTTTATTGTTCGAGAAGGTTGAGAAGCCCTTGATATATTTACGTTATGTTGACGATAATTTCTCCTTATTCAATAACGCTGCAGATGCTGAATGTTTTCTTGTTCAGTTAAATTCTTTACATCCTTCCCTTCAGTTTACTATGGAGATAGAGAAGGATGGATGTCTCCCATTTTTGGATGTCTGTGTTCTGTGCCGGGACGGGGTTTTCGTTACTTCGGTCTTTCGCAAACCAACCTTTACTGTTTTGTATACCAGTTGGAACTCGTTTGTTCCTAAGTCCCATAAAATAGGTCTAATTGAAACTTTGGTTCACCCTGCCCTTAACATCTGTTCTCCGGAGTTTTTAAGCAGTGAATTACTTCTCTTGCAAAATATTTTCGAGGGCAACGGATACCCTACCAATGTAGTAAAGCGTGTGATCGAGCGTAAGGTCAAACCAAAAATTGAAGGACCTAGTCGCTGTCCGTTGTATTTGAAACTGCCATGGCTTGGAAGAAAATGTCAAACTGTAACTGATAAAATTTCGGCATGTGTTTCGTCCGGATATTATTCGGTTCAGTTACATGTTGTTTTTCATTTTTTTAGTAAAGATAGGTTGTCCTATTTTCGAAGAAGTTCTGTTGTTTATAGATTCAAAAGCCGCTGCGATTCGGTATATATAGGACGAAACAATCTGAGGTTGGAGATGCGGTTTGTGCAACACATCCTCGCTAATATACTTTCGGGTAGACCTCTCATACCAATAAGAAGAACTCAAGCTGTTTTGGATTCAGCAATCGGCCAACAGCTGCTGGACAGTCAGACATGTGGCACTTCGTATCAGGACAAATGGTTCACTGTCTTGCACAGTGCTCGAACGGCATATCATCTTCGTGTTTTGGAGGCTATTTACCTTAAATCCAGTAGCCGAGCCTGGGCAGAAAGAGTGTTTCCTACGCACCTTACAATTACTGGAGGGATTGTGAGTGTGACATTTTTTTTTATTTCACTCTTGTGGAATTGTATGTTTACACCCACATTACATTTTAATATTTATTGAATTAACTTTATTTTTGAAAGAGTTCCATCTTCCCCCAGTATTGTAAGTAATCCATTGTTTTTTTTTGTCTTCTATTTTTGACCCTTTGTAATAAAGTCAACGTAGCCCTTGACAAGTGTTGGCCGAAAGGTTCCTCGGGTTGGGATAATTATGACGTCTAACTTGTTTAAGGATATATATATATATATATATATATATATATATATATATATATATAGAGAGAGAGAGAGAGAGAGAGAGAGATAGATAGATAGAATATTACAAAAAGTGAAAGAACATGTAGATTAAAAACCCACTGTTCAAGCATTAACCTTTATAACGAGGGCTCGATTTGAATATTTTTATGTAGTGTTATATATATATAAGCACAGGCTGGGTGAGATAGATAGAGAGATAGAGAGATAAAGAAACTTCGTGTTTTCTTTTTAAAGTGATCTGCAAGGCTATTAAATTTGGCCAAAGAAGTGAGTGAAATACGCGATATCTTCACTAAAAATTCCGCCGCCATGTTGGCTGTCAAGGCAATACGAGACACGTCTGTCCATCATTTATCCGCTACCGAAGCGCACAGTGTAAGGACAGGGGAAAAAACACAATTACATTGGGAAAATTATAGATGTGTACTGTTTTGGTTTTATTTTCAATGCGAATGGAATTGCTTTTATGAAGAAAGTCTTCGAAAGTTGTAAAAATGCTGGAAATTAGTACTGAACGAAAAACGGAAGTAATTCAATTACTGTCTCTTTCCATACATACATACATACATACATACATACATACATACATATATATTGTGTGTGTATGTCTGTACATGTGTTTGTGTATGTGTGCGTCTCTGTTAATCTTAAGAAAATTGAATTATAAAGATATATACTATCATCTATAAATATCAAGATGTTTATGGTATTTGGAAGGTATAGTCATATGACTGTACATACATACGTTATAAACAGGCCGAAACTCTGAATTCCATCAATAGAGAATAATGTAATCCTATTTATATATGAATAAATATACAGATATGTTTTAGCGTTTCTTTCGATACACACTCACTCACTCACACTTATATATAAAAAGTTTTCAGCCTGACCAAGAATCCCTTTATGTTCGGCTACTTAAGTAGATGTTGGAAACGGGTTGTATCGAAAAATCTTTGGAATCATTTCACACACACACACACACACACACACACACACACACACACACACACACACACAATATATATATATATATATATATATATATATATAGTCATCCGCAGACAGTCCTGTTTCGCTGCATCACAGCTCATTATGACGGTTAGACACCGATTGCTTCTTACCAGGATTGAAACCAGATTGAATTGAGTCGGCGATTCTTCCTCTAAGCTATGGCGGAAAAAGGTAGATTTTGGCGTGTTATATAATGTGAACACACACCAGTAGTCGAGAGTGTTCAAATTCATTACTAAATTAAGTGAATAGCTACTGTTTTTAAAATCTACCATTACACCATAGTGCTCAGTAGGCGGGCGAGATCAGCAATTTGTATATATATATATATATATATATATATATATATATATATAGAGAGAGAGAGAGAGAGAGAGAGAGAGTGAGTCAGAGTCATCCGCAGAGAGTCCTGTTTTGCTACATCACAGCTCATTTTTACTTTTAAAACCAACCGAATAGTGAAGGAAGGCGGATTACGATTACGATTCTCATTACGAATTGAGCTTTCTGGAGAAGAAAATTTTAAAAACAGTTTCCACTTCTGCTATATGCGTGACTCTTCAGAAATGAATTGCGTTCTTTCGGTGACAGACGTGTGTATACACAGCTTATACACAACACGTTAACATTTCCCTTCTCTGATTCCACGCGTCGATGTCTTAGGGAGTAGCGACTCCGACTGACACCAAATCGGTCGAGATGTGGATGTGTCTAGCCACACTGATGAGCTGTGATACAGCGAAACAGGCTTGTATGTGGATGATTAATATATATATATATATATATTAGCTCCAAAATGGCTTACTGGTGGAAAGGCCTTTTAGCAGATATTTCTCGTCATAATTGATATCAGTGGTAAAGACAGAGCATTGATATAATTAATGTAGACAAATTAGATACATGGTTGAGCGGTGTAGTTTCAGTCGTACCGACTGTAAATGAGCCTGAGGACATTGCTGAAATATTATCAATCTCCAGTAACATTACGCACACCAAATGTCCCTAAAAAGTGAAAACATTACAACAAAGCCGTCACAAAACTTCGAAGTCGACATGACTGAAATAACACCGATTATTTTTTCCAAATTATATATATATATATATATATATATATATATATATATATATATGTGTGTGTGTGTGTGTGTGTGTGTTTGTGTATTTTGACAGCCTTGTGCGACACAAAAAATGTACCTGTCTAATTTTCTCTGTATAACTCCACTCTATTAATAATAATTTAAATGTTCTATGTTCACTGAACATTAAATGTTCATCCTTTGATAATGGCTTATGTAAGCCGAAAACTCAGACCTGATAAAAAATCAACGATTATTGCGATTTCTTGTCGTCTTTCCATGACAATACTATCAAGCTAATCAGATCATACGAACGGATCTTACACAAAATGAATAGACAGAACTTGTCTATATTATTTAATGAAACCTGTATTAATATATATATATATATATATATGTTCTTCATTTTTAATCGCGTTATTACGCCACCTAGGTTTCTACCATGTCGTATCTTCAGGCGATTTGCAATAGCTGATTTTACCGTTTTTTTTTAAGAACGATCGCATAATGGGGAATTTTTGAACCCGTAATTTTTAAAATTAGAAGAAATTATAACGTTTTCATCTCTAATTGTAGGAAGCTATAAGGTATTCTATGGTATAGTGACACTTAGTCATAATTTCTGATCTTTCATTCAGTAATTCATTCAGTAATTCATCCTTTTTGGGAATATATATATATATATATATATATATATATATATATACATACATATATATATATATATATATATATATATTTATATAATATTTAAAATACTGCAAACATTAAACTTTACCGGAAAAATTCGTGTTTGAAATATTTTGCATATTAACTAGCTCAACACATTAAATTTTCTGAACTTTGTACTGAGCAATTTTTATATATCTGATGACAGAGCAAGATTAAGTATTTTGGTAAAAGCAAAATTAGAATATATATATAGTCAAACGCAGACAGTTTCACTGTATCACAGCCCATCAGTACGGTTAGACATCCGATTGCTTTCTAGCCAGGATTGAAACCACGACCGAATCGATATCAGTCGGCGATTCTAGCTATGGATACTCAGTAGAATGGAAACTTTAGCGTTTTATATAAGATGTAAACACACGCCAGTAGCCAAGAATGTTCAAATTCATTACTGAATGAGCGATGCGTAAATGCGTGAGTAGCTACTGCTTTTAAAGTCTACCATTTCTCCATAGTGCTCAATCGGCATGTCAGCGAAAATCTCCCTCTGGGTACGGTGATTTCTTTTGAATTTCCAGACCATTCATACATGTGTCTTTTTTTCACTTCTAAACTCAGTTCTCTTTTCTTTTTCTACCGCTCCTCTTCTTCTCCTGTCTTTTCCTTGCCATACAACATCTGGCAATATAGATAAGGCCATTTTTTCTCATCCGTTTGCTTATATATTTGCATTCGTGATTTTAATGGTCACCATGCTAAGTGGCTGAAAAACTCTGTCACTGAAGCCTACTGGCATCCATACCATGAACTTTGCAATCACTTAGTCTCTCACGCAGGCGGTGAATTCCCCCACGAGCTTCTCCATTGTCCCTAAAGGACACGCTTCTCTGCTAGATCTCTGGCAGCTCTATTCCTGTCAGTTTCGCAACGCCACTTTTATCCTAACAGCTTCTTTTCTCGCACTTCCCACCTGTGGAACCCACATTCATATACTCGTTTCCCTGATATCTACATTTTCCAAGTGTTTAAATGCAACGTCAATTGCCATCTCTTATCTCTGATCCTTCCCCAGACACCCGCTGTATCTTGTTCTTTTTCGCTCTACTCTCACATAACTCTCTCTCTCTCTTTCTCTCTTCACACCAGTATTCCTATCCTTCTCGTACCCCTTCTGTAACATGTCTCGCTTTCTCTTTGCTCTCTTCTTATGTAGCCTTCAGCGCACCAATGGCAGTTGTGCCTTACTTGGGGTGAAACGATTATATATATATATATATAACTAAACAGATTCATGGCGACTTCGAAGTTTTGTGAGGACACCGTTATGACGCCTTCACTCATCAGGATCGCATGATGAGGGAAGACATCATAACGGTGTTCTCCCAAGCTTTCGAAGTCTGCATGTGTCTGCCCAGTGAAAAAAAACGAAGCCTACGATTGAGATGATGTCATATTCGTTTTGTATACTTAACATTTTTACGGTTTCTGTCTGTCATGTCATTTCTAACCTCTGATAAGACGATGATAACCTCGATAACAATGCTATTGTAATTCTTATTTCAAATCCGATTAAGGTAAGTTTAAATTTGGTAATTTGAATAATATAATGTGTCAGCGAGGTGGGTTTTTTTCTGCAAGATTGTTTTAAAACTAAGTATTGGCTTTTGTTTACAAAATGTGTCATTCGAGTAAAAAATGTCCAAAAAATTGAATTTTCTTCTTGTTTTTAATCAAAAAATGTTTAGATTCCGTTTCATATAATTTCGGTTTGAAATATGACAGAGTACTTTGCTTACTGGAATTAGTAAATGTACTCTCTTGGCTTTCAATTAAAGCCAAAATTAAAGCTTCAAAAAAACTTTTTTCATTTCGAAATTCAAATTTACATTTAGGTACCGAAAATGAATGGAGCTACCTAGAAAAATTGTACTATTTGTCTCTCAATATACTGCTACGTGATGTGACCTCATTTAGTTTTTGCACCAGTTAATTTATACTATAGCCTAGTTTCATTTATCGGTAGGACTATGTTTTAAGCCACTGGTAGCCTAACGTATGTTTGGGAGTCGACTTGTATCGTAGGTATAGACGTAACTCTGTACTTTGAGATAAAAAAACTTAATGTCGACGTGGCAATTTATGGTATATATAATGTCGGGTGCAGTCTACCTGAATATATCGTCTACCCAGAGCGTAGAAAATATACAAAGTGTTTATCGTTAAAATAAATATATGTATTATATTTGATAGTGTGTTTATTTTTACCTCTTTACCTTTACTATAAATAGTTTAGAGATACATAGATATTAATATAAGGTTTAAATAAAAATGTATTCACATACAATATTAGAGCTTGATGCTGCGGTAGACCTCACGTTGGAGTCGAAAACTGAGGTAGATGTCACGCTATATTCGAAACTGGAGGTAAACCTCACTCTATGTTCAAAACGGGAGGTAGACCTTACGCTATTGTCAAAACGGAGGGTAGAACTCACGCTATAATGAGGCGGACCACACGCTATAGTAGCACCGAATGTGGGTTATTTCTTTTGTTTTATAATGTCTTCTATAATTTTGAGTCTGTCAATGCAGTTAGTCCTGTAAAAACTTTATTATCTGATTCGAGTAATTTATGTCTGACGCCTGGTGTTAATCGGATATTGGATTTGGCTCAAGTCTGATATACGGGGTGTTTTTTGTCCGAAAGTATTCTGTTATGAGGATCAAACTCACTAATCAGTCGTAATTGATTTAGCGAGGCAGGTTTGCTAACCATTAAACCACGCCGAAGCGTCTATAAAGTATGTCATGTATTTTAGTAGATAACATATTTGTGAAGGACTTACTACAAAGTTAAATTAAAATCTATAGAAATCATTATAATAGAAAAAGAACCACCCACAATAAATATAAATATCCTGCTCCACTAGCGATAGTATATTGAAATGTTTATAAAATACGTATAAATAAAAATGGCTGGACATCCAAAGATGGCCGTCTACTAAGCCAATATCTATTGCAGATACCTGCTCAGACACTCTTGTGTTTGTTCAATAACCACCGTGTTTTATACTGAAGTTAACGCTAAACAGACCTTAGTTACAGTTTCTGGGGGAGAGCACGTTATCTAGCATGAACAACACTCTGAATAAAGCCAGGACGCTCAAACCCTCGGTCACGATGACATGTGACTTCGAGCTAGCCAAACTAGTTACAGCTTCTCAAATAAACTCATCTACCTAATTTGATTTACAAGGATTGTGTCAATCCGGGGTATGGTTTTCAGGCACTTTTCAAAGGTTCCGCACACTGGGATCGCCTTCTCCAGACCAAGAAGTAGTCACCTTTCAAACAAATTGACTATGGCGAGATTCGAACCCAGGTTTCATGGTCAGAAAGTTAACATTCTAACCACAATGCACATGTTTTAAGTAGAATTGTTTAAAATATAATCCAAAATGAAGGAAAACCTTGAAGCAACTGAAATGTAGATTTACAGAAGGATGCTGCGGATATCATGGATCGAGCATGTGAGTTATGATGAGGTTTTGGAAAGAATGGAAACGAAAAGGAAATTAATAGTACTGAGCATCAGGAAGAAACAGCTAAAGTTCCTGGGACATGCATTGAGGAAGGAAGGTCAGGAGAACCTGATACTGACAGGCCAGATAGAAGAAAGGAGAGACAGAGGAAAACAGCGTGTAACGTATTTGACTGGCATAAGCGGAAGGATGGCAGAGTGGGGGTTGCCTGGTGTAACAGGCTAAAGCGTGCCAACAGCCACCAGGGATAGAGAGAGGTGGAGGACCATGATCGCCTCTGTCAAGGCACATAGAAAAAGAAGTAAGATGTGCTAATAGCGATATACTTACTCTACGATGTGAGCCAGTAAAAAAAAATTGCTAATCCGTTGTCAAAGGTTAAGATTTCAAGATTGACTAAAACCTTTTTATATGGAGAGTTTCATGATCTTAATATGTCTTTTACAATTAGACTTTCTAAAAATGATGGCGTTATCAACAAGATATTTTGGTTAGGCTTTTGTCTGTGCTTATTTATAGCATTGAGATCACCTAAGAGAATTGTCAATCGTTAACTTAATGACCTTATTCAGGGATGGTTGTCTAGCAGGGTGGCTAGCTAATCAGCCTGCCCAGGCGCATTTATTTTTGTTTAACACCAAAAGAGTTTACCTGTGGTTTATACAGCAACAATGCTGAGCGCATCTTATTTACAGTTTCAGGGAGTGAGCACTATCTAGAGTCAACAAGGCCAGGACGCCGATTCTCTAGCACAACCACCGACAGCTTTCAGTTTTTTTTGTTTTGTTTTTTAAATTATATCACGCCAAGCAAGGCATTCTACATCCACTGTTGCGCAGGAGGCTACATAGGAGAAAGTGATGAGAAAGAGGGGTTATTTATGGGAAATGTCAGGAGGAGAGTAATAGATGGATGAGAATACCAAGGATGTGGGTGGAGTAGCTGAAAAAAGAGATTGAGAGAATGGATGCGTGTTAGTGAGATAGGAGATGTCTACTGACCTTACATTTAAATTCCTGGAGATTGTAGCTGTCGGGGAAGGAAGTATATGGAAGGGAATTCCACTGGCGTGAGGTGCGATAAAAGCTGTTAGAATAGAAAATGCGGTCACATTTTATCTGTTTCACTGTAAAAGGGAGGGACCTAGTTGCTAATCTAGTAGCTCATGTAAATTCATACCTAAGAGGCACCAGTGATCTAAGTTCATTGGTTCTAACCGTGATATATTTTTCAGGCAGTTTCTAAACATGCCGTACAGTGCGACCGCCTACTCCAGATTGACAACATTTAGACATCACCTTCCTAGTTAGATTCGAAAACAAGCTTAATGGTCAGAAAACGAACCTTGTAACTATCGGCTATGCGCCAATATCGCCGATGTATTCTTTATGGAATTATTAGATTGAAAGAAAGAGACGCGAAAGTATACGGGACAGCAAAATTGAGAAACTACAATGGTGGTGTGAAGGTTGGTAATTGTAGGGTGATCTTTTTAAACATTTTATGTAGTGAAGAGTGACAAAAAAGGACTACAAATAAACTAACATTTCACTAGAAACAAAGAAAAGAGTGCTGGATTGCTATGTGATGTCAGTTCTTCAATACGGCAGTGAATGCTGTACAATATCATCGAAAATGAGGACAAAACTGGAAGCAGCGGAAATGTGGCTTTACAGATGGATGCTGCGGATATCGTGGATTGAGCATGCAAGCAACGATGAGGTGTTGGAAAGAATGGCAACAAAAAGGAAATTAATACTGTGCATCAATTTCAGGAAGAGACAGCTGAAGTTCCTGGGACATGCAATACGAAAGGAGAGCTTGGAGAACCTGATACTGACTGGCCAGATAGAAGAAGAATATTGTAAATTTTACATATTTGTCTGATTTGACAGTCGAAATGTATTCTTTAATGGTGTATCACATAGCGAAATCTTCTTTTTTATAATTACTGCTCATCTGATTGCAGTAAAATATTTATTTCTTTAATGTATTTTTAGTATTACCGCCGTTTTATGTATGCCGGAATAATATTATTTGGTTATTGATAATGTCAGTTAAGTGCCATACGTGAAACACGCTTGGGCAATCATGCCACGAAAGAGACATGACTGACTGGGCAGAAGATTATCCCGCAGTAGGATGCCATTGCTTTCTGCGGTAGACTGGTTGCCAGCCAAGGCTCTAGAATCCAATCTGTCCTGTTATTTAACCCATAACTGGAAGGGAGAGACGGATTAATACTTTTTCCAAGGGTATTTGCGCGTAAGTGAATGCAGTGAATTCAACTGGAGTTCGAACTCGGCTCCCCGATTTCTCGTTCCGAGCCGATATCCACTGCGCCACAACGCACATCCATTGATAATGTTGTTTGGGAAATTATTGTTTGTTTTATATGTTTCCTCTTATAAAATATTTTCTGGAAAATTTGATTTGATTTCTTTTATAATCGTGTCGCTCTAAGCGATCCAAGCAAGGCATTTTACTGCCACTGTTGAGCAGGGGGTTACATAGGAGGTAAGTTATGAGAAAGACAGGTTACAAGGTGTGTCAGAAAGAGGGTAGGAGAAGGATGAGAATACTGCTGAGGGTGGAGGGGACGATGTAAGAAGCACGAGAGAGAGAGAGAGAGAGAGAGAAAAGAAGCATGTTAGTAAGATAGTAGATAACTATTAATTTTACATTTGAATTCCTGGAGATTGTAGCTGTCGGGAAAGCAAGTAAACGGAAGGGAATTCCATAGGCGGGAAGTGCGAGAGAAGAAGCTGATGGAGTAGAATTTGCCTTTATAATTTATTGGTTTCACAGTAAAAGGGTTGGACCTAGTTGCTAATCTTGTGGCTCGAGCAAATTCATGAGTGGGGGGAATTCGTCGTGCTGTTTGTTTATTTCTGTACAACAATGTATTAAAAGCATAGGTGTTAACTTTTACGAGAACGTCATTGAAAGAGATATTATTGCTGATGTGGAATTCATACCAGAATTTTAGGTCACTAACGAGCTTTTTTTTCCCTGGTTCACCGACCACCTGAATTTAAGCCTGCGACTAGATTTGCATCTAGGTGTCACTCTTTTACCAATGAAACAGTTCAATACAACGAACACTTCAACTCAAACAGTTGCTTTTCTCCCACTTCCCGCCTGTGGAAATCCCTTTTGTCTACTTGATTTTCTGATAGCTTCTTCTTCTTCTTCTATGTGCCCTGTCCCTTCAGGACGTAGGCGATCATGGATCTCCACGTCTCCCTATCCCTTGTGGCTCTTAGTATGTTTGCTCCTGTTGCTCCTGGCAATCCCCGTTCCGTCATCCACCTGATCAGACCCTGCAGATATGTTATCCGCTGCCTTCCTCTGTCTCTCCTTCCTTCTATCTGTCCAGTCAGTATCAGGTTCTCCAGGCTCTCCTTCCTCATTGCATGTCCCAGGAACTTCAGTTGTCTCTTCCTGATGCTCAGCATCAATTTCCTTTTTGTTGCCATTCTTTCTAACACTTCGTCGTTGCTTGTATGCTCAGTCCACGATATCCGTAGCATCCTTCTGTAGAACCACATTTCGGCCGCTTCCAGTTTTGTCCTCATTTTCGATGATATTGTCCAGCATTCACAGCCGTACTGAAGAACTGACATCACGTAGCAGTCTAGCACTCTTTTCTTCGTTTCTATTGAGATCTTCCTGTGTGTTAGTATTTTGCTCATCTTCTGGAACGCGTCCTTTGCCATGCCAATTCGCCTTCGGATCTCCGTGTCGCACTTTCCATCTCCTGTTAGAACACTTCCTAGGTACTTAAATTCTTGGACTTGTTTGATTCTGTTATCCCCTACTAGTATTTGGCATTTTGGGTTGTATCTTTTGCTGATGACCATGCAGCTACAGTTTCCAAAAAATCAAATGCAATGTCATTTGTCATCTTTTATTTTCTTGAATCCTGTTCATCTTTTATACTCTCTGCAATACACCTTGTACACAGTGTTTTCCCTCACTGTTTCCCCCACTGTGGACTAGTGAAAGCCCCGCCTTACTTTCGCTGAAATGATTAAAAAAAGAAAAAAGTTCTTTAAAAATTGATTTTAGCTTTGAAATATTTAATATTTTTGCTAATATAAAAATGCCATCAAAAACGTTGTGCGTCTTCGTATGTCCTGATTATTTTCTAATTGTCGCGTTTTTACGAGTGGGTTTTGATGTAATGAATATGCATAGACCTTGGTTCCTCCTCACAGTAATGTGATTGGCTGGTGTCAGCCATAAATATAAAGGAAGAAGACGTCTACGTCTATAGGTCTACAGGTCTTCGACTAAAGATCAACAGATCTTCGACTAGAAGTCTACGTCTATTGACTACACCTACGTCTAAGGACAATGTATACGACGAGCACCGTCCATTATGTCTACGTACTGGATTGATCTACCCGGTTACATTTGCCTAAACCGGTTAACTACCTCGAATGATATATATATATATAATCCCTTTCCGGGCATGTCAGTTTTAAAATATCTTTAGTATGTTTTCTCCTAAATTACATAAAACCTTTTATATGTTTCTAATAATGGTTAATGCTTGTAGCATTTGTAATCATTTAACAGTTTCATTTTAATATCATACTGTATTTTTGTGTTATCAAAATTGCATATTGTGAGGATATGTGAGATAGATAACGCTGGAATCGGGTAAGATTGTAGCGATCAATATCATTTCGGGGATTTGTTCCACAAGGTCACAATTTCGAGAAAGAAATTTTCTGAATGGAACTTCCTCCTTACCATTGGAATACGAATAGACTGAGAAGGTGTCGACACGAGATACGTGACATAGTAGATTCTACATGTCAAGGTTTGAACTAGAAGAACTAAGCTATGTGGCTTGTCTGGATTACTAGCATGACAATCTCAGTAGATTAGACAGAAGTTAGAAAAGTTTTATCTGTAAGAAATTTGTTCAAGGATGGAAAACAATTAATCACTCAAGGCAGGTAAAATCTTTGAAATATAGTCAACGTTGGATAATGACAATTTAACAGATTTAATTAATAGCAGCAATTTGGTTCAAATCTGACTGAAGATGAGAGAAGGGGTCGGATATTTTCCGGACTGGTAGAAGAAACTGGCAGATTTTGAATTCAATCATCTTTTGCGATTGTACCAACATATGAGTCCCTCTTGAAGTCAGAATTTTGAAATTTAACAAATTCAGATATTATTTTTCCAAGAACACCACAGATAACGGCTGAATCCGAAAACAGTTGTACCTAAATGAAGAAAAGATGTTTTACGCGTAATGATAGCGAACAGTGAAAGGAAAATGAAAACCTTGACGTGGTTATTTATGGGGCTTTAAATGCAGTTGGTGCCAAAAAAAAAAAAAAAAAAAACCACCGTATTTATTCCATTTTTCTCTGACTGCTATTTCAAGCTGCCTCACTATTTCTATAATCCTTAGAGCAAGTGAAGAGAATTTGATTCACATGTTTAATAAATAATGTTATATTATAGGGTCCGTAAACAGATTGTAATTGAATATCACTCACTCATTCCCTGAAGCCTTACAGGATCCCTGAGGAGTATGGTGGTTTTCTAAGCTACTTTATATGGGGTATCCACTGAGGATCGAAATGATTGTCTAAGCGTTGCTAAAATTTACAAACCGTCAAAGTCCCCCAAAACGATTTTCTAAGAGTCGTACAGATGTGGCACAAGGCCGAATGTATGGAGCTCCACGGGAGGATCTAACTCGCTACTCAGTCATGATTGATCTAGCAAAACCAGTTTGACAGCCATTACTATAATCCTTAGAGCAAGTGAAGAGAATTTGATTCACATGTTTAATAAATAATGTTATATTATAGGGTCCGTAAACAGATTGTAATTGAATATCACTCACTCATTCCCTGAAGCCTTACAGGATCCCTGAGGAGTATGGTGGTTTTCTAAGCTACTTTATATGGGGTATCCACTGAGGATCGAAATGATTGTCTAAGCGTTGCTAAAATTTACAAACCGTCAAAGTCCCCCAAAACGATTTTCTAAGAGTCGTACAGATGTGGCACAAGGCCGAATGTATGGAGCTCCACGGGAGGATCTAACTCGCTACTCAGTCATGATTGATCTAGCAAAACCAGTTTGCCAGCCATTACAGAAAGTCGAAGTTTCCAAAAATGATTTTCTAATCATAGCTTAGCTGTGGACCAAAATTAAAAGTATGAGGCACGCAGTGAGAATCGAAATGATTTTTTAAGTCTAACTTGGATATGGCACAAGGCCGAAAGTATGAGGCAACCAATCAAACTCAAAACCCAGTCGTAACTCAGACAAGCTTGTTAACCATTATATCACTTTAAAGTGCCCCACCCAGAGTAGTGTGGGGTCACAGATCCCAGGACGCTAAGCAATGCTGCTGTGGTTTCCGTAACAACTTGTAGGCTTTTACCAGGTGGAGTTACTAGCTATATGCTTTTTTTAATAATCATTCGACCCCAAGTAAGGCGGTTTTCCTGCCACTGCCGCGCAGGGGGTTACATGAGGGAAAGTGATCAGAAAGAAGGGTTGTTATTGGGGATATCAGAAGGAGGGTGATAGACGGATGAGAATACCGGTGAATGCAAGTTAGTGATATAGGAGATGTCTATTAACCTTATATTTAAATTCTTGGAGATCGTAGCTGTTGGGGAAGCACGTATATGGAAGGGAATTCCACAGGCGGGAAGTGTGAGAGAAGAAGCTGTTATAGTAGAAATTGCGGTTACAGTTTATCGGTTTCATTGTAAACGGGTGAGACTTAGTTGCTAATCTAGTAGCTCGTGCAAATTCATGCCTATGGGGCACCAGTGAGCTACGTTCATTAGAGCAGAAGCCGTGAAAATATTTGTAGAAGAGGCACAGGGAAGCCACGTTACGCCGGTGAGAGAGCGACTGCAGCCGAGGTGACAAGTCACTATCGATCACATTACAGATTCTCCGTTGGATTTTGTCAAGAAACCCGAGGTGAATAGCAGGGGCACCCGACCAAATGTGACAGCAGTATTCAATACACGACCGAATGGTAGATTTATATATGTGCAGGATGGATTCAGACGGGAAAAACTTCCTGGCCCTGCACAGTGAACCGACCTTCTGGCAGCGGATTTAGCAATGGATTCGATATAATCATTCCACTTGAGGTCCGCTGAGAGTGTTAGACCAAGGAGGCGTAGTATTTGGCTCTCAGGGAGGCTAGCCTGATCCATGCTAATGGGGCGTAGGAGCGATTGTCTATGATGGTTAATAGATAGCAGCTTTGTTTTGGAAGCATTAAAATTAAAAGCCACTTCTTATCCCTGTCCACCACAAATTGGAGATCCTTCTTAAGCTCGACAGCGAGGTTAGCTTTGTCAACCTCAGTAGATTTTTGATCTAGGCGAGAGTAAACGGTGGTGTCGTCAGCTTATATGTCTGATTGGGAGCTTATTACATCGGGGAAATCGTTGATGTAGATAAAGAAAAGCGTAGGAGCTAGAATAGAGCCTTGAGGGACACCTGCGTTAGTATGGTAGTATTGGGAGGCATGTCCGTTCAAAACTACCCTCAATTGTGTAATTTGAGAGGAAAGACTAGATTAGGTCAAAACCGATTTTTTTAATTCAAAGTTGTCCTCATAAACTAGTTTAGGAAGCATAGCAAAAGAAACCAGTCAGTCCTTCTATTTAACTCATAGCTGGGAAAGAATAAATGGCTTAAAAGTATGTAATAGAATCGACTGAAACTCTAGTTCGTTTTTCCCTTTTTCATTAAATAAAACGGAGTAGGAAACTATGGGAAGATTTATTTATTTATTTTTTGTAAGACCTTGCGTCTTTACATGCTTTTTTATCAGAGTAAAAATGTGTAAGAAAAATTTATGTTGGCGAGACAAACGAAATGATAATAGACAAACGAAATAAAACGCCTACAATAATATTCTTTGTCCATCCTGTTTACGGAAACAAGTATCGGTGCGCCGAAAATATGGATTTAAAGTATGTGCGTTGTGGGGCAGTAGACATCGACTCGGAACGAGAGATGGAGGTGCCAAGTTCAAATTCCAGTCAAATTCCTTGCCTTTACTTACGCGCAAATACCATTGGGAAAGGTATTAATCCGTCTCTTGCCTCCAGTTATGGATTAAGAAATAGAACAGATTGGGTTCTATAGCCTTGGCTGGCAACCAGTCTACCACAGAAAGCAATGGCAACCTACTGCGTGATAATCTTCTGCCTAGTCAGTCATGTGTCGAAAGAGACATAATCGCCCAAAGTGTATCACGTACGGCACTTAGTTGACTGACTATATTTATGGCTTAAATTGTAATGATGTTAAATGCCAATGTTTTAGTAGTTTACTGGTGGAAAGTTATTTTAGGGAAGTAGATTTTTTGTCAGAAAGTACTGGGTATCAAATCAACAATAGAGCATTAATAGAATTAATATGAAGAAACTTGTCACTTAGTTGCGCGGTGTTAATTCACTCATGTTGACTTCAAAGTTTTGTGAGGACATAATTGTTATGCCGCTAATAGAGAAAACTCGAATGACCCTGAAGAGTGAAGAAATTACAGTAATGCCCGCACCCACGAAACTCCAACGTCGTCATGACTGAATTAACACTGCCGAGCTAAGTGAAAATTTTCTCTACGTTAATTTTCTTTTCATCTATCTATCTATCTATCTATCTATCGTCATCCGCAGATAGTCCTGTTTCGCTGCATCACAGCTCATCAGTACGATTAGACATCCAATTGCTACTAGCCAAGATGAAAACCCGACCGAATTGACATCAGGCGGCGATTCTACCTCCAATCTAAGTGCGCTCGGTGAAGGAAGGCGAACTTTAGCGTGTTATATACGCAGTCTAAACACACGCCGGTAGCCGAGAGATTGAGTGGCCTGGCCTTCTTCAGACGATTATCAAAGGTGAGCTCTGCTGGTGTTGAAGAAACACAAGTGTGCCTGAGCAAGCGTCTGCAATGGGGATTAGCTAGCCACTCTGGTAGATGGGTATCCTTGAATATATATATATGAATAAATAAGAGACAAAAGTAAAAGTGTACTTAGCCGACGCGTTTCCTCATCTGATGGACATTTTAAAAGCAATTGAAACTTTTTTATTTTGCACAATATAACAACAAATAAAAGCGAAATGTTTTTAGTTCCTCGAATTTTTTTTCAAATTAAAAGACGCTCATAAACATTCACTAGGTTAACTGAAATGTTACATTAAATTACGTCATTCAGTATCCACGAATATTTAAAAATGAAAAACAAGAGCTATCCAGTCCAGTTAGTATAATATGATACCACGGGAAAGATGTCCATCCCCTTCACAACCTGAAATTCAAGTCTTTAAGAGGTGACTTCCAGGGTTCTGATAACTCGTTACGAGCACAGTCTTGAGTGTAAGACTGTTTCTGAATTCTTATTTTCATTTTACTAGTATCATCACAAATGTCTCGTAGGTTTTACGAAATTTTGAAGAATCCCTTAAAATGCTTTATATTTTATTAGTGCAGTCTTCTCTGTCCAAAATAACCACTCCAGAAACTTTATCGGCTTTGAAAGTGAGAAGAAAGGACTGAGCATAAACCTCAAGAAAACTGAATGTATAATCATCAGCAAAAGGGGGAGACCAATATGGCATCTGCAAGTTGGAGAATCT
The DNA here is from genome assembly GCA_037127315.1 of Ascarosepion bandense. NCBI lineage: Eukaryota > Metazoa > Mollusca > Cephalopoda > Sepiida > Sepiidae > Ascarosepion > Ascarosepion bandense. The sequence continues at coordinate 1,776,476 of JBBBDQ010001661.1, read as the reverse complement.
AAAATGAAACAAGTAAAAAATTTTAAATACCTTGGAAGTGTTTTGACAGAAGACGGAGATCCAAAGACGCATTGGCATAGCCGGAAGCTAACCAGAGTACGGAAGGGCAGAAAAATCTCATTAGAAACAAAGAAAAGAGTTCTGGATTGCTATGTGATATTTGTCCTTCTGTATGGAAGTAAAGGCTGGACGATCTCATCAACGATGAAGGAGAGGCCTGAGGCAGCAGAAATGTGGTTTTACAGAAGGATGTTGACGAAACCCTTGACGAAACAAGTGTGCAACGATGAGGTGTTGGAAAGGATGCAAACGGGAATAAAAACTGATACTGAATATCAGGAAGAAACAAATGAGATTCCTGGGGCACGTAATGAGGAAGAAAGTCCTGGAGAACTAATTACTCACAAGTCAGGTAAATGGAAGGAGAGACAGGGAAAGCAGCGCGAGACGTACTTGTAAGTTCCTAGCAAATGGTTGACGGAGCGAGGCTTAGAAGAAATATCAAAGGAAAAACTATTGAGAGCGGCAAGAGACAGAGTCTAGTGGAAGTTCATGATCGCCTACGTCCTGAAGGAACACGGCACATGAAGAAGAACATATACACAAGGCTTAGTTTTCAAATACTTAAGTCTGCTAATAGACACCATTTGTGAAAGGTATTAATCCGTTGCTTCTCCCTCTAGCTATGGGTTATATAGCAGAATTGATTGGCTTCTATCACTTTGGCAACCAGTCTACCGCAGAAAGTAATGGCAACTTACTGCGGGAAAATCTTCTGCCCGGTTAGTCATGTCTTTTTCGAGACATGATCACCCAAGCGTGTATCAAGTATGGCGCTTAACTGACTGACTGAATATAATAGTTGGAAACATAAGTAAAGCTTCTACTTAATGGGCATAAAGTGGGGGATTGTTTTTTTTTATTTTTATGAAGTAATAAAATGATCTCCCATTAATTACTACTTATTAATTTAAAAATGTAATATAATCCCTCTCAAATAACAGGACAAATTGGGTTCTAGTGCTTTGTTTGGCAACCAGTCTACCGCAGAAAGTAATGGCAACCTACTGCGGGAAATTCTTCTGCCCAGCCAGTCATGCCTCTTTCAAGACATGATCACCCAAGCGTGTATCAAGTATGGCACTTAACTGACGGACTGAATATAAGAGTTGGAACATAAGTAAAGCTTCTGCTTAATGGGCATAAAGTGGAGGATTGGTTTTCTATTGCTATGAAGTAAGAAAATGATCCCCCATTAATTACTACTTATTAATATAATAATATAATATAATCCATCTAAAATAACGGGACAAATTGTGTTCTATAACCTTGTTTGGCAACCACTCTACCTCAGAAAGTAATGACAATCTACTGCGGGAAAATCTTCTGCTCAGTTAGTCATGTCTCGAAAGAGACACGGTCGCCCAGTCGTGTATCTCGTATAGCCCTCAACTGAATGGACACACTGCTAAGCAAGAAAAGTGTGATCAATGGAACGGAAGAATATTTAAAAGAAAGGTCTGTTAATCTTGTCTTACGTAAGGATATTTTTTTCAGAGAAAATTGGATTGTGTAAATGCGACTGATAGTAGAATAACTCAAATCTTTCAAATAACTGCTCTTTATTAATTTTCCCCGGGTTAATACAAAAATTCAACCATCTAGAGAGGACCAAAACGTCTTATCTCCGTAAATGTGACGTTGATAAAATTGAATAATTGCTTGTCGAAGTAACCAATTTTCCATACAAACTCTGTTAGGGATGAGGCAGTTTAGATAGTTTCGTTCTTCAAATTTATACGCTCTTCAAAATGTAGCTGACCGGGTTGACAGAACGAAAACTGAAAGAAATAAAACAAAAATGTCGGCCCTAATCTTGACCAAAGGTGAACAGTACAAACATAAGCAAGTGTCATAGCAATTCACGACTTTAGCTAACTCATGTTTGATAAAGGCTTGTTTAACAGAAAGATAGAGTTCTATTTTCAAGTTAAGTAAGCTGCGTCAAATAAAAGACGTAATGGCAGTATAAGACAGACAAGATTGCAAAAACGACATCTTGGCTTTATGAATAAATAAAGCGTCTACTCAAATATGATTACCCACTGAAAATAGCATTTATACATACATATCAGTCAAATAATTGCGATACTTGATGGACGCTTGGGGGATCATCTTTCGAAAGAGACAGGACTGACAAGGCAGGAGATATTTTTCCCGCAGTCGATTGCCATTACTTTTTGCGGTGGCTCAGTTGTCGGACCTAATCTGTCTTGCTATTCAACTTATAGCTGGAAAGATAATAAGTGAGGAAGGTTGACATGAACCTGCTCAGTTAAAGGAACAAATCTATTTGCATAAAACTAATCAATGTTCTATCTCTACACCGATATCTAAACTTATTTATAAATGAAACTTTGTCTGTGTGTGTGTGTCTGTGTGTGTGTATCCGTTACCTATAGACTCCAAAACGGCTGAACCGATTTTCTTGAAAATTTACACAGTTGTACTATAAGCGTCTGCAAGTGTTCTTAGCTAGGGTTTGTGTCGAGGTACCCCTGAAAAATGTCGAAAATCGATAATCGAATAAATCGGGTTATAGAAGGAGTGGTCCGATTTTAATCAAATTTGATACACTCATAGACAGAGACATAAGAAACGATATTCAGAAGTTTCAAGGTTGCAGTTCTTACAATAGTGCAAAAAATCGATAATATGTATATATATATATGTAAGGCAAGATGTTTGTGTGTGTGTCTGTTTATCTGCCTGTATATCTGTATATTTTTCAGCCTTTTTATTTTAGTTTTTGCTTCGGGTTTGGCTCTAAGTAGATATAATTGTAGTTCTTAGTCTCAGTCATGATACTATTTACTCAGAGGACTTATTTAGCCTTCAAAATTCAGTTTACAACGAAAAAAAATTATATGGATACCAGGAAATCAAAATTTGACTTACATCCATTCATTTTTCTTTCAGTCTACAGTTTCGCTTTAACTGGAAAACAATTATTGCTGAGCTCCAGGACCATGGATTAGTTTTAAAGCTTTCATTACACCCGAGCAACGTCGGGCTATACTGTTAGTTTTACGTTAAAAAAACCTGTTTGACAAAATAACTTTTATCAGTACTAGTAAAAATAACCACAAATACTAAAAAAAATAATTACTACTAAAAAATATTTTTTAACTATTTTGGCGCTAAATAGGTAAATGTTTGTTTTAGATGCCGACGGCTTTTCCTCCTTCAAATTTATCCAAAATAGCATTATCTCTGTGCAAATGTATATGCTGAACTCAAATCAACAATTAGTTATTGAAGAAACTTATATTTTTCGCTTTGAAAATTCATAAAAAAACGAACTCTATCTCGCACTTTTTCTCTCTCGAAACTCTCACGAAGTCATGTAATTAACAGCAGAATGACGTTCTACGTAGGCAGCAATTTTTTGTTGAATTTTGGTTGATTTTCTTCCTTTACTGAAACTTCCGGCAATGTACTTCCTGTTATAAAGTAATAATAAAATACAATAGCGCATTACTTTCATTACCGGAAGTACATCTCCGGAAGTATCAGTAAATGAAGAAAAATCGACCAAAAATCTGCCAAAATTCGTTGCATACGCAATACGTCATTCTGCAGTTAATTACATGACTTCGTGAGAGTTACGGGAGAGAAAAAGTGCAAGATATAGTTCGTTTTTTTATGGATATTTAGATAAAAAAAGGTAAGTTTCTTCAATAATTAACAGTTGATTTGAGTTGAACATATACATTTGCACAGAGATAATGCTATTTTGGATAAATTTGAAAGGGAAAAGCGTCGGGACTTAAAACGAAAATTTACCGCTAAACGTTATCACAACTCAACACTATAGATATATATATATACACTACCGGCCATAATTATTAGGAAAGCCCAGTTTTTTTAAAAGAAATGATGTATTTCATACTATTTTTTATTATTTATTGCCAAGTGGATAATTCTAAATAAAAATAGAATGGTTCTATTGTTATATATTGCGGATTCCAGAGTACGGATAGCAAGACAGCAAGATGGAAAATTGGTAAAAGATATTTGAAATCAGAATAACGGGAAGTTGTAAAGAACCGTGATAGTTTATGCTCTAAACGTCAACTGCACATGGAATAATAATTGGTATCTATTGTTTTTGTTTTAATTCTCTAAGAAATTTTGAGCGTCTTCTCTTCTAACCGCGTTTACTTGACTTTTTTTCTTTATTATAAATCGTTTCCCTATTAATTCACATTTTCTTGATTAACAATGTCTATTTTTACCTTAATTTCTATCTCAATATTTTCAAATTTTCTGTTCTGGGAGAAATGAACTAAAGCAATCAGAAAAAGACTGTTAAATTCACAGATTAAACTGTTATGCTACCTAGACACGAATTTTATTTTAGTTTGCTGTCTGCGAATAATTGACTTTCTAAGATATATATATATTAATAAAATATATATATATTAATAAAAATATATTGTTCTACGTCGATGACATGACCCAAAGTCGTGCCATCGACGAAGCACAATATGTATATTTATTAATATATATAAAATTGCCTTGTTCCTACTATACTGAACAGTTTTTTTTAAACAGCTGAATAATAATATTATACATGGGTGCACTCTCATATGTATATTTATTAATTCACGTAACTATATATATATATATATATATATATATATATATATATATATATATATTCGATTATGTATTAAACCCTTTTTTATATAATCGTTTTCTGAACAAATCAAACTTTGTCTGTAAAAATTGTTTATTGCACCACACACACACACATATATATATATATATATATATATATATATATATACATATATATATATATATATTCGCTGACCAGTGTTAGAAATGACACAAACCGAAGCCAAAATGTCTACATCGGTGCGAGCCAATGTTTGCAAATGTGTTAAGTGTCAAAAGGGTACTCTTTCTGACATTCACTGAAAATAGGAACTTGCTTTTGTGGCTGAAGTATTTGGACACTTCCCCACCTCACGAGCGCTTCTGGCCGTTATTTGATCTCAAGTCAGATTTCGAATGTTGATTTTCAAGCCTGGCACGTTCTTTTCGTTAAGAAAATTGGAGAAGAATATATTCAGCCATTGGGACTTAACTTACGACTATAACTTTGTAAAGGAAAATGCTAGCCTTGCAACTGAAGTAGTTGCTATTTTTTCACATAATGATGCAAGTGATTTTGGAGGAATTTTTTACCAAGTAAAAGGCGCAAGAGCCACTCAAAGAATAGTGTTACTGTTGTAGAGTAGTTTTTGCACTGAAAGTTATTATCGTGCTGTGTCGGTTGCTAATCAACTTAACGCACCCAAAATGTTAGGAACTGGGTAATCTTCCACTGTAAGCTGACTTCTTAGCTAACTGCTGACTAATATCAACTACCTTAGTCCAATTATGTCCAAACTGAAACTAATATTTCTAATGAAATCCAATAGAACTCTAAAGAACTCTCTAGAACTTCTAATTACTCCTAAGAACTTCATAAGATCTTCAATATTTATTGTACATATATACAAATGTGGCACAAGGCCTAAAACGGGGATGGTTAAGGCTGGTCATCCTCTGTCCTAATTTAACTTAGCTATTTACTTTCGTCGACCCTGACACACAATAAATCTTATACCAAAATACCACATTTTTACTTACCATTCTTACCACGTCCACCATAATACCTCAGATGCTCTATGTAATCCTACTTAACTCCCATATGTACAATTTTGAGTGGAGAACATGGGCAGAAAATAACAACATTTAAGATTCCCTAATGATTTTATACAATGAAATACAATATTTACAAGAAACTAAATTAAATCGTATTAGTAATAAAGCCCTCCACTACTCTAAAAATGTGACAGAAAAATCAGTTCCCCGGACGAAAAATAATGCGCGGCTTTAAGAATATAATAATTACCACTTATCCCATCAGCAGTCACTCACAAAATCACTCACACGTGTAAACACCATAACAAAAACGAAAAGCACACTTGAAAAAACGAAAGACACCACGCATCTACCGGAGAACTAACATTCCTGAACATCAAAAGCGAGAAAAGGATGGGGGATTAAACTGAAAGAAAACTAGGAACAAAAAGAAAAGGGGCCAATGAGCATTCATAATCTAGCTAAGTTAACTTTAAAGCGAAAAGCTAAATCAAGCAATTTCTACTCCAAACTAGCAGGGAAGGGGAGCGCATTTCTTCTAGCACACCTAAAATTCTGATGCCTAACCAGCATCAAACAACCACTCTAGGTCAGCATCTTTCACCCGATAGAAACGTGCAAGACTCACCCACCTTTTACCAAATTCTGATGGATTGAGTCGTTTCGTTTCCTTCCTAATTTTTACTTTAAGCTGATGCTTAAAGAACAAGCTCTGTTGGGAAGAGGTAAACTTCTCATTACCATAGAATTCCTTCTCTCGATTCCTCCAAATGACGACTCGCATAACACCTATTAAGCAAAAGAGCACGTAGTGCTCAGCCTTAGATAACGGAGGTATGACATTGCTACAAACAGGGACACAAGGACAAAGAACTTTCCATGCAGAATACGAACCATGAGATCTTCAAGAAGCTTGCACAAGGGGCAACATCACTGCAGTGGAAGAAAGTGTGATCTATGGTCTCGGCTGACAGCCCACAACGCACGTAGGTTGAAACAGATTTTAGGCCAGCTGCATGAAGCTTCTTGCCTACCCAGAGTCCCTTACGGATCATCACCCAGGTGAGTGATGCCTCATCGTTAATGAGACATTTCAACCCGGGCGCCCAAGGCCATATGGAGCGAGCCTCTTGCTTCGTCAGCCCGAGCTCGCCTGTCAGTTCATCTTGAACGGCCCCCACTAACTAACACCCGATACAACGTCTTAAGACACCATGCTTGGGCGTTGGAGAGGCCATCCGTCGCCTGCAAGAGGAACTGGAGAGCCAAACAACATTCGCGATAGGAGGAACACCCGCCGCGTGTAGTACGGCCGGCCTCCTCCTCTGAAAAATGCACACCTTTCAAGGATGGAAAATGTTTATGGACGTCCTCTTTAACGAGGGCGCCGCTCTCATTTGCCTGCATAAACATTCGATCCAGGATAGAACTTTTAACTTCCTGTTAACTCTTATTAATATTGGAGGGAGATTCCATATCTGAGGAATAGGTGTGTTTCACCATAACAGAGGGAGATTCCATTATCTGAGGAATAGGTGTGTTTCACCATAACAGAGGGAGATTCCATTATCTGAGGAATAGGTGTGTTTCACCATAACAGAGGGAGATTCCATTATCTGAGGAATAGGTGTGTTTCACCATAACAGAGGGAGATTCCATTATCTGAGGAATAGGTGTATTTCACCATAACAGAGGGAGATTCCATTATCTGAGGAATAGGTGTGTTTCACCATAACAGAGGGAGATTCCATTATCTGAGGAATAGGTGTGTTTCACCATAACAGAGGGAGATTCCATTATCTGAGGAATAGGTGTGTTTCACCATAACAGTTACTGAAATGAACGTAAGATTATGAGGATATGTAGGATAAATATCGGTTGAACCAATAAATTGAAAGGTTAATATAATGGATGTTGGGAAGCATCCTTTCGGAAATCTATTCGAAAAAAATAGCAATATTTAGGAAGTTTCTGTCCGAACTGAACTGCCTTCTTGTCAATGAAAGAAGAAGAGATTAACGACGATTCGATTCCGTGGACAAGACAGGAAAAATCTTAACTGTAAAGATTGAAATTATTGGTAGTAAGGATTGTATGGTGCGAGACCATTTATCATAGAAAGAGCGACTAGCTTGTGATGTTTCCTCTGTGACAAACATTTGATGACCGGAAAATAATCCATCACATAAAAAAAACCGCTTTTAAATTCTGCTTAGAAAATAGAGATTGGAAATTCCAAACAATTTATGGCAGCAATACACCATTTTAAACGCGTTTGAAGAACTCAAGAACATATTGAAAATAATAAGGGGTAAAGTGGAACATAGTGAAATGTTCATAAGGATAGAGAGATAAATAATAGATGTCAGAAAATATCAGAAATGGGTAGTAAGAGAACCATTATTGTTTGAAGATATAAACTTTAGGAAGTTCTGACCCAGGCACAGGAGGCAAATTGTATTTTTTAAATTTAAACGCGCATACATACATACATACATACATACATACATACATACGTTCCTGTCTACGTACACATAAACTCATTCTTGCAAGGACTGCTACGAACTCTTTATGATATGTCATTTATAAGAATTTATTAACTATAAATTAAATTGAATAATTCCAAAAAGTAAAGTTGATTAAAAAGTACATGTTTTATAGTATGTTTACGTTTATGTCTATGATGATTCTTTACATCCAGGATATGTCACTTATAAGCATTTATTAAATATACTTTCTTAAAATAATTTCTTATTATTTTTAATTAATTTTTTAATTTTCAAAAGCCGCTAAGACGCCAATATTTACAGAGAGCGGAAGAAAATGATAACTTGGTGAGGACGAAGCTGAATAAAATAACAGACTCCAGGAATGCAGATGATGTCAACTGATGCTGAAATTAACTCTTGAAGATTGCTGGGAAGGAAGAATCAAGAAAAGAAGTGTGACAAAAAATAACAGAATCCAACTTACGATTGCGTATATATAATACAACTAAATACCAAGTGGAATAATACCAGACGACCTATGCAAGTCGATTTTTATAGCACTACGTAAGATCCCAGGTGCAAACGACTGCGAACTACACTAAGATATCAGCGTAATGATTCACATTACAAAACTGATTGACCGAATCCTGATGAATAGAGCGAGAAGCAAAATCAGGCCAGAGATAGGACAGGAACAGTGCGGGTTTGTCAAATACACTGGAAAAAGGAACGCCATGTTTATAATTAGGATGCTCTCTGAAAGGGCAATACAATTGCGAACTACACCGAACTATCAGCTTAATGAGTCAAATTACAAAACTGATGATGAATAGACCGAGAATCAAGCCAGAGATAGGACAAGAACAGTGCGGATTTGTCAAGGCATTGGAACAAGGAACGCCATGTATTTAATTAAGATTCTCTCTGAAAGAGCAATACAAATGAAGTACTTATACCTGTACCTTATCGATTATGCGAAGGCGTTTCACAAAATACGCCACAAAGAATTGATGGAGATGCACAGCAGCCTCGACATATTCGGGAAAGACATTAGAGTAATTAAGAATTTCTACTGGTAGCAAACTGCCTGCATACGGACAGGTAACGAATTCAGCAGATATACAATAATAGAAAGGGACGTAAAACAAGGATGAGTCTTTTCACTGGATCTATTTAACTTGTACAGTGAGAATACACTGTGTACCCGAGATGTTAGGCCATAATTTGTCATCGGAGGCCACAATTTGAACAACATAAGATACGCAGATGGTACAGTAATGATTGCAGACACGGAAAGGAAACTACAAGACCCCCTATAGAATGTAGCTGAAGAGAGTGACAAAAAAGACTACAAATAAATTGCAAGAAAACCAAATGCATGGTCATCAGCAAAAAGAGCAACCCAAAATGCCAAATACAGGTGGAGAATACTAGAATCAAGCAAGTACAAAGATTTAAATACCTAGGAAATGTTCTAACAGGAGATGGAAAGTGCGACACAGATGCGAAGGCGAATTGGCATGGTGAAGTACGTGTTGCAGAAGCTGAGTAAAGTATTAAGATACAGGAAACTTTTACTAGAAACAAAAAAGATGGTACTAGATTGCTATGTGATGTCAGTTCTTCAATACGGCAGCGAAGGCTGGACAATATCATCAAAGATGAAGGAAAAACTTGAAGCAGCGGAAATGTGGTTCTACAGAAAAATGCTGCGGATATCATGGACCGAGCATGTGAGCAATGATGAGGTGTTGGAAAGAATGGCAACGAAAAGAAAATTAATATTGAGCATCAGGAAGAGACAACTGAAGTTCCTGGGACATGCAATGAGGAAAGAGGGCTTGGAGAACCTCATACTGACAGGCCAGATACAAGGGAAAAGAGACAGAGGACGGCATCGGGTAACATATTTGAAGGGCCTGAGCAGCTGGATGACAATAAGAGAGGTTGTGTGGTGTAACAGGAGAAAGCGTACTAGGGAGACGTGGAAAGCCCTGACGCCTACGTCCCGAAATGTCAGGGCATATAGAAGAAGAAAACCAAGAAGAGAGCTCATTAGATGAGCTGCCATAAAGTATTCATAGAAAAGACAGTGGTAAGCAACGGCACAACATTGTGTAGGTGATTGACTTCGAGATGCCAGGTAACGACCGATAACGTGGCAGCCTCTTTAGATTTTGTCGAGAATCTCAAAAGATATAAGTGGAGCGCCAGACCAAATATTGAAGGGACGGACGAATACATCAAATTTATTTATAAGACTCTTTTTTTTTTAATAAAATAATTCATGATATAAAACAGTCTTCTTTCCGTATTCTGATTTAGCTGGGTCCTCAAGAATTTGAAATGCTGGAGCTAAGCGTTTCTATTCAAAATTTCCTTTTAGGCAAAAGCTACAAAAGGAGGAATGAAAAAATGGCGTCAAAATCAGACAAAACTCAATTTAAATTTTGTAATATGCAACCTGATTGATCGATAAACATATCGCGTGCTTAAAAAATGAACTTCCCGAGAAATTTGCTTGTATGCCTTATCTTATCATTTTTATGTTAAAAACCATCTTCAGAAGTCCTTCCAAGAGATGTGCGATGATATCGGCTAATGGGAAGTGTATCGCTTCTTTCGTTTTGTATATTTCTCTTTATATCCTCTCAGAGAGAAGAGTACGCACTTTTTCCATCCTATGATTTCATATCTTAACTGATTTTGATGTAACATAAAAGTATTTGTAAAAACTACAGAGCGACAATCAATAATTAAAAATTATTAATAGAATAAAACTGAACGACACCCAAGAACGTCATCGTCTTTAGGAATATCCATCAGGACGCATTGGATCATGGCCCACCACAATTTTCTTTTCTTTGCTGCTATTCTTCAAGGAGAGGGTGATAAAGAACAGTTCTCTTAACAAAATCTTTTCTTTTCGAAAATGAGCCTAAAATTAGAATTCAAATTTATCTCTCTCTCTCTCTCTGTATATGTGTGTCCGTTACCTATAGACTCTGAAACAGCTGAACCGATTTTCTTGAAAATTTACACAGTTGTACTATAAGCGTCTGCGAGTGTTCTTAGCTGATTTTTGTGTTGAGGGACCCCCGATAAATATCGAAAATCGATAATCGAATAAATCGGGTTATAGAAGGAGTGGTCCGATTTTAATCAAATTTGATACACTCATAGACAAAGACATAAGAAACGATATGGCCCGTCACAGGTACCCAACCTCCCTTAATTCAATGTAATGATTACACTTAAGGTCGAAAGATAGGGCAAGCCCGAGGAGGCACAATATATTGCCTTCAGAGAGACTAACTTGGTCCATGCTTATGGGTGGCAGGAGAGATTGCCTGTGATGGTTGACAAACAGGAGTTTAAACGGTGCTCGGTTTCTGCCATTTGTTTATTCAATCCTTACTCACTTTTGTTGCCATCGCTCCAAAAACACCCAAACACACCCGCAAAGAAAAAAAATGAGTTTTTGTGGGTGATTTGTAGTGAATAAAACAAGATCAACATTGAAAAATTCAAATGCTAAGTATATAGATTTTGTTAGAAATAAATGTATTTTCTCCAATTTACAAACTTTGCTTAACACACAAAAAACTTGCGAAATTTCACGATGTGAAATGTTTGTCGCCTAATGGAAAGACCAGAATCACACCCGGGAGCGAATTGCCAAATGACCTTTTTGCCCCAAAAACAAAATAAAAGACAGAGCAAGCTCGAATGTCTCCAGAGAGAAACGAGACGAGCGTAATTAACACGTCCCTTGTCAAACGTCAAGTGATCGCTATTGCTGCCTCTATCTTTCTCTCTCACCTATCACCTCTCACCTCCAGCCTTTTCACCATTCATCCTGAGCGATAACTTCAAAGACAATCCTAGTCAATAATAAACGCGCATACATACATACGTTCCCGCCTACGTACACATAAACTCATTCTTGCAAGGACTGCTACGAACTCTTGATACCCTAAACTTCTTAATACTGTTTCTCATTGAACATTAACTCCTACCAATTCATGTTATTCTTTTCCATTACTAAATTTCTAGTTAAAGATACAAAAGGTATACTTTTATTCTTCCACAAATCAACCTTCTGATAACCGATAATTCTGGATAAAGACTCTATGTTTGTTTATGTTTCACACAAAACCAATTCAAAAAACATTAACCATCTAACTACTTCTACAAATTAATTATTCTCTATCCTGCAATCATTATCCTATAGAAATAGAAACATTGTTAGCCTTTACTACTATCACTATTACAATAGGTTTGGACTAGTTACATTTTTTAGTGTCCTCAGTTCCGACCTTCACAGCTTAGAACTGACTTGTCACGTTCACTGAATTCCTTTGATAGAAGTTTTACTGCGACAACTTCTTTGCAGGATTGTTATTTTTGTGACACAAACGTTTCGGAGATTACCTACCTGATAACTAAACGCTCGGTCACGTAAATCTAGGATCAACCAACATCGATCTTATTCGTCCTCAAAATACTTACTTGCTTTCCACTTCCTTACAATCTTTATCAATAACACCCTACCTTGAGTGGCCCTTGGGCCTTGTATCGGTTGAAATAACAATAAAAACTTTTCGACATTACTTTTTTGTAGTTATTAAAAAATAATAACTTAGACTTTTATTTCTGTTTTCGTGGGCACTGAATATTATGTTTGATACCTGACGTCTCGGAATGACTGTTATATAACGATGAAACAGCGGTTCCCGTAAATTCGCCGAAGTTAAGCAACATCGATCCTTGTCAGTACCTAGATGGGTGAGCGTCTAGGAATACAGGGTGCTGTAAGCTTGGATGTGTGGATAGGGTAATGATTAAAAGCTCGAAATTTTTCGTAACCATTCTTTCCAACACCTCATCATTGCTCAAATGCTCGGTCCATGATATCCGCAACATCTTTCTGTAGAGCCACATTTCAGTTGCTTCAAGTTTTTTCCTCATCTTTGATGATATTGTCCAGCATTAACTGCCGTATTGAAGAAGTGACATCCCATAGCAATCGAGCACTCTCTTCTTTGTTTCTAGTTAAATTTTTCCCTGTCTTAGTACTTTACTCAGCTTCTGGAAAGCGTCATTTGCCATGCCAATTAGCCCTCGGATCTCTGTGTCGCACTTTCCATCTCCTGTTAGAACCCTTCCTAGGAATTTAAATTTTTGTACTTGATTTATTCTAGTATTCCCCACCTGTATTTGGTATTTTGGGAGCTCTTTTTGCTAATGACCATGCATTCAGTTTTCCTACAGTGTCGGGAGACACTGTTACTAAACATCGTCCGACAATAGGGCCTAATATAACAGGTTATTTCTAATATAAAAATTAAAAAGTTATTCAAATATTTCTATAATGATCAATTCTGTATAGCTATATCTAGTGTAGGAAATTAAAGAGGACTTAAAGAAAAAAATTGAATCTAGTTAGTTTGTGTTGCTAGTTTGTTTTTATATATTTTTTTTTGTTTTGTTTTTTGTTTTGTTTTTTTTATTTTATAGTGGGATTTCTAAATAGCAGTATGAGTTATTTAATGCCGAAGTAAAAATGAAAAATTCAGATTTTAAAATTAGTTTACGAGAATAACTTTATTTCATTATCAGGTCATAATTATTTTACATGCATTTTTTTTTACCAAGTAATCTTACAAAATCAAATGTGGAGTGAAAGCAAGTTTCTCCTTACGAGGAATAAGAATAATCAGAGCAATTTTTTAACATCTAAAATTCTTTGAGCATTTAAAAAATATATATTTACCCGTGTTTGATCTCGAAATGCACAATTAAAACTAATCAATAAACTTGCCAATTATACAATTCACTTGTAGTTAACATCGCAGATCAGAAAACAAAATTTGTGTCAATATTTTTAATGCTGTTCACCTAATACAAGTACCAAGAACCAATTAAAGTAGATGTCTACTGAATATGGTTGTTGGTCATAGATAAAAAGTGATTCTAGATTTTAAGAGTGTAAAATTGTAGCGTTTAGAAGCATCCTCTCCGGAGCCCGTTCCACAAAATTGTGGTACAGTATTTACATTTTTCGGACTAATGTTCTCATCTTTGTTGACATTTGTACGACGTTTCGGTCGTTGTACGCTCCGACTTTCTTCAGGTACTAGGGATTTCGAACCGAACCCTTTATTACAATCACTGGGATATATGGTCTTCATTTCTTGCGTATTAGTGCCTCTTTTGATAGTCATGAATTATTTCCCTCTAACTATGTAAAATACTTATTCACCACTGCTGTAGCCTAGTATTGAACTAAAAACTCTTATGGGTCAAGTCACAGGAACTACCTCAACCTCTATATCTACAGAGCCATGTGTCTAGCAGTTTAGCTTATGTAACCACTGCTCACCAGTAGCAGTAAAACAGCCTTGCATGGGGTTAAATGATTAAAAAATATTTTAAAAATAAATGAATAAAATAAAATCATTTTCTAATGCTTATTTGCGTTTGAATATTATTTTTGTAACTCTGTTGTATCATAAAAGTGAAATTAAACAAATTTTTAATGCATTTAACAGCTTATAGCCATAGCATAACATAGAAATCTAAACTTATTTATAAATGGAACTGTGTGTCCGTTACCTATAGACTCCGAAACGGCTGAACCGATTTTATTGAAAACTTACACAGTTGTACTATAAGTGTTCTTAGCTAGGTTTTGTGTCGAGGTACCCGTGAAAAATGTCGAAAATCGATAATCGAATAAATCGGGTTATAGAAGGAGTGGTCCGATTTTAATCAAATTTGAGAAACTCATAGATAAAGACATAAGAAACGATATTCAAAAGTTTCAAGGTTGCAGTTTTTACAATATTGCAGAAAACCGATAATATATATATATATATATATATATATATAAATGGCAAGATGTTTGTGTGTGTGTCTGCTTATCTACCTGTATGTCTGTATATTTTTAGCCATTTTGATTTTAGTTTTTGCTTTAGATTTGGCTCTAAGTAGATATAATTGTAGTTCTTCGTCTCGGCCATAATACCATTCACTCAGAGGACTTATTTAGCCTTCAAAATTCAGTTTACGACGAAAAAACCTATTTGATATCGATAACAGGAAATCAAAATTTGACTTACATCAATTGATTTCTCTTTCAGTCTACGGTTTTGCTTTAACTGGAAACAACTATTGCTTTTTTTAATCTTTCGTGCCAACGAACAAAGAGTCTGAGCTCTAGGACCATGGATTAGTTTTAAAGTTTTCATTACAGCCGGACAACGCCGGGCTATACTGCTAGTAGTTTTTATAAATCAATGAACATCTCATTCCTGCTTCCAGTGTCCATATTCACAGTGTCCGCAACAGCTATTTTTATACTCTTCCATCAATTGTACTCATCCGGAACAGTTGTTATTGTTTTGACAACTCTATTTTGCTTTTTCATTTCGTAGAGGTAACGTTTCTAACATACATCCCCGCCGTTTCATCCTTCAAAACAAACAATTGATATTCTTGGCCATCAATTCGTTTACCATCAAAATGCAATGACCAGTTTTCAAAGTGAATTGTTTTCTTCAATCCATCTTTTAAGTTTAACAGCTATTTTAATGGTGGGCCCGTACAAACGAGATTTAGAACGTGACTCAACGTTAATCTTTTCTTTAGATAACTACTGGCAAATATTTACTGCTTAATAAATTTGAAGATGTTAGTAATTTAGTTGCTGTTATGGATTTGCTATACTTGCTTCTTGGAGAACCTTCTAACTCTTCCTATTAGTCCTCTGGTTAAGTCTCCGATTCAGTTATCTGATTCAGAAGTTGAAGTTTTTGATTCTGTTCATTCTAAGGTTACTTCACTTTTTTTAGTAGTATGAATAGTTTTGGAACTCGAATTCTTTCCAGTTGTGTATTCTGCATGCCCTTTGCTTTCGATATGAAGATGAAGTAACTGTCTGCCCTCAATACAAGGCCATTCAACATTTTACTTTGTGAGGACAAAGACTTCATTTAATGGATGTTATTTTCCCCGTTTTACCGTAGGCGGGTTCGAAGAAAACAAAATGACAGCTCCGACAGCCCAGAAACAAAACATAAATGGAGCCACTCACAGAAAGACTGTCACTCCCGCATCGGCTTCTACAGTCACAGATGCTGATCTTCCAGCCAAGCAGACAACTAGGATGCTACCCATCGTCAACCCTGACCGACGTAGGTCTACTACTATTACGTAGGTGTTCAGCACTTGATCCGTTTTTGATTGCATAACTTCAGTTGATAAATTTAAGAAATTTAATTTCTTTTGACATAAATTAGTTATTTCTACTTTTCCATATGCCGTATCTCTTTAGGACGTAAGCGATCATGGACTTCAACTTAGCCCTGTCTCTTGTCGCACTCAATATATTTCTTTTTGGTATCTCTCCCAAATACCGCTCCACCAAATATTTGATCGAGACTATCAAATATGTCTCACGTTGCTTTCCTCTGTCTCTCTATTCTTCTATCCGTCCTGCAAGTATTAGATTTTCCAGGCCCTCTTTTCTCAGTAAGTCTCTTAGGAACTTCAGCTGTATCTTTCTTATGTTAAATATGTGTTTTCTTCTCGTTTGCATCGTCTTCAACACTTTATCGTTGCTGGCACATTCGGTCCGTGGTATCCTCAGCATGTCAATATTTTCACAATTTTCTCTATACGTTATTTTCTTCCTTTCTCCAAAGACAAGTTTAGCGAACAACAATTTTGACATGCTTTTGTTTTCCTCTGATTATTCTTCTAGTGGAATAGTTCTTTTTTATTCTTGAAATCTTACGAGATTCCTCGTTCAGATTTTTTGATTTTGAAAGCACTGTTTTTATGAGTCCTTATGGTTGTAAAAACATACTTTAAGATCTTTCATTGAATTATTCAGGATCTCTCTATCAGGAAGCTTATATACTCTGAATCAAACAAAAAATGTAATCACAAACACAACACACTTTTCTATTTGTCTTTTCTATTGATTTATTATTCTATTAATGGAACAATTTTGGCACAAGGTCAAAGGGGAAATGAGATTAGGCTGGTCAACAATCCTAGAATCATCTAATCAGATTCATGACTTATTTGTTCACTACAATTTAATAATTCACCACAAGAATTCGGCATTCACTCTTACATATACCACAATACCCATATTCACAAGAAACCTACAAAAAGATGAAAAGTACTTTCTGTAACAATCTCCTTAAAAAAATATTATGATATGAAATGATAGGGAAACGATGAACCTTTAAAACAAATTAAAATATAACAAAATATTTAAACTACAAAATATTAGATTTTAGTAGGACCCATCTATCTTATAAAAAATAAAGATAGCCGCTTTATTCTCTCTTTAGACTGAACCAATAATTTAGTTCAATGGGTTATGCTTTTTTCGTTTCACACATGCATCATAGGTGTTCAACTCTTGGTCCAGTTTTGATTGTCCGACATGGGTCGATAAATTTTGAAAATTGAATTTATTTTGTCATCGACTAGTTACTTCTTTAGCGTTTTCCTTTAAACATTATTTTCTTCATTTGGTGTAAAATTCAAAGTCCGCAAGGTTACGGGAAGAATATCCCTTGATGAGAATTAGGTTCTTCACTGACTCGATTTATGAAAGCGAGTGTATATACCCGACAGTTTCGATATTCTATGTTCAATTTCATAATCTCCCATACTAAATAAGTTGTAAGTAATCCACACACTGAGATATTTGAAGTGTTTAATATTTACTAATTTTTATGTAGGATCCAGTGTAGTTACCATCATTGATTTTTTTTTTTAGTATTTCTATTGCTTATTTTGAAGAGTGGTTAATCTCCTACCAATGGGTTAAATAGAAAAGAGAACTAGGCTTTCTGGATTTGAGTGAAAAGAAGGATTTAATCATAATTTAAAATCGTAGAAAAGTTAGCGAGAGACTACACCCCAATCTTTCTTAACCCTCTAGGGTCATTCGTATCATATTTGATACAGTATGAAAACAAGCCTTGAAAGAAATATTTTCCTGAAAAATTTTTTAAGAGAAATATTTTATAAATTTCAAATGAAAGCAGTACTGACTGCTCAGTCAATGAATACCAAATGTTTCCTTATAGGGAAATACCAAATGTTTCCTTATAGGGAAATACCAAATGTTTCCTTATAGGGAAATACTGTATCAAATATGATACGAATGGCCCTAGAGGGTTAAACATTATTTTCTTCATTTGGTGTATGCTCCAAGATACAGATTGCGACGAATTTGGATTTTGGGTTCTATACTGCTTTTATTTTCCAGTGATTGTTATTTTAGTGAAATAGTTATTTTTTATGTGATTCTTGAAATTTGGGATTTTCGTCCATATCGTCTCGTCTCTTTCGGTGTTAGAAGCACTTTACTATGAAACTTCATGCTTAAAAATGAATACAGAAAAATCTTTTAGCAAACCACTGTTGCTCAATCAGGAAGCTTATATATTCTGAAACAAAAACATTATCACAAAAGAAACACACTGACTGGGTCTCTGATTCCAAAGCTGAAGTTGTTTACATTGTTATTCTTTCATATTGATGAACAGTTTTGGATCTCACAGTCTTTCAAAGTCTATCTTCAATATGTTCTTTTGCTTTCGATCATATAACCATCTGTTCTCACTACATAACAATTTAACATTTTTATTTTGTGATACCAACATTTTTATTAAATGGATTTTCTTCGTTTTAAACATTTATTGTAGGTGTTCAGCATTTGATCCAGTTTTCTTTATGTCACGGGTTCTTATATGTAACGGTATTTAACCACCTTCCCTCGTAAGGCATGATGTGACACAAGATCTTTTTAATGTGGGTCTTCCCGGCCATATAGCCAGGCCAAAAATATCTATCTTTCCCCAGTCGTGATTCTACCCTTCGGCGGAACCACGACAGAGTTAGTACTCTCTGCCCGAAAGCAGAGTGCGCTCTCCACCCGAAGACAAAGAGCTGACAGTGTCAATAGTAGCAGAGGCAAATGCCAACTGCAACTGGGTCATTACATGTAACTTCAGAATGAACTCTTCCTAACACTATATATACTACGCCTCTCAAAAAAAAAAAAAAAGAGAAAGAGTCGAGTTGGAAGTAGCCCAAATGACCAATTAAGACCAAAGAAGATCAGTTTAAGACCGGTTTTGAACATATCCACCGCGTGAGCGGGGGATGGGCAAATATTTGATCAGTTTACCTGTGCGTACGCGCTCAGGTTCCTCACGTTAAAAAAGATCCTGTGTCACACCTCTCTTAAGTGATGGAAAAGAGTACATATCTTGGTAGTAGTTCACTCCAAACCAGACTGACAGGCATACTAACACCTTCGACATTTTGTATTGTTATTTCTTGTGAATATATATTTGTTATTTCTACCCTGGTGGTCGTGTTGTTCTTTTCGGTCCTTGACCTGGTTCATACACTTTGTATGAGTTGAGTTTGGAAGAATCTAAATTCTTCTGCTATATAGACTTGACACGTTTTTCATTTCTTTGGATGGATGCTTGAGGGAACAGATAGCGACCAACAATTCGGATTTTGAGTGGTATCATTTTTTATGGATACTTGAAGGAAGAAATAGCTACAAACAATTCGGATTTTGAGTAGCTTCATTTTTGATGAATGCTTCAAGGAACAGACAGCGACCAACAATTTGGATTTTGCGTGGTATCATTTTTGATGGATGCTTCAAGGAACACATAGCGACCAACAATTTAGATTCTTAGTGGTATCATTTTTTATGGATGCTTCAAGGATCAGATAGTGACCAAAAATTCGGATTTTGAGTGGTATCATTTTTTTTTAAATCATCTCACCCCAAGCAAGGCATTCCACTGCCACTATTGCGCATGGGGCTACATAGGGGAAGGTAAGGAGAAGGAGTGGTTAGACATAGGGAATGTCAGGAGGAAGGTGACAGATGAGTAAGGATAGCGAGGATGAGGGTTGGGCAGATGGGAAGAGTGCTTGATAGAATGGGAGCAGGTTAGTGTGTTAGGAGGTGACTATTGACCTTACATTTAAATCCTGGAGATTGTAGCCGTCGGGGAAGCAATCGTTTGGAAGAGAATTCCACAGTCGGGAAGTGCGAGGAAAGAAACTGTTGGAGTAGAAGTTACGGCTGCATTTTATCGGTTTCACTGTAAAAGGGTGGGATCTAGTTGCTAATCTAGTATCTCGTTCAAATTCGTATTTAGGGGGCACTAATGATCTAGGTTCATCGGAGCAGAGGCCGTGAAAGTATTTATAGAAGAGACACAGGGAAGCCACATCGCGCCGGTGGGAGAGAGACTGCAGGCAGTCTGCCAAGTCAGTATCTATCACATTACAGACCCTCCTCTGAACCTTATCGAGAAGCCTGAGGAGAACAGCAGGGGTACCCGACCAGATATGGCAGCAGTATTCAATGCACGGGCGGATGGTAGATTTATAAATGTACAGAATAGATTTAGACGGAAAAAACTTCCGGGCCCTACACAGAGAACCGACTTTCATAGCAGCGGATTTAGCAATGGATTCGATATAGTCATTCCATTTGAGGTCCGCTGAAAGTGTGAGACCAAGGAGGCGTAGTGTTTTACTCTCTGGGAGGCAAGCCTGGTCCATGCTAATGGGAGGTAGGTAAGATTGTCGATGGTGGTTAATTGAGAGTAACTTCGTTTTAGAAGCATTAAAATTTACTAGCCATTTCTTACCCCAGTCCAATATGGATTGGAGGTCTTTTTCAATCTCGGCTGCGAGGTTAGCTTTGACGCCTACACCAGATTTTTGTAGGAGACGAGAGTAAACTGTGGTGTCATCGGCATACAAACCTATTTGGGCTCTTATGGAATCAGGGAGATCATTAATGTATATCAGGAAGAGTGTAGGACCTAAGATGGAGCCTTGGGGGACACCTGCGTTTGTATGGTAGTTCTGAGAGGCATGTCCGTTTAATACCACCTTCATTGTGCGGTTAGAGAGGAATGACTGGATTAGTTCAAACAAATGTCCAGTTATACCATAGCTCCGCAGTTTACATAGAAGGCCAGCATGCCAAATTCTGTCGAACGCCTTAGATATATCCAATGCAACGGTTCGGGCTTCGCCATTCCTGTCGAGTGCCTGGTATATGTACTCGGTGATGGTCGTTAGCATATCAGCAGTAAACCTGGTGAAGCGGAAACCATATTGCTTGTCCGAGAGGAGCCTGTGTGCTGTGAGATGCTGAACCACCTCGGCGTTGATAATGGCTTCGAACACTTTGCCAAAGATCGGAAGAAGGCTGATAGGGTGGTAATTTGCAGAGTCAGAGGGTTCTCCAGTGTTTTTAAATATAGGAACTACAGAGGAAGATTTCCAACAGGCAGGAAAGCAGGAAGCAGATAGGCAGAGGTTGTAGAGCTTAGAAAGGACAGAGAAGAGTTTAGGGGCACATTTTTTTAAGACTATGGTTGGGATTCCGTCACCACCGTTCGCTTTGTGAGGGTCATGTTTTAAGATTATCTTAGAGACAAGCGAAGGTATAATATGGACATCATTCAGTTGTGCCTCAGTTCTAGGTGAGAAGTCGGGTGTAAAAACTCCAGATGAGTCCAGACTTGAATTGTTCGAGAATCTGCGGGCAAAGCATTCAGCCTTATCTGCTGGGGAGGTGAGGACCTCAAAGTTGTTGATTAGCGTGGGTATTTTGGACTTGCTCTTGTTAAGTACTATTTTACAGAGTCGCCAGCAGTCTTTAGAGCCGAATTTAGAGCATGCTATGCGTTGCTTCATTCTGGCAGCAAACAACATCTAAGGTTCGTTAAGTATTCTTTTACACTTATTACGAGCTGAAGTGAAAAGGCGCCTGTTTTGGTCCGACGCTTAGTTACGATAGAGTCGGAAGAAATGATTCCGGTGGGCAATGGCAGCCGAGCAAGCGGGTGAGAACCATGGAGACGAATGAGATTTAAGCTGGAATTTCCTAGCAGGGATGAAGGCATCGATGCCAGCCTTAACCCAGGAGGAGGCCTCGGATGCACATTCTTCGATGGGAAGACTAACGACGTTGTTACAAGGGATGTCACAGAGGAAGTCTCGGAACGAACCCCAGTCTGCTCTTTGATAGCAGTAGGATATTCTACTTGTCTGGGTTTCATGGGTCGGGCAGGAGTGGAGTGAAATATTGACGGACACTACAGTGTGGTCAGAGTTTCCGAGTGGGCAGAGTTGTCTGGTAGTGCAAGAGTCTGGGATGGAAGTGAAGCAGAGGTCTAGAAGTGAGTCCCTTCCGTTAGGGTTGTCGGAGAAACGCGTGGGGAAGTCCACTACTTACGTAAGGGATTGGGTGATTGAAAAGTTCATGGTGTGGACACCAGCAGGGTCAGTGACAGCGTTCTTCAGCCACTTGGTGTGGTGGGCGTTAAAGTCACCAAACACGAATACATGGGCAGAGGGATGGGAAAAAATGGCTTTGTCAATATTGTCAGAAATGATGTCAAGTAACGAACAGTCAGGGGAGGAAGGAGAGCGGTAGAGAAAGAAGAGATAGCTAATCGAGCTGAGAAGTGAGAGGCGGAAGCACATGAAAGAATGATCTGGGGATTCAAAAGATGACACCCTAGCTAAGGGAAGGTGTTCGCTGACATAGACACCAAGCCCATGCATATGAACATTGGAGTCCTTCCTGAAGAGGGGAAGGTAGCCAAGAACGTAGAACTCAGATGAGGGGATAGAAGGGTTAAGATTAGTTTCACATAGGGCTAATATATCAGGTGAGTTATTATGGAGGAAAGAATCTACGCTGGGGAAGTTGGTGCGGATGCCGCGTATGTTAGTGAAAGAGATGCAGACAGGTTTGGGCGTTTTCAAATGAGCTGGTTTAGTTTTGCTATTATGTTTGCTTTTTTCTATGGTGATTCAGTTAAGGAGAGGTCTTAGAATAGAATCAGTCGGTCAATCATTTGCAACTTGTGAAGGATGGAGACTGGCGCGGCCTACAACATAATGTGGCCTCGGGGTTGCACACCGAACGTTCATGCAGGGACGCCCGTCCATGCGCGATATGGCACTACAAGAACCCCGGTATTATTCAACTGTTGATCAGAGCAGCCTCTCAAGACGCTACGCAAGAGTTCGGGCTCCTAATTATCAGTCGGAAGCAGCAACCAGGAAACTGCCAACCCGGTACCCTCAGAATGTAAAGACGTTGCCACCATACTCCGTAACTGCAAAGAGCTTTCAGCTGAACCATCACTAAGACCGGAGAAAGGGGATGAACCGGGAACCCCTTCCTAAACAAGAAACAAGGCGATCACCTCTAAACTCATTCAAAAGAAGGGGGTGGAGTGTGAGACCGGGCGATAGTAGGAACTATCTACTCCAATTAAAAAAAAGAAAAAAAAAGTGACTGAGGTTTACAAAGTTTTAACTTAGTATAAGTCAAAAATAACCTTGAATTGCAAAATAATTTACACAAACTAAGTGAAAAAAAGAAATCAAAGACGAACAAAAAACGAAAAAAAAAAATTTCTAAAAATTACAGAAAAACAGACTGAAAAATGGACTGAATCCCGGTTGACTTACCACAAGCAGCTAACACTGTAAAGTTGATTTAATTAAATTTCAGAAGACAAAAATAGAAATTAAACCATTTTTTACAGAATATAGTCGAGTTATGTTGCTTGCGTTCGCTGGCCAACCTTTACGAATTCAATCTCTCGAAGACAGTAATTTAAATCTTCTACAAGACAAAACTAATGGAAATAATTGAACCGTGATACTATTTATCTTAAGTCAAAAATAACCTTGAATTGCAAAATAATTTACACAAACTAAGTGAAAAAAAATATTTTGATGGATGCTTCAAGGATCAGATAGCGACCAACAATTCGGATTTTGAGTGGTATCATTTTTGATGAATGCTTCAAGGAACAGATAGCGACCAACAATTTGGATCTTGAGTGGTATCATATTTTATGGATGCTTCAAGGAACAAATAGCGACCAACAATTCGGATTTTGAGTGGTATCATTTTTTCAGTTTACAGTGTTTTTTCTTCTAGAGAAATAGTTTTTCTTTTCTTATATAATTCTTGAAATCCAATAAAATTGTTCATACAAATCATTTTGTTTCTTTCAGCGGCACAAGCATTCTTTATGAAACATTATGGTTAAATTGAAATAGTTAGAGATCTTTCAGCAAATCAATCAGCGTTCTTTATTCATGAAGCTTACATACACTGGAACAAAAACAAATATTTGATCACAAGCATAACACACTTTTCCCAATCGCCTTATCTATTGAATTATTTATAAATAAAACAATTTTGGCACAGGGCCAAAGAAAAAAATGGGTAAGGCTGATCAACACTTTCTCTCCTAGACTTAGCTAATCAGATTCAATACCCATCAATTCCTTACAATTTATTCACTCACAATACAAACTCATCAATCACCATTTAATCCTACATATACCACAATACCCAATATTCACAGGGAACCTTCAAAAATACCCCATGATCTAAAAAATTCTTTATGTAAAAATGTCCTTACAAAAATACATGTAATATTATAAAATGAGGATGAGAATTAACCCCCAAAACAAAGTAAAATATACAAACAAAATATTCAGACTAAAAACTATTACATGTTAGAATAAACCCTCTACGCTACAACAAGTAAGAGTAGCCGCTCTATTTTAGCTTCGAACGGAACCCAGAAACTTACTCACTAACAGAAAGGGTAAGATTAAATAAATACCGGCATGGGAAAATAAAAAAAAAACTTACTCAATCCAGATTTTAAAATAGTCCAAAATCAAATGATGGAGGTTGAGAATCTCTACATGGATTATAACAAAAGCAAATGCCGGGAACAAGCTAGAAACGGTACTTACACATGCACTTGATAAACGAAGAGAAACTATCTTCACTAGAAGAGATTTTAACAAGAAGACTCAAAAAACGAAATCAAGGCTGACCCCATTCACACGAACTAAGCTCGTTATTTTACCCGACCTTTTGCTAAATTCTATCAGTTCTGATCTTCATCTTGTGCTGATGCCTAAAGAATCTCACCAGGTCCTCATACGAATATCTTTTTTATCGCAATATTTCATCCATTCGAATGGTCTAAATCAACCTTTCTGCGCCGGTTAGCAACGTTAGAAACACCATCCGTTTCACCCTAGAATACGAGGGTGACATACTAACGCAGGCGCATGCGATATCGATGGACACAAGATGTTTGGGCCGGACATAATCTCAGAACGGGCGCACCTTAGGACAATTGTAGAACGCGTGAGAAGCCAGTTTTTCAACGTTAAGGTCACAGCGATAACAATCGGTAAAATTTGCCCACCCACCTCTGAAGATAGCGCATTCTGAATCAATTGCCAGGTCATAAAACTCAGGGTTGACTAAAAAGTGCGTCGCATGTTCCCAATACCAGAAAGAACGTAACTCGGTCACCGACAAGCCGAGCCATTAATAGAGAATCTTTCGCATCCTCTTCTACTAGTTCTTGGTACAAGAGTTTCCTAAGTCGTGAAATGTCGCTGGACCGAGTAATCTCCCTCAGCCTCCGCCCGGGACAGACTATCCTAAAAGTCTTCATATTTTTAGCCTCACCTAGAGCGATTCGTTGGCTATGTTCGGTGGTGAAAGACCTAATGCTATCCTTAAGCCTCTCTCACCACTTATTCCTGATAAGCGCCCCCTTCTAGTTCCCGGGGCAACAAGCTATTTACTAGCTGCCAGATGTTTCGTCTCTCCAGTAAAGACAGATTGAATTTCTATTGACCAGCCATGCAAGGCCTAGTAACTTGCGCCATCAGAACATAGACAAGTCTATGAAGCAAATAGCCTAACCACTGGAACGTGGGACAATCTAGCAAATTTAGATCAACTCTTCTTACGAAAGTTCATTCCTACCCGGTTAGACGGCCATTTAAGTGACCACGTCTACATCTTCGACTCTGGGTGACTGACTCAATATCTGTTGACGAAACCAAAATCGTCGATAATATCAACCAAACTACGATCGTTACACCTCCCTCTAGCTCCCACCCTCTGTCTGTATTGGGGTTCAGGATAAAATTCCAGTCCTCCACTAAGACCAAGTGCAACGAATTAACCTGGAACAAAACTAACTGTCGGAAAAGGGAGACATGAATTGTCTGGTCACTGGGAATTGCAACAATCTGAAACGAAATACTGTTCACAGCAATATCAGCCATGATCAACACCCAAATCTGCATGGGCATAGACACTTCACACTCAGTGTATGTTTAACCAGCAAAAAAGACCTTTGGTCGGCTGGTCCCCGTATGCTGAATAGAAAACAAAGTCGCTATACAGGACATGAGCATCAACTTCGCAAACGATTTGTGTCTCCGGGATCGCATCCTAATCTACACCGAAAAACAAAAGCTCCAGAAGCTATGATTTTAGAAATTTCATGTTGAGGTGATATTTGTTTTTTAATAAACTGAATTAAAATTTTCATTATTTTATGCAAAAGTCCCTCGTCCTATGCCACAAGAAATTAATTATTTTACAACAATTAAAGAATTCGTAAACCCTAATATATATCTAAACTTATTTATAAATCGAACTTTATCTGTGTGTGTTGTGTGAGTCCGTTACATATAGTCTCCGAAACGGCTGAACTGATTTTCTTGAAAATTTACACAGTTGTACAATAGGCGTCTGCAAGTGTTCTTAGCTAGGTTTTGTGTTGAGGTACCCCTGATAAATATCGAAAATCGAAAAAATCGGATAATAGAAGGAGTGGTCTGATTTTAATCAAATATGATAAACTCATAGTCAAACACACAAGAAACGATATTCAGAAGTTTCAAGGTTGCAGTTCTTACAATAGTGCAGAAAATCGATAATATATATATATAAAAGGCAAGATGTTTGTGTGTGTGTCTGTTTATCTGCCTGTATGTCTGTATTTTTTCAGTCCTTTTATTTTTGTTTTTGCTTTGGGTTTGGCTCTAAGTAGGTATAATTGTAGTTCTTTGTCTCAGCCATGATACCATTTACTCAGAGGACTTATTTAGCCTTCAAAATTCAGTTTACTACGAAAAAGACTTATTTGATATCGATACCAGGAAATAAAAATTTGACTTACATCCATTTATTTTTCTTTCAGTCTACGGTTTTGCTTTAACTGGAAACAACTATTGCTTTTTAGTCTTGCGTGCCAACGTCCAAAGAGTCTGAGCTCCGGGACCATGGATTAGTTTTAAAGCTTTCATTACACCCGAGCAACGTCGGGCTATACTGCTAGTACCTCCAAGGGGTAACTACCACCTAATGGCAAAATATTAGTTAGAAAGAGACGTCATTGCTACTAATATGTTACCATTATGTGGGAAGTATATCTCAGTAGCTGATCGACGCGGTTTTTCTGGAAGTGACAGGCAGGATGTATTTTTGCCAACACCCTGTAAATATTATAACATGGATTTACATCACTATATGGATTTTAGCATTGATAAAAAACAAAAGGCGCCAATGTAGGCAAGTACTTAAAAAGTTCCTCCTGCGAAGACAAATCTCCAGAAACCAGAAGGGGAAAAAAGACGAGAAGAGAAACAATTTCATGTACGATTAAAAAAACAAATGAAGAAAATTGAAGTAGAAAATTCTCTGGCTGTGGTTATGTTGAGAGAAAGAGTACAAAACAAATGCGTCAGAACCAATTACATCACAATGAAAATTGATAGCCGACTTACTAGCAAATATTGCCTGTGTGTAGAAAGAGACTAAATGATCTAGTCTGGTATTAGTGAAAGCAATAAGTTGGGCCAAGTGCTTAAAATAAAAAAGGCGCAACAGAACAGAGAAACACATGTACGCAAATAAATTGGATAAACACGGAGCAGCTGCCTTTTACAATAAAACAAAAAAAATAATTAAATACTATAGGTATTTTACACACAGAAAAAATCGTTTAAGCAAGTAAACTTGTTCTGATTCAGTCAGTTAAGGGCCATACGTGATATACGCTTTGGGCGATCATGTCTCGAAAGAGACATGCCTGACTGGGCAGAAGATTATTCCGCAGTAGGTTGTCATTGCTTTCAGTGCTAGACTGGTTGCCGACCAAGGCTATAGAACCTCATCTGTTCTATTATTTAACCCATAACTAGAGGGAAGAGACGGATTAATACCTTCCCCAAGGATATTTGTGCGTATGTGAATGCAAGGAATTCAACTGGAATTCGAACTCGGCACCCCCGATTTGTTGTTCCGAGTCGATGTCTACTGTACCACGATGCACATCCTCTGTTCTGATTACCTTATTTTTCTTTTTCTTTTTTCTTTTTTTTATTTATAAAACTATTCTCATTTTTTTCTCTGTTTTATAAAAAAAGATATAATGGCGGACCTGTACGACCGGCAACCCACCCAGTATTTTTTTTTTTTTCACTTTTTAATTTTTTTTTTTATTCATTCTTATCGATTAGGCCCTAAACTTTCAGATTAGCAAAAAAATTTAGAAAAAATTCAATATTTATAGATCTTTAGGGGTGCTCAATTTTTCATACAAGGCTTTAATAAATCGACCCCCCATATTGTAAGCACTCGCTTTGGGGTCGAGTAAAAGACAATGACGAGCTGTTGTACTTTTTTTTTCAAAACTTGTAGGAAATTAATGTAACAGCCGTTTTGGGGGTTCGATTTACTACAACGTTCTATGAGAAACTGAGCACTCCCTAAAAATCTTTAAATGATTTTTTTCCTAATTTTTTTTTTTTTTTTTTTTGCTAATCTGAAAGTTTAGGGTCTAATCAAAGAATGCACTGACAAAAATCATAAAATGAAAAACAAAAATATTACAGTTCCGTACAGGTCCGCCGATATATCTTTGTCTGAATTTTGCCAGAAGAATTATTTTAATCATTAATACGAGTGTTTGGGGGACACAATTTCCAATTTTGCTTTTACGAAAATCACGGATTATTTTAAAGGATATTTAGTATAGAGATCAGTTTTATTCTAGACTTGTAGCGTGCACCATTGAAGTAATTTGGGAAGTATTCTTCAGGAAATCTATTCCACAAAAGAAAGACTGTACTAAAGAAAAACCAGGTTGAATATAACTTCCTCCATGGCAAAGTAAAACCAAGAGAATGAGACACCGTTTATGTGGCATGGCGGGTCCAAAATGTCCGCTTTGATCTTTGGCAATTAAGGTGACTTTTCTGAACATAGCTTAGATATGGCACAAGGCCGAAAATAAGGGATATCCAGTGAGTATCGAACTCATTCATTCATTCATTCAAGTACCATACGTGATACACGCTTTTGGGCATAACATTATTGCGCAGTAGGTCGCCATTGCTTTCTGCGGTAGACTGGTTGCCAGCCAAGGCTATATCACCCAACTGTAATGATTCTGGCGAGACAAGCTTGCTAACCATTACACCACGCCGAGGTGTCCACATCTATAGCAATTAAGGAATATAGTTTGTCAGGGCAGTTATCATAAATAGCGATTGGTTATCGAGGAGCTAGGAATGGTTCATCTGTGGGAAATGGCTATAATATGTAACATAATTCATCACCCACAAGGCCGTGAATCCGATTTGAACTGGACAGTAAAGACTCGCATCATCTCAGATTCCATTCTTGTTCTGATTTTACTCTTGTAAGCATAGAACACATTATACAAGTTTCACGTGTCGTTCTAGTTACACATTTACTAAATAAGGTACTTGTATAGCTGTGGGATCGGAAGAGTGAAGTAAGTGTCGATTATGAGCAGACGTAAGATAGATAACGGATGATCCTAGAGTTGAGGATTGTAATTTTTCGGGAAGTATTCTTTCGGGTGTCTATTGTATAAAGCGTCAGCTCTTGGAACTTAAACTTCCTTTTTACAAATAAAATATGAAGACAATGAGGGTGATTCTAACCTGTGTAAGTGTCATGATAGATATTAGCTGTAAATTTCTGAACTGGAATAACTGGATATTGTAACTCCACGGAACATTATTGTTATGGACCAGGTTAAGGTCCGAAAAGAACAACACGACTACAAGGGTAGAAATAACAAATATATATTAACAAGAAATAACAATACAAAATGTAGAAGGTGTTAGTATAACTGTCAGTCTGGTTTGGAGTGAAGAACTACCAACTACCATTTGCCTTAACTTGCTTCTTTATTTTTAAGAAGACTATCCAGGACTACTATGCGGGAAGGCAAATATCACGTAACATTTTTCCTTGTTTCTAACGATTTTTCTTTTCTTAGTACTCTGCTTAGATTTTGGAGTACACCTTTGGTAGTGAAAAAAGCTAAAAATCCATATCAGTCAGTTAAGTGCCATACGTGATACACGCTTGGGCGATCATGTCTCGAAAGAGATATGACTGACCGGGCAGAAGATTATTCCGCAGTACATTGCCATTACTTTCTATGGTAGACTGGTTGCCATTTCTGTTATTTAATCCCTGCCTGGAGGGAAGAGAAGGACTAATACCTTTCCCAACAATATTTGCGCGTAAGTGAATGCAACCAATTCAACGGGAATTCGAGCTCGGATCCCCGATTTCTCGTTTTCCATACAATTCTGAAAAAAAAAATTAAATCTCGAGTAATTTAAACCATAGCCTTCTGATATCTTTTTATACAGTGCGCCATGTTTTTATTTATATATTATCAGTGTGCTTAAAGATTGTATTTTATTTTCAGATAAAAACTTTGAAATTTTGCAACATATTTCAAGGAAATTTTCACTTTCTAAAATTAAAGTTTATAATTAGTGTTTGTATATATTCATCATCATCATCCGTTACAACCAATGGTGTGTAAGGCAGCAACAGAGTTTTTCCACCTCTGCCTATCTTGGGCCAGACTAGTCAATGAACCCCAAGAGTGCTGCATGGCTTTCATCTGTTTCCCCACCGTACTTCTTCAGGTCGCTCTTGGTCTTATCCTCTTTCTTTTGCCATCTTGGGTCCAGTGCGGTGCTGTTCTTGTAATTGACTGTGGATTTTTCCGGAGAACATTCCCAATCCATCTCCACCGCCTTCTTGTAATGATAGTGCCCATGTTCTCTTGCTGGCATCTCCTCAACAGGTCTTCATTGGAGAGATTCTCTGGCCAAAATATTCTCAGTATACGCCGGAGGCATATGGTGTGAAAGGATCAAAGTTTGGCGAGATCCGCCTTAATCATTCTCCAGCACTCGGATCCGTAGAGGAGAGTAGATACAACGCAGGTCTGGTATAGCTTAGTCTTGGTGTTGGTGCTGTACTGTGTTGATTTTCAGATGTTCATTACCTTAAACACACTCCTGGCCTTGTCCAGTCTGCTTTGAATATCCTCTTTTGTGCGACCCTCGGGTTTGATGATGCTGCCCAGGTAAATGAACTTGTCAGTACGACGTAGATCTTCTCCATTGTTCGTAAGTGAATGCAAGAAATTCAACTGTAATCTGAGCTCGGATCCCCGATTTCTCGATTTCCATAAAATTTCTGAAAAAATCCCGAGTAATTTAAACCATAGCCTTCTGATATCATTTTAAAGAGTGCGTTATTTTTTTATTCATATATTATCAGTGTGTATATTAATAGACATTATTTCAAACTGACGCCAGGAGCATATGTGTTAAAAAGTATGAAGAAGAGATAACAGCTTGAGAAACCTGTATCATCTGTTAGTAAAGAGAGAGAGAGAGAGAGAGAGAGAGAGAGCGGTTCGGCTTCAGTCACTTTGTTACCTCTCTGTGTCTTTTCTACAAATACTCTCTTCACTATGTTAACTATTCTTTTTTATTTAAAAGAATTACTAGACTTTCGTTAAGATCTTATAAATTAACAATTGAGCTGGCTAGATGTAGCTGTAATGTCAATGCTAAGAATTTTTTCTCACTTTTCTCGCTTGTGGAACACCCTTCCAGCTCCATGTCAATGATTATCTACAGTTCTGGTTACTTTTCTCGTTCCGCCCATTATTAACGTTTCTGTTCCTAAATCCGCCACACTCTGTAATCACCCTTGCGTCTTAGTAGCTTTACTGCCTTGCATAGAGTGATACTGATAAAAAAAAAAATTTCTTGATTTGAAATGAAAGTTTTCTGAATATTGGAAATTTTCTCTGGCCATGAATTCCATCTCAGTGAAAACAGGTGGCCTATTAGAGCATCTTGGTAGGCATCAAGGCAGTAGGAAAGAACTAGAGGGCGACGAAAGTCAAGATGACACAACAATCTGACCCGATACCTAGGCCCCACTATCGCCAAAGATACGAAGTGGTCACTGTCAACTATGAAGGGTTTCTTCAACATGAGTGAAATGGTCAGGAATTTGGATTTTGAATCCTAATTTAGATATACTTTTTAAAAAATGATGATAGTTTAAACTGACCGCAGGGTAATATGGAAATAAACTCTGGAAGAAGTGATGATAGACAGAAAATGCTATCATTAATATAGAAATCACGAGAGAGAGAGAGAGAGAGAGAGAGAGAGTTACGGAAAGTTTTAAAATTCAGATTAGAAAGGGACTTGTACACAATGAAACAAACAAACAAGTAGAGAGTCAGCAATTTCCTGAATTTAATTCTTTTAAAAACTAGAAGGCGGCGTCATTTAAAAATAACGTCAGAAGGAAATTGGTTAACGGTCAATTTATCATTCGATCCAACCCTATTTTCATCAGAGATAGATAGATAGATAGATAGAGAGAGAGAGAGAGAGGGGGGGGTATGTAAACTACGAACAGTGAGAAGGCGGGATATAAAGAGAGGGATTATCCTAGTATAGATGGACTTTTGTCTCTTGACCTGACTCACTTGGCTGGATTGTGCAAGTAATGGGCGTTCCTTTTTCTATATTTTGTCTGTCTTAATTTGGCTTCCCAATAAACATTGGTGGCCTGAAGCAAACAGTCTCCATCCTATTGTTTCATTTGGCTTTTTTTTCTCTAGCAGATCTTCCTCGATGGAAGAAAGATCCGCAGAAGTAGTCAAATATATAGATATAGAAAAAGACGAATAAAATTTTATTTCCCTTTGTAAGATGTAACTCAAAATAAGAACACAGAGAAAGAGAGAGATTAGTTAGGTCTGGCATGTGGGCCTATGTCGCGAGCTCCAGGGTTATGGCAACACTGGATGATTGTTTGAATTAATCCAATCGTTCATATCAAATCGTAAAATAGATTGTTTTGGCGGGTATGATTCCAGATACTTTAACAGGATCATAGGTGTTTCTCAAGGTTTTATGCTAGGCTCTACGCGGATGTGTGTTGTGGTGTAGTGGGTATCGACTCGGAACTAGAAATCGGCGTGTCGAGTTTGAATTCCAGTTGAATTCCTTGCATTCAGTTGCGCACAACTACCCTTGGGAAAGGTATTAATCCGTCTCTTTCCTCCAGTTATGAGTTAAATAATAGAACAAATTGGGTTCTATAGCCTTGGCTGACAACCAGTCTAGCGCAGAAAGCAATGGCAACCTACTGCGGGATAATCATCTGCCCAGTCAGTCAGGTCTCTTTCATCGCCCAAAGCGTGTATCACGTATGGCACTTAACTGGGTGACTGACTGACTACGCTGCCACTCTTCTTCTTCTGTGTACCCTGTTCCTTCAGGACGTAAGCGATCATGGTTCTCCACGTCTCCCTATCCCTTGTGGCTCCCTATCCCTTTGGCTTATGTTTACTCCTGTTACACCTCGCAACACCCGTTCCGTCATCCACCTGATCAGGCCCTGCCTTCCTCTGTCTCTTTTTCTTTCTATCTGTCCAGTCAGTATCAGGTTCTCCGAGCTCTCTTTCCTTATTGCATGTACCAGAAACTTCAGTTGACTCTTCCTGATGCTCAGTATTAATTTCGTTTTTGTTGCCATTCTTTCAAACACCTCATCGTTGCTTGCATGCTCAGTCCAGGATATCCGCAGCATCCTTCTGTAGAACCACATTTCCGCTACTTCAAGTTTTGTCCTTAATTTCGATGATATTGTCCAGCATTCACTGCCGTATTGAAGAACTGACATATTCCTGAATCTTTTATTTATAGTACTCTGCCACTAATGTTCAGTAATGATCTTTCTGTCAACAGTTCCGAAATTAGCATCTATGCAGATGACACCACGATTTTGCTAGTCTCCTTGAGAGCAATACACCTGTCTTCACTTTTTCAATTGACCTGAAGTTGAAAGTCAATATAGCATTAATAGCCGGATATACTGATTGAAAGTCGGGTCACTATTTCGTGCCAGAAAATGTTTCTGGTCAGGATCCATCTTGTACACTTATAAATCTACCATCCATCCGAGCATAGGATGCAGTCGCCATATCTGGTCGAGTGCTCTTGCCATTTATCTCGAGGTTCTTGACAAAACCCAAAAAGAAAGCTCTGCAATGTAATCGATACTAACTTGATAGATACTCGATTTCAGTCACTTTCTCGCCGACGTGACGTTGTTTTTTTCTCTAAGTTTTTTTACAAATAATTTCATAGCAGCTGCTCTGATGACCTTTTTTCCCGCTTCTTCGACTACGTGAATTTTAGCGTGCTACTTGATTGGCATACAGGTCCCACTATTTTAGCGTTGGAATCTTTTAATGTAACCGCCTCTTCTACTCCAACAGATTCTTTTCTCGCACATCCCACCTTTCATTTACTTGATAACCGCAATCATCTAAAATTTAAATACAACGTCAATTTCTATCTTCGACATTCTTGAATCCCATTCATATTTTATCTGTTTTTTTCTATACCCGCCGTCGACAATCTTTTCTCTCACTGTAAACCCCTGCATAGTAGTCGTGATTGCGCATTGATTGGGTTGAAAATGATTTTTAAAAAAGTTCGGATGTGTTACTGATTATCAGCGTCTCTTTCATACGTTCTCCACTCTGGCTACCCAAGTAAATCAATCCATTTCCTTTATTTTTATTTTGGTCTTCCACTAAAAAAGAACATAATACATTAATCCAAGGGCAAAAAAAACAAACAAAAAAACCCAGAGTTTTGAGCACAGAAAGAAGATACACATACCGAAATATGAAAAGATCTGTGGTAGTCTTATTTCAATAACTACCAGTATAGCCCGGAGTTGCTCGGGTGTAATGAAAGCTTTAAATCTAATCCATGGTCCTGGAGTTCAGTCTCTTTGGACGTTGACACGAAAGACTAAAAGCAATAGTTGTTTCCAGTTAAAGCGAAACCGTACACAGAAAGAAAAATGAATGGATGTAAGTCAAATTTTGAAGTTTGGTGAGTCTCAGATATACATTGTGAATTTGTATAAAGAACATACAAACAGATAAACAGACACACACAATAACATCTTGCCTTTTATATATACATATTACCAATTTTCTGCACTATTGTAAGAACTGCAACCTTGAAACTTCTAAATATCGTTTCTTGTGTCTTTGTCTATGAGTGTATCAAATTTGATTAAAATCGGACCACTCCTTCTATAACCCGATTTTTTCGATTATCGATTTTCCATATTTATTGGGGGTACCTTGACACAAAACCTAGCTAAGAACTCTCGCAGACGCTTATAGTACAACTGTGTAAATTTTCAAGAAAATCAGTTCAGCCGTTTCGGAGTCTATAGGTAAGGGACACAAACACACACACACACACACACACACACACACAGACAAAGTTCCATTTATAAATACGTTTAGATATGCTCGTTCAGAAGTTTTGAATTTGATAGCTACACATTACACAAGCTAACAGTCTCACTAACTAATAAGAAATCAGACTGGAATGTATATTTTCGTGTGCGCAATGCAGACATTCGTTTCTAAATGGCATCAACTTTAGGCAACCCTCTTACTGGCTTCTATCCTACATCAAGACCCCACAACCATTTTACAATCCACGGAACCTGTTGCAAAATGTTTGGATACATTTGTTTAACTGAAAAAGATATTCAGCTGAATTCATCGGCATCGATAACTTTGAACAAATCATGAAAATACGTTTTGAAATTGTCTTTTTTACACTCGCTTAAAGATTAACAACATTTCATTAAAAAAAGCAGTTAGATATAACACCAAGCCGTAAAACGTACGCAGAGGTGCGAAAATGCCAAATCATGGTCAACGCGTACTTATTTAAACCATAAATTAAAGCAAACAGATATCATCAGATCGTAAAACGGCGCCTACTATCAATCACACATATACATACTATAAACAGACACATACATACATACATACATACAGGTACACACACGCACGCACACACTCACTACAATTAACGACAGCAGTAGCATTTGTTGAAATGCACGGTCCACGAGCGGATGTGAAAACAAGCTCTCCTACCATTTTGAAGATGCGATTTTGATTTCGAAATATTAATTAATAATAAATAGGTAATAACCAACATTTTTTTACCTCCCTATATTTTACTAAACGCATTGGGATAGCCTTCAAAACCTAACTATAGAATTTCATAAAATGTTTTATAGGGCGCACCTGACGGCAATTATTCTAATTCTACCGGGTCAGTTCTGTCATTGATAAAATTTGATGAGCAAAGTTTTGTTTGGACCGATGTACCCACAATTTCCATCTTTCTTTTTTCTTTTCTTTCTATTTTTCTTTTGTTTATAACCTGAGTTTGGCACAAGGCTGTTATTATTACATGCTTTTCGTTACTATCAAATTTCTGCAAAACCAGCTCGATAAGAACGGCTTTACAAGTCATTCAGTTAAATGCCATACGATATACACGCTTGGGCGATCATGTTTCGAAGGCAACATGACTGAAGGGGCAGAAGATTATCCCACAGTAGGTTGCCATTACTTTCTGCGGTAGACTGGTTGCCAGCGATGGCGATAGAACCCAATCTGTCCTGTTATGTAACTCATCACTAAAGGAAAAAATGGATTAATAACTTTCCCAATGATATTTGCGCGCAAGTGAATGCAAGTGGTTCAACTGGAATTTG
Organism: Ascarosepion bandense; assembly: GCA_037127315.1. NCBI lineage: Eukaryota > Metazoa > Mollusca > Cephalopoda > Sepiida > Sepiidae > Ascarosepion > Ascarosepion bandense. The sequence goes on along the minus strand of JBBBDQ010001661.1, from coordinate 1,739,339 downwards.
AACTCGACTCCCCGATTTCTCGTTCCGAACCGTTATCCACTGTAACACAACGCACATCCTGGCTTTACAAGAAGTGACCGTAAAAGCTTAAAAGCAATAAACTCTTGTAAATTGTAGTTTTATATATTCTAATACGTACAGTAAACTCGTGCCCAACTAAACCCTCTGGCATAATATGTCCAATTTCAACCCAGATTCACACATAAAAAACCGGTGAAAATTCATCCGCTGTTCCAAGACATTTTCCTTTAATTCACCTGCGTATACCAAATGCATATACGGACGTATATGCAAGAAAGGAAGCATAAAGAGGGAACAAATAGAAAGTCAATGCAAACCAGATCGTTGTAAAGATGCTTAAGAAGATAAACACATTCCATAGAATTGTTATGTGCAGCAAATTATTCAAGAGGAGAACAGCGTTTTCTTTACAGCATTAACGTCTCAATAGTCAAAATTTTGCAACTATTTTTTCGATCTTCATTGCCAGGCCACCCTGGGAGTGCCACTGATATCATGTAGCTCTACATGTCGCATAATAGTCGTCAGCGACTAAATCGGTTGCCCTACCAGTCGTTTCTGGTCTGAAAGCTACTAGACACCTTCCTCCTCCTCCTTTTTCTTATTCTCCGCCTCCTTCTGTAATAGGAGTCCCTTGAGAACGTTGCCAATAATCGCTCTCCACAACTTCCTGCCCTTTGTGGCTTCACATGTCACATGACAGAGTCGTCAGCGACTAAATCGGTTGCCCTACCAGCCGTTTCTGGTCTGAAAGCTACTAGACAACTTCATTCTCCTCTTTTTTCTTCTTCTCCGCCTCCTCCTTCTTTAACTCGAGTCCCTTGCGAACGCTGCCAATATCGCTCTCCACAACTCTCTGACCCTTGTATCTTCTCATAACTTTCGTCTTTTGGCAATTTCTCCCATACCCTGCTTCGTCATTCTTCATTCAATCTTAAGAGATAGATTTTGCTTTGCTTTCCTACCTCTCCCTTGCCATCAATTTGGCATGTGAATATTAGAATCTCCAAACCCACTTCCTCATTATGCTTCCAGAAGCCTAAACAGTCTCTTTCTGATTTTAGGTATGAGTTTATTTACGTCTTCAATAAATCCTCGTCGTTGCTCATATTTCCTTGTTACCCTCAGCATCTTTGTGTAGAATCACATTTTTATTGCTTCTGAGTCGTTTTGTGTTATACGTCCTAGAAAAAAAAAACAATTGTATCTTCCTAATGTTAATTATAAATGCCCTTTCTGTTGTCACTGTCTCTAGAACTTCGTCGTCGCTTTTATATTCGGCCTATGTTATTATCAGCATCTTTCATAGAACCATATTTCGATTGCTTCAAGTTTCTTCTTCATCTGTAAAGAGATTCTTCAACAGTTACTACTATATACGAGAAGAGATATTACATAACACTTCAGTATTCCTTTCTTCGTTTCTAACGATATTTTTCTGTTACTTTGCTCAGTCACTCAGTTAGTCACTCAGTCACTCAGTTAGTCAATCAGTCAGTTAAGTGTCATACTCGCTTACGTGATCATGTTTCGAAAGAGACATCACTGACTGGACAGAAGATTACCCCGCGGTAGGTTGCCATTAATTTCTGCGGTAGACTGGTTACCAACCAAGGCTATAGAACCCAATCTGTCCTGTTATTTAACCCATAACTAGATGGAAAAGACGTATCAATACCTGCGTAAGTGAATGCAGGGAATTCAGCTGGAATTCGAACTCGGCTTGCCGATTTCTCTTTACGAGCCGATATCCACTGCACCACAACGCACATTTTTTGATTGCAGGCTCAAAAACTATAAAAGAGCGTATGATTCATCTTTGAGATTCAATGACCAACAACTACAATGTCTATGTATGCAGTCATTTCGTGACCAAAACAGGAGTGAGCAATACGGGATCTAAAGTTGGATGCTATCGGTTGTAGTTTGACCTGAAGCGGAATTGTCTTAGCCATGTCTATTTGCGCTAATCACGCTACAAATGAATGGATAGGTCTCCGACTTTGAACAAAGAGGCAAGGAGGCGAATCGTAAGGGACTCACATACACCGCGGCAAGGTATAGCTTATAAATTTTAAATTGTATATAACAAAACTGCTTTAATCATCAGAGAGAAGCATTTGCGCACTTTATCATTATTTAGAATTTTTGATTTCAGAAAACTTTCGTCTTCTAGATGCCTTTCAGGACGTACGTGATCATGGCCTTCCACTTCTCCCTATTCCTGGTGGCTGTGAGCACACTTTCTTCTATAACACCACGCAACGCTCGTTCTGTCATCCACCTGCTCAGGCCCTTCAAATATGTTTTCCTCTGCTTTCCTCTGTCTCTTTTTCCCTCTATATGGCCTGTTATTATAAGTTTCTCCAAGCTCTCTTTCCTCATTGCATATCCAAGGAACTTTAGTTGTCTCTTTCTGATGCCCAATATTAATTTCCTTTTTGTTTCCATCCTTTCCAAAACCTTATCAAGCTCGGTGCACTATATCCGCTGCATACTTCCGTAGAACCGCACTTCAGCTGCTTCAAGTTTTTATTTGTTCCTGCATTGAATATTCCTGCCTTTTAATATTCCCGTCATACCGGGTTCTGGCGTTCCGGCTATATATCTCGATAAGCTTGACAAAATCTAGTCGTTTGTTATGCCATCAATCCTCACCTGGAATCTCGATTTCAGTCAATTTCTCAGCGTCGTTATGTGGATTCCCTCTCTCATTTTCTATATTTTTATAGCAGCCGTTCTAAGGCACTCTTTACCTTGTTATTTCGACCGCGTTAATTTAAGTGTATTACTAGATTGACAAGTACGTCTCATAGTTTTACTACTGATGTAAATGCAAATTCTATTCTCATAGTTTTTCCCGTTTTTACCTCTTTGGAACTATCTTTTGTTTTCTCATTTCATTTTCACCAACAATCTGAAAAAATAATGCGGAAGAAGAGCTACAATAATGTTATCAATTCTGACCTAACATTTCGACCAGTGACTTACCCCACCGCCCGACCGTAACGTGAATTCTGTCGGCGGTCTTGTCTATATTTCGATGGAAGTTGTTCTAAGGAGCTCTCCCCCTTGTAAGCTCGACCGCGTGAATTTAAGTGAATTACTATATTGGTTACTGAGTCTCAAAATCTTTTCGGCTGAAATAGCAATATGCAACCGCAAGTTCTATTCCAACAGTTTCCTTTCCCGCTCTTCTCCCCGCCGGTGGTACTCGGTTCTTGTTTCTTATCGCCGTGGAACATCATTTAGCGAGTTAAGTACCTTACGTGAGAAACGCCAAGAGGATTACTTCTCTTTCGGTCCATGACTGAATAGGTTCCAGATTTTCTCGAAGTGAAGGGGTCATTTCATTCTGCGATATACTCTGTATTTTAATAGTGACACTTTTCTAGTTATCCTTCATTGTTCATATTGTAGAGTATTGAAAACAGTATGAGAACTCGATGGTGTAACGACCATCATTCAGGAAATGGCATTGATAAACCTCGTTTGTAATTCGGTTATCACTGCTTCTATTCAATTAGCATATATGGTCACTGGAACTATATGAATCCACATTGTGAGTCTTGCTCTTCATATATATTGAAGATCCTGTCTCTGTAACGAGAGAACAGGTGACAGAACCATTAACGAAACTATTCTAATCTAACGATGGTAGAAATAACTGTTATGTATATTTTTAACCATCAAGTACGAATAAGCGTTTCAAACAGAGATACTTGCTGAAATCTTTGACATTAGCAGTAGAATTACAGTGAAGAACCAAAAGATTAAAAATGCGATTCTAAAGAACAATCCAAAGCATCACTTAAGTAGACCGCATCACAAAAGAAGCAGCCGGAGATGCCGTCAAACAGGATAACTACATGATCTGACAAACACTGTCAAGAAGACAAATCTTAAATAATACGGACATTTCATAATAGTCAACCGTATTTCCACCAGCATCCTACAAGATCTAAACTTATTTATAAATGACACTTTGTCTGTGTGTGTGTATCCGTTACCTATAGACTCCGAAACGGCTGAACCGATTTTCTTGAAAATTTATGCAGTTGTACTATAAGCATCTGCGAGTGTTCTTAGCTAAGTTTTTTGTCGAGGTACCCCCGATAAATATCGAAAATCGATAATCGAAAAAATAGAGTTATAGAAGGAGTGGTCCGATTTTAATAAAATTTGATACACTCATAGACAAAGACACAATAAACGCTATTAAGAAGTTTCAAGGTTGTAGTTCTTACAATAATGCAGAAAATTGATTATATATATATATATATATATATAAAAGGCAAGATGTTTATCATGCCTATAAAAGGCATGATTATATCTCCGTATCCTTACCCGGCTATCACCCACCCTCTGACATTTCCTATATTTAATCATCCTTTCTCCACTCTATGTAGCCCTAGCCCCCTGCGCAGTAGTGGCAGTGACATGCCTTGCTCGGGGTGAAACGCTTATAAAATATATGGCTGAATGCTTTGCCCGTAGATTCTCAACCAATTCGACACTGGACTCGTTAGGAATACATACACCAGACTTCCCACCCAGAACTAAGGCTCAACTAAATAACGTCCACATTACACCCTCGCTGGTCGCCAAGATAATTGCGCAACTTGACCCACACAAAGCGAGCGGCGGTGACAGAATCCCAGTCATAGTACTGAAGAAATGTGCCCCAGAACTCTCCTCTGTCCTCTCTAAACTCTATAACCTCTGCCTATCTGCTTCCTGCTTTCCTGCCTGTTGGAAGTCCTCCTGCGTAGTACCTATATTTAAGAATTCTGGCGAACCCTCAGACGGGGTCTGAGGGTTCGCCAGAATTCTTAAATTACCGTCCTATTAGTCTCCTTCCAATTACCGTCCTATTAGTCTCCTTCCAATCTTTGGCAAAGTTTTCGAAGCCATTATCAACGCCGAGGTGATTCAGCATCTTATGGCCAACGGGCTTCTTTCTGACAAACAGTATGGGTTTCGCTTCACCAGGTCTACTGCTGATATGCTAACGACCATTACCGAGTACATATACCAGGCACTTGACAAGAATGGTGAAGCCCGAACCGTTGCCTTGGATATCTCCAAAGCATTCGACAGGGTCTGGCATGCTGGCCTCTTGTGCAAACTGCGGAGCTATGGGATAACTGGACATCTGTTTGACCTCATCCAGTCTTTCCTCTCTAACCGCACATGGAAGGTGGTATTAAATGGGCATGCCTCCCAAAACTACCATACGAACGCGGGCGTCCCTCAAGCTTCTATCCTAGGTCCCACGCTCTTTCTGATCTACATTAATGATCTCCCCGACACCATTAGATCCCAAGTTGGCATGTATGCCGACGATACAACAATCTACTCCCGCATCGATCAGAAACCAGGTCTGGACGACAAAGTGAACCTCGCTGCCGTACTTGAAAAGTACCTCCAATCCGTAGTGACCTGGGGTAGGAAATGGTTGGTAAATTTCAATGCCTCCAAAACAAAGCTGTTATCAACTAATCACCATAGACAATCGCATCTACCTCCCATTAGCATGGGACAGGCTAGCCTCCCAGAGAGTAAAATACTACGCCTCCTTGGCCTTACACTCTCGGCGGACCTCAAATGGAATGACTATATTGAATCCATTGCCAAATCTGCTGCTATGAAAGTCGGCTCCCTGTGCAGGGCCCGGAAATTTTTCCCACCTGAATCTATTCTGCACATATACAAATCTACCATCCGCCCGTGTATTGAATATTGCTGCCATATCTGGTCGGGTGCCCCTGCTGCTCTCCTTTGGCTTCTTGACAAAATACAAAGGAGGATCTGTAACGTGGTTGATACTGACTTGGCAGAGCGGCTGCAGCCGCTCTCACACCGGCGTGTTGTGGCTTCCCTGTGCCTCTTCTACAAGTACTTTCATGGCTTCTGCTCCGATGAGCTTAGATCACTGGTGCCGCCTAAGCACGAATTTACACGAGATACTAGATTAGCAACTAGGTCCCACCCTTTTACAGTTAAACAAATAAGATGTAACCGTAAATACTACTCCAACAGCTTCTTTTCTCGCGCTTCCCGCCTGTGGAACTCCCTTCCACAAGTCTGCTTTCCCGACAGTTACAATCTCCAGGTGTTTAAATGTAGGGTCAATAGACACCTCCTATCACACTAACTCCCAACTATTCTCACAACACTCTCATCTACCCAACCCTCATTCTCGGTATCCTTACCCGCCTATCACCCACCCTCTGTCATTTCCTATATTTAATCAGCCTTTCTCCACTCTACGTAGCCCCCTGCACAGTAGTGGCAGTGACATGCCTTGCTCGGGGTGAAACGCTTAAAAAAAAAAAAAAATATATATATATATATATATATATATATATATATAAGGCAAGATGTTTGTGTGTGAGTCTGTATGTCTGTAGTTTTTTCAGCCGGTTTATTTTAGTTTTTGCTTCGGGTTTGGCTCTAAGTAGGTATAATTGTAGTTCTTAGTCTCAGCCATGATACCATTTACTCAGAGGACTTATTTAGCCTTCAAAATTCAGTTTACGACGAAAAAAACTTATTTGATATCGATACCAGGAAATAAAAATTTGACTTACATCCATTCACTTTTCTTTCAGTCTACGGTTTCGCTTTAACTGGTAACAACTATTGCTTTTTAGTCTTTCGTGCCAACGTCCAAAGAGTCTGAGACCCAGGACCATGGATTAGTTTTAAAGCTTTCATTACACCCGAGCAACGCCGGGCTATACTGCTAGTACTTCTATAAACAAAAAAGACAGAGGTGTAGAAAAGTAACAGATAGTGTCACTAAGTGGGTTAGAAAACCGTTCACAGATATTAGCACCCAACCGAGATATAAGGAGGGAGCTGGTCTGGTTTTCAGCTGCACAGTGTCTTTACAACGACACCTGGTCATGGTAACTGCTAAATTCATTGCCCTTTTCAATCTTTCTCTATATCTTAAAATCCTGGACATTAAAAGCAGAATTACATCAAAGAATCCAACCAATAGAACTAACATGCTACAGAACTCTCCTTGGCATCAGCTAAGTAGACCGCATCGCTAACTATGAAGTGTGAGAAAATGTCAAACAAGAAACAGGCTTATAGAAAACCTTATCACTGCGCTCATGAAGATAACTTTAGAACGCTTTAGTTCACGTCCTAAGCGCCAAAACTTTCCATAGTCATGCTAAAAGGTACAATTTTAGGCAAAAGAAGAAGAGACAAATGGAAGAAAATGCACTAACAATAATGAGTGGATTGAAGAATATTTACGAAAAGTAAGAGGGCTTACGGCTATATCACCTTAAAACAACTATTCCTGTACGAACAGTGAATTTATGCAACATAGAATCCGCTGATTACGTAGATAGGGGGTGGCATTTGTGATGAATCGTGTAGGTGGTGCAATGGTTCAGACTTTTGAATCAGAAAGCAAACTTCCGGTTCCAGTTTGCTTCGTTACATTGATTTACATACAATCGCCCCTGGGAAAGGTGTGAATTCGCCTCTTATTAACTCATCTATGGATTAATTAGTAAGATTTGTAACACTAAACAATTACTATTTCTCAAAAACACGCAAAATAATAATCCTACAATGAGAAAATATTTTTCAGACTTTAATAACTTGCAAACGTTTGATAAGGCATAGAAAACGAATGAATCATTCACTCAAAAAACAAAGATTAAAACATTGTTACACAACCGCGGCATATGGAGGAATCTATTCACATCTATAAGACATGATGATGATGTACAGAAAATGTTTTTTATAGAATATGCATACAAAATATCATAATGCAAGATCGGGTAAATTTAACTTTTTTTAACTTAAGTTGAATGTCAAGTTGTACTAATAAATATGCACTACCTTGTAAATAAGACTGACTCCATTGATAAAATCATTATTAGCCTGAATAGAACAGTGTAAAATTAGTATAAAATCGAGGACAAATGAATAACTTTCAGTTGTAAAAAGAATAAATATACTGTTGTCAGTAAGCGACAAATACCAAGATGCTTGTTAAGAAGGGAAGCTGACAAAATCAACCAATTACAGAAATTTAAATCTGGGAAGGGTTTTAACAAAAGACAAAAAATGATGCCTACACCGGAAGGCCCATTTGAATAGCAAAATATACTTTCTAAAAAAATCAGCAAAGTATTATAAAACAGGAAAATGTTTGAAAGAAAAAAAAAAGTACCGAAAAGCTACTTAATATCCGTTACCATTCGTCCGTGCATTGAATACCGTTGCCATATCTGGTTGGGTGCTACTCCTGATCATCTCGAGGTTCTCGGAAAATTCAAGGAAAGATCTGTAATTTAAACAGTCGATCCTGACTTGGCATCTCGACTTCAGTCATTTTGTGACCGACGTGATGTGGTTTCCCTCTGTCTTTTCAATAAAAGATTTTATCGCAACTGCTCTGACAAGACTTGTTCCTTGGTGCAATCCCCACATGAATTTAGACGTGACACTATATTGGCATCAAGGTCCTACTCTTTTACTCTTGAAATAATAAAATGTAATCGTCTCTTCTATTCTAACAGTTTCTTTTCTCGCACTTCTTGTTTATCGGAGTTTTTTTTCCATCTACTAGCTTTCCTGATAGTGACAATCTTCAAAAGCTCAAATGTCAATTGCCATCATTTATCTCCTTGAATTCCATCCATCTTTTACTCTTTCTTCAACATCCGCTGTATCCAGTCATTTCTCTCACTGTAAACCCCTGCACACTAATGGCGGTACCGCCTTGCTGAGGTGAATTGATTTAAAAAAAAGATGTGAACGATAGAAAATTTCCACACCATTGAAGAGAATTTTAGGCAACAGAAATGTGATTCTTTCTTGATACTTTTTAACATTCTAAGAATTACAAACATAACCTGCTATTTAATCCAATGGAATAGGACAGATTAGGTTCTATAAACTTGGCTGGCAACAAGTCTATTACTGCAGGATAATCTTCTGCCCAGTCAGTCATGTCTCTTTCCAGACATGATCGCCCAAAGCGTGTATCACGTATGACAGTATGACTGATACTGTTCTCGCTCTGCAGGCTAAGATTAGAGAAGATAACTGCTATCAGTTTAATTCTCCTTTGTGTCCCTGGTTTATTTCTTTCAGTGAATCAGATTTTTCAGTAGCTCCAGATCATGAGATTGAACTCAGAACATTTTAACCAACACGTTAATCCACTAGATCGGGCAAAAAATTCACATGTGCCTGCGGGTATTAACTGATATAAAATATTGCCTGAAGACAAAAGAGAGATTGAAAATATTATACTCTCTTTTATTGAAAAAAAGGGTACGGTTTTGGGTTCGAAAACAGACACCTGAAGAAGGCTTGCGAGGGAAAAACAGCCGAAATGTCGGGAGCATAACAACCAAGTTAGTTTCACTGGTACTAATGGCAACGTACATAATAATGGTAATCCCTCAACTCTAAGAAATTTGATGAAAAAATTATGGTTTTTATTTGATTTTTGCGTGACACGCATCGTGACTATAAAAGGAATTCCGGCCAATATGATCTCCTAGAAAATAACGGTACATATTTATCGAAGAACTGTCTAGGGTAATTTCCTGTCCTTTGTCGCTGCTGCATAACTATTACTGAAGTCTCGTAAGAAATGCCCTATGAAATTTTGATGAGCGTAAGCCCACAGATTTATATTGTTCCCTTCGTATTTGAAGAGCAACAAACGTTCTTGTACGATAGAACATAGAGAAAGAAGATGGCTGCTCGTGATAATGACGCGCATGCCCATTCGAAGGAAGTGTGCATTTTAGAGAATAAAATATTCAGGTAGGCGTATTAAATATTACCACAAGCTGAGTAAGGTCAGCTGAAAAGATTTAGAATCCGAGCAGGTCACGTTCGAAATATTTGCCTAAAAGCATCTGTTTAAGCAATGTACTTTGCGAGCGAAGCAAAGTAAAGAGAGCGAACCATATATATATATATATATATATATATATATATGAAATGATTTGTTTGAAGATTTTTTTTTATCGATACTCGTATTTTAGTAGATATTCTGTTTTTTAATTAAACAGAATTATATTTATTTATATCTACTGGCCTGATTATTTATGATATTCTTTCATTACGAAAATTCGATAGGATTCGAACCTGCCACCCCTATTCACATAGTGGAAGCTACCATGTGATCTAGCATCTCCTAGAGGTCTATGACGTGCCAGATCACATAGTATCTTCCCCTATGTGGGTAGGAGTCGCAGGTTCGAATCCTACCGAAGGACATATTTTCGTAATAAAAAATTATCGTAAATAATCAGGCCAGTAGATATAAATATATAATACTGTTTAATTAAAAAACAGAATATCTACTTAAATACAAGTATCGATAAAAAAAAAATAATCTTCAAACAAATCATTTCAAATCATCGGTTGTTTATAACCAAGTTTCGTTAATCTTCGTTAATTTCTGTAACATGTTTACATTTGTTGACATTACGATATATTTCAGAGCAGATATGGTTATTGCAATAAATCGAAAACTGTGTTATATTGGCTGGATTAAAACATCGTATAGACTAATGGTCATTCGTGGTCGAGAGATCTAAGACGTGCCAGATCACACGGTAGCTTCACCTATGTGGATAGGGGTCGCAGGTTCCAATTCTGAACAAATGAAACACATTTTCGTAATAAAAATTTGTCGTAAATAATCAGGCCAGTAGATATAAATATATAATACTGTTTGATTAAAAAGAAAGAATATCTACTTAAATACGAGTATCGATAAAAAAAAAATGTTCAAACAAATGATTTCAAATTGTCGGTTTTTATAACTAAGTTTCGTTAATCTTCTTTAATTTCCGTAACATGTTTATATATATATATATATATATATATATATATGGTTACGCGCTCTTTATATATATATATATATATATATATATATATATATATATATATACACATATACTTATATATATTGAGTGAGAGCGACGCGTATTGCTTAAATAGGGTAACGAGACCAAACGGTAAAGCACATTTGACGTTTAAGGCGGTTTTTCATATTAAGAATGGAACACAAGCCAAATTTCGGTCGATAGGCAGATTTAAAAAAAAAAAAAATACCCACCTCATATATATATGTAGTCATCCGCAGATAGATCTGTTTCGCTGTATCACAGCTCATCAGTACGGTTAGACATCCGATTGCTTCTAGCCAGAATTGAAACCAGACCGAATTGAAACTTTAACCAGCAGCTGAGAGTGTTCAAATTCATTACTGAATAAACGGCGCGTATGTATATATATATATATATATATATATATATATATATATATAGAGAGAGAGAGAGAGAGAGAGAGAGAGAGAGAGATACCCAACACCTTGAGGCAAAAATCTGCTTCATGCTTAAACGCATCGCCCGGCCGTTTGTGTTTTTAATCGACTATTTATATATGAATTTAAGTGATGCATCACATTAGTCTAACGATTATTTTGGTATGTTGGCGGGTTTTTGGTATGTTTCGAATTATTCTAGGATGATTATTCATAATATTGAACACTTTAAATCATATATAAAACTACATTTTATTACACATACACAATAAAAGACACACGTAATTGGAAGATCGTATGACGAGCTGGGCAACTTGTAGTAATTAAACTTTCGTCTTCCGACTCAACAGTCTTTTAATAGAAGAATCAATAATTTGTCCCTGATTATTGACGCTAGAACTCGATACCTGATGCGCTGAACAGGTTCAATAGCCCATCAACTTTCAGTTTCCCAGTTGTAAGAAGTGCACATCTGTTAACCCTACTATTGCTGCTGAAAGTTATTTCTAAACATCTAATGGATTATTATTTTTGTCGTGAAGTTTCATTATTTCCCAAAGCTTAACTTATAAGTGGGACTCAGGTCCGAACGTTGTCGGACAGCACTATCACTTTATTAAGATTTCCCAAATGATCAGGCCGGCAGACAATTATACTATTAAAAAGAAATAAAACAGGAATCAAACAAGTGTATTCAGTAAATATAATGTTTAAAGTAAAATAAACTGTTTCAGTTTAACTTGAAAATCTACACACACACATATGCATAGATAGATAGATAGATAGATAGATAGATAGATAGATAGATAGATTTAAAAAGTGTGAGATAGATAGATAGATAGATAGATAGATAGATAGATAGATAGATTGATTTAAAAAGTGTGAGATAGATAGATAGATAGATAGATAGATAGATAGATAGATAGATAGATAGATAGATAGAACTGCATTTAAAGTAGGATAGATAGATAGATAGATAGATAGATAGATAGATAGATAGATAGATAGATTATGACTAGACGGAGATAGAAAGATAAATGATGAAAAGACTAGAATAGATAGATAGATAGATAGATAGATAGATAGATAGATAGATAGATAGATAGATAGATTTAAAAAGTGTGAGATAGATAGATAGATAGATAGATAGATAGATAGATAGATAGATAGATTTAAAAAGTGTGAGATAGATAGATAGATTTAAAAAGTGTGAGATAGATAGATAGATAGATAGATAGATAGATAGCTAGCTAGCTAGATAGATAGATAGATAGATAGATTTAAAAAGTGTGAGATAGATAGATAGATAGATATAAATCAATAAATAAGCATACGTAAATATTATACACGTAATAATTAAACAGTGCTCAATGTAGTTTAAACATGGCTATCTATTATATATCAATAAATATATATATTATTCTACGCCGGTGGCATGAATCGAAATCCAATGCATTACCAGTCATCAGATACATATTTCAAACTTACCCTTTAAGAGATTTTAATTTATGTTCACACTATGTTCGTGGAAGATCATTGTGTTGACTAAAATGCAAAACACTTAAACAGTAAGTTTCAAGTCTGCCTTCTTCTACCGAGCGCCCAGAGGTAGAATCGTCGACTGACGCCATTTCGGTCGGGTTTCAATCCTGGCTTAAAAGCAATCGGAGTTTAACCGTACTGAAACATATCTGCCAGCGGATGATTATATATATATCAAAGTACGAAATATTTACGACTTACTTGCTACTCAGTTTTAAACTATACGGTTTTCATGGCGTATGTCTTGACGCATCATATACGCACGTTCACCTGTACTTATCTGAAGAAATCAGAATTAAATTTAACCGAAGTGGTTGTTTTGTATGTGTTAGGAATATAACAATAGTCTATAATTTATATATTTCCAAGTGTTTTTGGACACTTCTATAACGATTCTTTAGGGTGTTCCGTGATCATGAGGTTCTCCAAGCCCTCCTTCCTCATTACATGTCCCAAACCCTTCAACTGTCTTTTCCTGATATTAAATATCTGTTTTCTTCTGGAGTTCATTCTCTCCAAAATCTCATCATTGCTCACATATTCTGTCAATGGCATCCTTAGCTCCCTTTTGTAAAACCATATTTCGGTTGCTTCAAGTGACATTTACAAATATACCACACCACGAAAATAATAAACACATATGGCAAATTCTCGAGGCCGTCTATATAAAAATCAACCAACACTCGCCAAAATTTATTACTTATATTAAATGAATATGACAGTCATATATTAATGCCACTTTACATTTCTACGAATTCCCGGCCCGTCTGCGCTTATTGAAAAGCTTGTTTTGTGAAAAAATCCACAATTACGAGGATCATTCAATAAATATGGTGAATCTTTCTGTATAAGGACTTCTACTACAGACAGAAGGTTACTTTTTTTTCAACGTATTCTCCCCGCAGTGTCACACCTTTTGCCCATCTGTTCACAAGCTTCCGTATTCCCTCAGAGTAAACATCTTTGGACTGATGTCTCAGCCAATCGTTCATAGCACTTTTGACGTCATCGTCACTTTCCAACTTCGTGCCTCTCGTGAATGCTTTCAAGGGAACAAACTGGTTCCCAGCCCAGGTCGTCGATGGCCTGCACCGTTTGGGCTGCTTTGGCACCCACCGGCAGCTGACCTTCGAGTAGGCAAGGTAATCATAGACAATTTTGTGTTCTGTCCCAACAGATAGGCTCAAAAGTCCTTGCAATGTCATCCACTGTCACCCTTCTGTCAGACTGAATGAGGTCTTTGACTGATTCGATCACCTCAGGGTACCTCACTTCTGTAGGCCTCCCAGACCTGTCTTCATTGTCAACACTGCTCCTTCTTTAAACAATTTAACCCACTTGTAGACACCTTTTGGCTGAAACTTGTGACACCATACACAGTTGACATTCTCCTGTGAATTTCAACTGGTTTTGAACCAATCAGCAACCAAAATCTTGATAACTGACCTCTGTTCAATGCTGGAGCATGCTTCTTGGTCGGACATCTTTGTTAATCTCCAAAACTCTCAAAGTTTTTTTTTCAATCTGCAAAAATACTAGATCCCTTTGAAAAAGAAGTAAAGGAAAAAATGTTAAAAAAAAAGTAAGCTTCTATCTGTATTAGAAGTTCTTATACCGAAAAACTCACCTTATTTATTGAATGACCTTCGTAGAAGTCCTTATACCGAAAAATTCACCTTATTTATTGAATGACTCTCGTTGCAGTCCTTCTACTGAAAAGTTCACCTCATTTATTGAATGACCCTCGTAGAAGTTCTTATATCGAAAAATTCACCTTATTTATTGAATGGCCCTCGTAAAAGTCCTTATACCTAAAGATTCACCTTATTTATTGAATGACCCTCGGAGAAGTCCTTATACTGAAAAATTCACCTCATTTATTGAATGACCCTCCTTGAAGTCCTTATACCGAAAAATTCACTTTATTTATTGAATGACGCTCGTTGAAGTCCTTGTACCGAAAAATTCACCTTATTTTAGTATGACCCTCGTATAACGTAAAAATTCTTAATATTAACATGACTATAACAGAGTGCATCCTGTTATATGCGAGTTTTTACAGCAAATCGGTTCTTCTTTTTCTTCTTCGCCTTCTTCTTAGTCTCCCTGTGCCATGTTCCTTCAGGACGTAACCGATCATGGCCTTCCATTTGCCCCTGTCCGCTGTAGCTCAAAATATTCTCCTTCTCGTATCTCAACGAAACCCCGCTGCATCAGCCATTGGTTCAACCCTATCAAATATGTCTCACGCTGAGTTCCCCTGATCTTTATCCCTCTATCCGTTCTAAGAATAACAGATTCTCCAACCCCTCCTTCCTCATTACGTGTTCTAGAAACTTCAGCTCTCTTTTCCAGATGTTAAGCATGTTTTCTTCTCGCTTGCATTCCCTCCAACACCTCGTAGTTTTCACGTGTTTGGTCCTTGGTATTCTAATCATCCTTCTGTAGAGCCATATTTCTGTTGCTTTGGGTCTCTCCTTTATCCTTGAGGAGATCGTCCACTATCTTAACAGAATGCAGATTTTATCGCAGTTACAACAAAAAGTTTTTCTTTTTAACTTACCTTTGACGATGACCGTAAAAACGGCTGAAATTATTTTAATTAAAAACAACTATAGCGCCTTCCTTGATGAATTTCATCTCAACCTCAAGAAACTGATCTGGCAACTGGAAAAAATCAGTATAAAAATAAACAGATGCAATATGTATATATTATTTAATTAAAAAAGCACACACACATATTTATATATACTTAGAAGTAACACAAGCATACGAATAGGCATAAAAACCTCACATGTCTACACACAGATACACAAGTGGACACCAACACACACTTGCATAGGTAAACTCGTGTACACACACTTATGCATGCTCACATAATTACCATACTTTACTCTCAAGGAGTGTGCACCTGACAACGTCTCCAAATAGTCTCATTTCTGGTCACGTGATCAGTGAATTCTCGCGCGACCGCCTTCGTTTTTCTGACGTTTATCATACATCAAGCAGCCATAATGATTTCATGTCTTAGCCTCTTTTTCTTTCCCATTCTCGTTTCTACTCCATCTTTTTTTTTTTTTTTTGCTTTCTCCATTTAATTTTACTTTTGTGCCTTTTTTTTAAAACGCTGATTTCTTCTTTTTTGTTTATCGACACCTTTTCATTTTTCACATTTTTTCCTTTCATTTTTCTTTTTCTTTCACTCATATTTCTTTGTTTAATTCCGCTTTCATTTTACACCTCTTCCTTAAATTTTGATACCTGCTTTTATTTGTTTTTATTCTTCCCGGATCAATATTTTCCCCACTTCCCATCTAAGACGCGTTATTTGTCCCAAAAGTATCTAGTCATTTTGAATATCACCAGAATCAAAGCAGCAGCCCTTATTAACCCCCCCTCCGATATATACATACTCAAATATAATTTTGACTAGTCCCGAATAACCCCAGGTTTATACCTCGAGGTTAAGATCTTCTAACTACATAAGCTATATATCCTAGCTCAGATTATACACACTTTTGCTGTTAGAATCAGCAACCATTTTTGTTAGCTAGAATGTTACCTGGTAACTCAAGTCTCCAATCTGAGAATAATGGTTGATACGAACTCATTGAATAGGCATTAGGCATCCACAAAAATACTAATATTTTTTTATTTATGCAGCTGTTCGCTAAAAGTAAAGCAAACAGGTATATATATATATATATATATATATATATATATATATATATATATATGAGTGAATAAGGAACGAGGAAAAATTCACAACGTCCAAAACATTAATTTAACAGTGCTCGATATATAATATAGAGCTGTAAATATTTATTATAAATTATGTTGGAACATGTACATTTTTTTTATATAAATAAATATTAAAATTTTTTAAAAATTGTACATGTTCTAAAATATAATTTATAATATATATATGTATATATATAATGTATATATATATATATATATATATATATATATATATATATATATATATAATCAGATTGTGGCCTATAGACTGCATATATAAAAAATTGTGATCAATCACAAAAAATCCTTCAATTATTTATATTTAATATCAAAATATCAATCACAAAAAATCCTTCAATTATTTATATTCAATATCAATAGGCATCTCGAGGTTAGGGATACTAATTTGTAAACAAAAGAATTTTGTAATAAAAGAAGAAAATGCGTAGACAGCATTAATGATCCATAATATTCCCGACAATGCTTTTTAGATAGAATAATATACATCTTATTTTATTATTTTTTTATTTTCTTTTATTTCTGTTGTATACACATTTCCTTCCACGTCCGAACCTAAGGTCAGAAATAGTATCATTCACTGAGCATTTTTACATGAATAAATAAAAAACAAAATAGATCATACATCGATAAAGCCCTTCTTAATGTGGCTAACGGCCATATCACGTTGAATACATCGGTTCTCGCTCGATCACCGAAGTTAAGCAACTGGGCAGTACTTAGATGGATGACCGCTTGGGAATACCAGGTGCTGTAAGCGTATAGTGACGGATGTGCCTTGTGGTATAGTGGATATCGGCTCGGAAAGAGAAATCGGTGAGCCGAGTTCAAATTCCAGTTGAATACCCTGCATTCACTTAAGCACTGGTATCCTTGGGAAAGATATTAATCCTTCCCTCCAGTTATGGGTTAAATAACAGGGTATATCTTGGTACTTGAAAAGAAAACGTATTACTAGACACAAAACTTATATAAAAACAACAATAAATTGTTGAAAGAAAAAGTTATTACCAGCAATAAAATATTGATATGCGATAAAAACAAAACAAACAACCTTCTTAATGTGTAATCTGTACTTAAGAGTGTTCCTTTTTATATCTTTAAGTCTTGTGGTACTAGGAATCGATTTAATGCGTCTATTGGAACGTTTTACAAACAATCTGAGGGATCTAACTTCTATGTGCCTTGTTGTAGGCGATCATGACTCTCCACGTCTTCCTATCCCTGGTGGCTCTTAGCACACATTCTCCTGTAACACCACGCAACTCCCGTTCCGTCATACACCTGATCAGGCCCTTCAAATATGTTATCCGCTGCTTTCCACTGTCACTTTTTCCCTCTATCTGGCCTGTTAGTATCAGGTTCTCCAAGCCCTCTTTCCTCATTATATGTCCCAGGAACTGCAGTTCTTTCTTCCTGGTGCTCAATACTAATTTCTTTCTCGTTTCCATTCTTTCCAACACCTCGTCATTGCTTACATTGTCGGTCCACGATATCCGCAGCATCCTTCTGTAGAACCACATTTTCAGCTGCTTCAAGTTTTCCCTTCACCTTTTTTGATATTGTCCAACCTTCACTGCTATATTGAAGAACATTTTTTATTAATGAATCTAAACTTATTTATAAATGGAACTTTGTCTGTGTGTGTGTGTGTGTCCGTTACCTATAGACTCCGAAACAGCTGAACCGATTTTCTTGAAAATTTACACAGTTGTACAATAAGCATCTGCGAGTGTTCTTAGCTAGGTTTTGTGTCCAGGTACCCCCGATAAATATGGAAAATCGATAATCGAAAAAATCGGGTTATAGAAGGAGTGGTCCGATTTTAATCAAATTTGATACACTCATAGACAAAGACATAAGAAACGATATTCAGAAGTTTCAAGCTTGCAGTTCTTACAATAACGCAAAAAAATCGATAATATAGATATATAAAAGGTAAGATGTTTTTGTGTGCGTCTGTTAATCTACCTCTATGTCTGTATTTTTTCAGCACTTTTATTTTAGTTTTTGCTTCGTGTTTTTGCTTCGGGTTTGGCTCTAAGTATGTATAATTGTAGTTCTTAGTCTCAGCTATGATACCATTTACTCAGAGGACTTATTTAGCTTTCAAACTTCAGTTTACGACAACAACAACTTAATTGAAGTCGATACCAGAAATCAAAATCTGACTTACATCCATTCATTTTTTTTCAGTCTACGGCTTCGCTTTAACTGGAAACAACTATTGCTTTTTAGTCTTTCGTGCCAATGTCCAAAGAGTCTGAGTTCCAGGACCATGGATTAGTTTTAAAGCTTTCATTACACCCGAGCAACCCCCGGCTATACTGCTAGTTTATTCATAAGTAAATTGTACAAATGAAAAGATTTGAAATTGACAACTTTTTTCCATTTCGCTGAAACAGGCGTTAATTCTATCTTCCCTTTTTTGTTTCTTTCATTCTTTGTTCATTTTTTTTACTGGAACCATGTAGTTTCGCTAATATGTCACTTCCATGTTCCCATACTTTGACATACGTTATTTATGACAGGGCGTAATAGTCGTGAAAATTAACTAAAGAATTAACTAACAAAAGGAAGATGGTAGGAACAAGCTGTTTTAAAACAGAGATTATTAAATTAATATATACTTTTGGTGTTGTTGGTACGGCCGAGAAAGGTTGGGCATGTTAATTCGGGTAGCACACAAACAGTGACATATACAAACGCTCAGGTCTGCGCTCTGGAGAAGTCACTCTAGTTTCACCATAAACAGGTTACCTCATTTATCTAACGAGATAAACAGTTGCCTGCTATTAAGTGGGGAAAAGGAGGTGTTATGCATAGATGAGTAGATTCTTCTATGTTCCCTGTCCCTTCAGGATGTAGGCGATAATGGCTTTCCACGTCTCTTTATCCATGGTGGCTGTTAGCACGCCTACTCCTGTTACACCATGCAACCCTCGTTCCGTCATCCACCTGATTAGGTCCTTCAAATATGTTATCCGTTGCTTTCCCCTGCCACTTTTACCATGTGTCTGGCCTGTTAGTATGAGGTTCTCCAATCCTTCCTCATTGCATGTCCCAGGAACTTCAGCCGTCTCTCCCTGATGCTCAGTATTAATTTCCCTTTTGTTTCCACCATTTCTAGGATTTCATCATTGTTCACATGCTCGATCCATGATATTCGCAGCATCCTACTGTAGAACCAAATATTAGTTGCTTTAAGTTTTTCCTTCATCTTTGATGATATTGTCCAACATTCACTGCCATATTGAAGAACTGACAACACGTAGCAATCTAGTACTCTTTTCCTTGTTTCTAGCAAAATTGTCCTGTTTGTTAATATTTTACTCAACTTCTGGAATGCTTCTTCGCCATGCCAATTCAGCTTCGGATCTCTTTGTTTTCCCGCCTTCGTTTGCATATTTTTCTGCGGTAGACTGTTTGCTAACCAACGCTACAGAAAGAAACCTGTCCTGCTAATTAACGCATAGTTGAGAGGAAAAGAGATGGATTCATACCTTTCCCAAGGGTATGTGCGTGTAAGTGAATGCAACGAATTCAACTGGAATTCGAACTCGGCTCTACGTATTTCCCATTCTGTGCCGATATCCATTACACTAAACAAGCCTAGACTATAAAAAAACGAGTAGGACTTTGGATATACTCTAGGTTGTGTGCATACATTGGCCTGTTGTTCGTTTTTAGCGCCTTGACATAACTTAGCAACCAATCGGATGTTACTTTATTGTGCATTTGGTGCAGATATTGCGTTATGCAATCGACGGTTAGATGCCAGTGATTACTCTTATATAATCTGTGAGTGTTATATTCACAATGACCGCGTGAGTAGATGAACGATGTTCTTTTTTTCTTTTTTTCTCAAAACATTTAATCTCTTCAGTTTTTTAAGTTCCTGTCTTCTTCTTCTATGTCTTTTGTCCTTTTAGGGCGTAAGCGATCATGTCCTTCCACGTCTCCCTATCCCTGGTGTGGCTCTTAGCACGCTTTCTCCTGATGCACCATGCAACCCTCGTTCCGTCATCCACCTGATCAGGTCCTTCAAATATGTTACCCGCTGCTTTCCCCTGTCTCTATTTCCCTCTATCTGGCCTGTTAGTATCAGATTCTCCAAGCCCTCCTTCTTCATTGCATGTCACAGGCACTTCAGTTGTCTCCTCCTGATGCTCAGTATTAATTTCTTTTTCGTTTCCATTTTTCCAACACCTCGTCATTGCTCACATGCTCGCTCCTGTAAAACTCGTAATTTCACGGACGAGAAATGTGCTAGAAGAAACTCTCAGCATAGAAATTACGGTTAGCCTAAATAATTTCAACAGTTAAATGATGAGATCTATCTGCTAATCTTGTCACTCAAATTCGTCAAGTCAAGCTTACTAAAGAGGAAAGCCTATCAGAACAATTAGCTTGAAATTAATATAGAAAAGCTTATATTACGCGACAGGAAAGAGATTGAAGTCGATATGCCAAGCCAGGATGGTAAATATTGCAGATATTTCTTGTACATTATTACGTATCTATAAAAATATAGCAAGATGACCGGCCAGATGTAGATCTGTATTTGAGATCAAGGAAAATGGGTCGGAGTAGATGCTGACGAATAAGAAAAAAGTATATTTACCGACGTTGGTAACATGCTGGGATAAGTGTATGAAATTCATACTAAGTTTTTTGAAGAAACAATAAAACACCATTTCCCTAGGTAGGCCATTTGGTCGCTAATATTAAATGGCTTTTTACGCATTCCATTACGTCATATTTTCTTATGTCAGTGTTCTTTTCACCTATTCTGTTTTTGCGCTTTACTTTAGCTATCTACTTCTGTAGATCTTTAAAACCTCATAACTCGACACACGATCTTGTGAACTCATAACCCGACACACGAACTTGAGACCTCATAAGCTGAAATACGATCTTAAAAAGTCATCACCCGACAAACGAATCTTGCGACTTCATAATCCGAGACACGAACTTGAAACCTCATATCCCGACACACGTTCTTGAGATCTCATGAACCGACACACGATCTTTAGACCTCATAACCTGACAAACGATCTTGTGACCTCATAACCCGACAAACGATACTTAAACCTCATAACCCGACACACGATCTTGAGAACCCCATAATCCGACACACGATCTTGAGACCTCATAACCTGACACACGATCTTGAGATCTCATAACTCAACACACTATCTTGAGACCTCATAACACGATACACGAACTTGAGACCTCATAACCCAACACACGATCATAAAACCTCATAACCCGACACATGATCTTGAGACCTCATAACCCGACACACTATCTTGAGGCCTTATAATCCGACACACGATTCTGAGACCTCATAGCCTGACAAACGATCTTGTGACTTAATAACCCGACAAACAATCTTGAAACCTCATAACCAGAGATACGATCTTGAGAATTCATAATCCGAGACAAGATCTTGAGACCTCATAACCTGACAGACGATCATAAAACCTCATAACCGGACACACGATCTTCAAACCTTATAACCCGACAAACGATCATGAGACTTCATAATCCGACACATGATCTTGAGACCTCATAGCCTGACACACGATCTTGAAACCTTATAACCCGAAAAAACGATCTTGTGACTTCATAATCCGAGATACGATTCTGAGACCTCATAACACGACACACGATCTTTAAAAATTCATAACCCGACACACGATCTTGAGACCTCATAACTCAACAGATGATTCTGAGATCTCATAACCTGACAGACGATCATAAAACCTCATAATCGGACACACGATCTTGAAACCTCATAACCCGACAAACGATCTTGCGACTTCATAATCCGAGACACGATCTTGAGACCTCATAATCCGACACGCGATCTTGAGACCTCATAACCCGAGACGCGATATTGAGACCTCATAACCTGACAGACGATCATAAAACCTCATAACCGGACACACGATTTTGAAATGTCATAATCTGACCCACGATCTTGAATCCTCATAAACCGACACAAGTCAAATATAAATAAAGACGTCTGTGTTGGTGTGAGAGACTGACATGACATGTAACGATTATGTTGAATCAATTGTTAAGTCTGTTGGTAGGAATATTCGTTTAATGTGGTGTCCGAGTCAATATTTTTTAATTTTTTAATTTTGTTTTTCTTTTACCACTATCTGTTTTGTTCCTTTTTAGTCTGCCATTCATCTGTGAATTGTATAATGTTGCCATACTTGGTCGGCTATTGCTGATATTCTTATAGATATATTTGACATAATCTACAATATTATTGGTTCTGATCTGGTATATCGGCTTAGACCACTTTCTCAACGCCGTATATCAGCTTCAATATGCCTTTTTTCTATAAATATCTTCATGGTAATTTTTCTTATGAGCTTTCTTCTTTGGTACATTGACTTCACAAATTTAAGCTCAATTCTAGATTGGCAGTTAGGTCTCATCATTTTACTGTTGAAACTCTTAGGTGTTATCGTAAATTCTTTTCTTTTCATACTTCTTGTTTGTGAACATTTAAATGCGTCTTAAATTTATCTCTTTAAATTCTGTCCTTTTTGCTGTCCTTTCTAATATTTTCTTAATCTCTCGTTAGATTCTCCTGTCTTAGTGGCTTTACCATGTTGATTGGCGGGATTTGATTTAGAAAAAGCATTTGAAGTTTTAATTTAGACCAACATTTAATGAACGTAACATAAATAAATATGACAGTATTTTCTCTTTGAATTCACTAAATTTATAAAAAAAATATCTTCTGAAGAGTACTGTTCAAGTTCTACTGATACACAAAGTGTCTTTTTATCAACCTTACTCTCTATTTGTTTTTGTTTTTTTGTTTTTGTTTTTTTTTTTTTGAAAAATCCAAAATGTTGACGATATATTCAAGAGGACTTGTGTCAAGAGATTGACATGGTTATGAAAATCATTCAATAAGGTTTTGGGAAACCATTTTTCTCTATTATATAAACCTTCATCCCTTTTCAAAAGAGAATTTATTGTTACTTCATAAGCACCGAGTATATATATATATATATATATATATATATATATATATATATATATATATATATATATACTTGTATGTATGTATTTATGTATGTGAACGAATACTTTCTCGTAACGTACATTTTTGTCATAACCAAAAATCGGCTATGATTGATAGTGAGAGTCAGACAGTTCAACCAACACGCTTGGTGAGGCAACCTCAACAGCCATATTGGACGTTGTCGAAATATTTGCCAAATAACGACTCATCTGTCTGTCAATCATCTAAACTTCATTCTTTGGAAATGTTGAATTGTATATAAGAAGAGGCTTCGTTATCTTGTATATATATTGCTGAATTTAGAGTTTTATTTGCTGAATCTAAATGTGTATTTCCCGGATGCATGATTTTATTTGTCGAAACTAAAATTAAATTTGCTGAAACGCTATACGGCTCAGTTTTTAGCTTTTTACTTCCTTCATCACATTCCAGGTGATTCAGGAATTTTTCGTTTATTTATATATTAATATCTATTAATAGCTGTATAACCCGGCATTGCTCGGGTGTAATGAAAGCTTTAAAACTAATCCATAATCCCTGAGCTCACACTCTTTGGACGTTGGCACGAAAGACTAAAAAGCAATAGTTATTTCCAGTTTAAGCGAAACCGTAGACTGAAAGAAAAATGAATGGAATGGAAGTCAAATTTTGATTTCCTGGTATCGATATCAAATAAGTTTTTCATCTTAAACTGAATTTTGAATGCTAAATAAGTCCTCTGAGTGAATGGTATCATGGCTGAGACTAAGAACTACAATTATACTTACTTAAAGCCAAACCCGAAGCAAAAACTAAAATAAAAGGGCTGTAAAAATACAGACATACAGGCAGACAGACACACTCACAAACATCTTGCCTTTTATATATATATATATTATCGATTTTCTTCACTATTTTAAGAACTGCAACCTTGAAACTTCTGAATATCGTTTCGTATGTCTTTGTCTATGAGTGTATCAAATTTGATTCAAATCCGACCACTCCTTCTATAACCCGATTTTTTCGATTATCGATTTTCGATATTTATCAGAAGTACCTCGACACAAAACCTAGCTAAGAACACTCGCAGACGCTTATAGTACAACTGTGTAAATTTTCAAAAAAATCGGTTCAGTCGTTTCGGAGTCTATAGGTAACGGACTCACACACAGACACACACACAGCGACAAAGTTCCATTTATAAATAACTTTAGATAGATATCATTGTTATATTATTAATATCTATTAAATTATTTCCTTATTATATTATACTATATCTAATATATTATATCATTTATATATGTATTAATATCTATATATTTGTACCGTACTACATAAATGTGTTACGCTTTTGCCAAGAACTCATGCATTTTCCTTTTTTACTTGAACTATTTCAGCATTAATTATGGCCTCAAACACTTTCCCGAATGTCGGTAGACTGATAGGGCGATAGTTGGATGGGTCCGAGGGTTCTCCACAATTCTTAAAAACAGGAAGAGAACTTCCAGCATGAAGGAAAACAGGAAGCAGAAAGGCAGTAGTTAAACAGTTTAGAGAGGACAGGGGAGAGTTCAGGGGCACACCTCTTAAGGTCTATCACCGGGATTCCGTTGCCACCGCTGGCCTTATGGGTATCAAGTTTTGAAATTACTCGGGATAATACCTTCGGGGTAACATGTACGTCGTGCAGTTTGGCCTCAATTCTAACGGGGAAGTCGAGTGAGCATACTCCAGATGAGTCAAACGTGGAGTTGGATGAGAATCTGCGGGCAAAGCACTCAGTTTTGTCCGCAGATGATGTGAGAACCTCAAATTCATGGATTAAAGGAGGTATATTTACCTGCCTTCAAATAAAATGCAATGGATGTTGATTAAGAAAATAATATTGTTTAGTTTGTACTAATATGGTTAATGAAATATTATTATCATAAGTATAAAAAAGAGATGGAAGAGGAAAAGAAGACGAAGGAGGAGGAGGAGGAGGAGAAAAAGAAGAAGAAGAAGAATGTACATCATTTTATAAAAATATATCGGCTAAAGACTTTGATAAAGTTTTTAAATAAAGAGATCTGCAAATAGAATTTGCATGAATATTAGATTTAAATGCAGCCACTATTCAAATAATAATAATAATAATTTTTTTTTAATTATATCACCCCGAGCAAGGCGGTAACGCCACTGATGTGCAGAGGGCTACGTAAGAGTGAAAAGATTGAAAAAAAGAAAGCCGGAAACCACATCCTGAACAGGGAACAAGGGATGAGCCTCTACACCTGTACAATAGACGTGGGTGGAGTGTGAACCGGGCGATAGTTTAGTCTATCTGCTCCAATTGAGAAAAAAAATGTAAAAGAAAAAAAAAAAGAAAAGTGAAAAGATTGGAAAAGAGAAAGCCGGAAACCACATCCTGAACAGGGAACAAGGGATGAGCCTCTTCAGCTGTACAATAATAATAATAATAATAATAATAATAATAATAAAAGTAACTAGAAGTGATTAAAAAAATATTGATACACATTCATAAATAAACAATATTATTTACTTAATCGACATATATTGAATTTTATTTGAAATCACAAAAATAATATTACTTGATCAGCGATTTTTTTCTCGGGTTCAGCTAGTTAAGCTAATCATCGAAAGAACTAAATATCAATTGTAAGAAAACACAATGTATGATTATCAACAAAAAGAACGGCCTAACTTACGAATTACTACTTCTTCTTCTTCTTCGTCCTCATATGCTGTCCTTCCAGGGCGTAAGTGATCATGAACTTCCACTTGACTCTGTCTCTTGTCGCTCTCAATATTTTTTCTCTTGGTATCTCTTCTAAGCCCCGCTCCGCCATCCATTTGCTCAGACCTAACAAGTACGTCTCGCACTGCTTTCTCTTGCTTCTCCTTCCCTTTATCCAACCTGTGAGTATTACGTTCTCTATGCCCTCCTTCTTCATTACGTTTCCCAGAAACATCATTTTTCTCTTCTTGATATTTAGTATAAGTTTTCTTCTCGTTTGCATCCTTTTCCAACATCTCATCGTTGCACACGCGTTCCGTCCATGGAATCCTCAGCATCCTTCTGTAAAACCACATTTTTGCTACCTTAACAACCTTCATCCTTGATGCGATCGTCCAGCCTTCACTTCTGTACAGAAAGAGAGATATCATATAGCAATCCAGCACTCTTTTCTTTGTTTCCAATGAGATTTTCTTGTCTTTCAGAATTGTGGTTAACTTCTGAAATGCGTCTTTGGCCATCAGGACAATGCGTCTTTGGTTCTCCACGTCGTACTGTCCGTCCCCTGTCAAAATACTTTCCAAGTATTTGAATTTTTTACTTGTTTTATTTGTAAATATCAAAATCAAGCAAGTGTAAAAATGTAAATATGTAGGAAGTACTGTAACGGAAAACGAAACATTTGACACCGAAATCCAAAGATGCATTTGGCGAGCGAACGCTGCCTTACAAAATCTAAGAAAAGTACTTGAAACAGGAAATTTTCGTAAGAAACAAAGAACTGAGTATTTAACTATTATGTCATGTCGGTCCTTCCATATGGCAGTGACTGCAGTAAAATTAAAAACAGAATTGAAGCAACAAAAATGTGGTTCTACAGAAGGATGCTGAGAATACCATCGATTGAATATATGTGTAATGATTTTTTTTTAATCATGTCACCCCAAGCAAGGCATTCCACTGCCACTATAGCACAGAGGGTTATACAGAGCGATAGACGAGTTAGGATGTACATAGGGGAAGAGTTTGGAGAGAATGGAGGGTTAGTGTGTTAGGAGGTGTCTATTGACCTTACATTTAAACTCTTGGAGGTTATAGCCGTCGAGGAAGCAAGCATGCGGAAGGGAATTCCACAAGCGGGAAGTGCGAGAAAAGAAGCTGTTGGAGTAGAAATTGCGGTTACATTTTATCGGTTTCACTAAAAAAGGGTGGGACCTAGTTGCCATCTAGTATCTAGTGTAAACTCACACCTAGAGAGCACCAGTGATTTAAGTTCATCAGAGCAGAAGCCATGAAATTATTTATAGAAGAGGCACAGGAAAGCCACGTCACGCCGGTGAGAGAGTGACTGCAGGCGGTCAGCTAAGTCGGTATCAATCACGTTACAGATTCTTCGCTGTATTTTATCAAGAAGCCCAATTAAGTTTTAGAAAATGAAAACTAAATAGACATTTATAATTAACATCAGAAAGAGGCAGCTGAAAATTCTTAAATACATAATCAGTAAAAACGGCTTAGAAAATTTGAGACATCGGACATATTGAAGGTAAGAAGGGCAGTGAAAACCAGTGCATATTCTGCTAAACAAACTTGTGTAAATGGCTTTAGAACTGATATGAGAAGAGAGTCTAATAACAACATTTTTTTAAGATCTACAAGATCTAAGATCAAAATGACAGGAAATTATGTTGAATCATGATCACCCATTTCCTGAAAAGACACGGCATATAGAATAATTTTTTCTGTTTACTCAGTTTTGGGGAATTGCATAAAATTCTGTCATTGTTGATATCCTACATGACAACATGTATTTTCCGACTCAATATCAAGGTCGAATGTTTCTTTGCTTGTCATCCACGCACTGCTTCTAAACTACTATAAATTATTAATTAGTCGTTCACCGTAATGAATCTGAACATAATTTCGACTAAAATAAACGCTACTTGAATTATAAAAAGAAAGTAATGCATTCAGATGATAATATACCGATTTCCGAGTCTTTCACAATAAATTTGCCTTCAACTTCGTACGTCATTTCCATTTTCCTCTTTGCTCGTAGAGTGGGATAATTAAGAACAACACCGTTATTCGAAAAATAAATGAAATCGGTCGAGCACCTTAGTCCAGACACGACGGGAGCATGTAAAAAGGAATTAAATTTTAAATTTTAGTGCCCCTAAATCTTCAGCGTTTCCTCATGATTGTAACTGATGTCGTCATTTATATTTTCCTAACTCCCCGAAGTGCATTCAAGACATTTTGAGACATTTTTTGGGAGGCATTTATAAATTTCATAAGTTATTGTAGTTGTAGCATGTGTCTATATTTCTGAGATGAAGTAGTGTAATTATTTACACCATTTGCATTGTTCGGACTGTTGTCGTAGCACTAGGTAGATGGTTGATGTTTTTTTTAATTGCCCTTGTGTCAAACATAACCAAAATCTCTACAACTTACAATCGCTATCGTCAGAAGCTTAGATATTGAAATGTGTAGTGGAGTAAAAGTATACCTTTTGCGTGTTTAAATTGAAATTTATTAAAGAAAAAGAATAACATGAATTGGTAGAAGTTAATATTCAATGATATCGGCTCGGAACGAGAAATCGGGGAGCCGAGTTCGAATACCAGCTGAATTCATTGCATTCACTTACGCGCAAATATCCTTGGGAAAGGTATTAATCCGTCTATTCCTTCCAGTTATGGGTTAAATAACAGGACAGATTGGATTCTATAGCCTTGGTTGGCAACCAGTCTACCGCAGAAAGCAATGGCAACCTACTGCGGGATAATATTCTGCCCAGTCAGTCATGTCTCTTTTGAGACATGATCGCCTAAGCCTGTATCACGCATGGCACTTAACTGACTGACATTCCGATCTTCGTCGGCTGATTAGGATTTTGAACTGAACACTTTATTTCATTCATTGATGGAGGTTGTTCTCAATGAATGAGTCTTGCCGCTTCCATATCTGTTACTTCAGTACCTGTCATCTCCCATTAAATCATCTCTCCAAGTTTTTGTTCACCTCTACTGTAGCAGGGGAATTGAACTCTCAAGTTTTTGGGTGAAGTCAGTGGATCCAACCAACTCTTTTATCCATTGGGCCATATTTCCTTGAGAAAAATCTACCCCAGTGAAGGAAGTAAAGGAAAAAGGCCGGAACCTACAACAGCCGAAACGTCGTGAATCTGGTAAAAAAAAAAAAAAATGAGGACAACTGTCCAAACAATGTAAACAGAGCAAAAAATGTATTTTAGTATATAGTTACAATACATCTAACTTTTTTTTTATTCCTGATTGTAGGAGAAGATTGTAAAAGCTCTTTAAATATACCCTACTAAACGCTGCCTCTCACTGATGAGTAGTTTTAACTGAATGTATCATCCTCAGGATTTGCGTTGTGATGCAGTGGATATCGGTTCGGAACGAGAAATCGGGGAGCCGAGTTCGAATTCCAGTTGAAGTCATCGCATTCACTTACGCGCAAATACCCTTGGGAAAGGTATTAATCGGTCTCTTCCTTCCAGGTATGGGTTAAATAACAGGACAGATTGGGTTCTATAGCCTTGGTTGACAACCAGTCTACCGCAGAAAGCAATGGCAAACTACTGCGGGATAATCTTCTGCCCAGTCAGTCATGTCTCTTTCGAGACATGATCGCCCAAGCGTAGATCACGTATGGCACTTAACTGACTGACTGAATATAATAGTTGAACATATGATTAAGGCCTCTACTGGGCATAAAGTGGGGGTCAGTTTTATATTGTTATGAAGTAATAAACTGATCCCCCACTTATTACTATATAATAATATAATACATATATTCCCTTTCTAGCTATGAGTCAAATAACAGGACAGCTTTGGTTCTATAGACTTGGTCGGCAACCAGTCTACCGCAGAAAGCAATGGCAACCTACTGCGGGATAATCTTCTGCCCAGTCAGTCATGTCTCTTTCGAGACATGATCGCCCAAGCGTGTTTCAAGTATGGCACTTAACTAACTGACTGATCATCCTTAGCAAAAACAGAAGCGCAATATGTCAAGGGGAAACTAAAATAAAACAAGTAAAAATTTCAAATACCTGGACAGAGGATGGAAACTGCGACATAGCGATCTAAAGACGCATTGGCATAGCAAAAGACACATTTCAGAAGCTATCCAGAGTACTGAAAGACAGGAAATTCTCATTAGAAACAAAAAAAAAGAGTGCTGGATTGCTATATGATAT
Source organism: Ascarosepion bandense (assembly GCA_037127315.1). Taxonomy (NCBI): domain Eukaryota; kingdom Metazoa; phylum Mollusca; class Cephalopoda; order Sepiida; family Sepiidae; genus Ascarosepion; species Ascarosepion bandense. Next base: position 1,708,684 of record JBBBDQ010001661.1, on the reverse strand, counting down.
CTCTCCTTCCATATGGAAGTGAAGGTTAAACGAATTCATCAAGGATGACGGAGAGACCTGAGGCAGCAGAAATGTGGTTTTACAGAAGGATACTGAGGATTCCATGGACGGAGCGCCTGTGCAACAATGAGATGTTAGAATGTATACAAACGAGAAGAAAACTCATACTAAATATAAGGAAGAGACAAATGAAGTTCCTGGGACACGTAATGGGGAAGGAGGGCCTAGAGAACATAATACTCACAGGTCGGATAAACAGAAGAAGCGACAAGTGAAATCAGCGCGAGACGTACTTGTTAGGTCTGAGCAAATACATGGCGGAGCGGGGCTTAGAAGAGATACCAAGAGAAAAAATATTGAGAGCGACAAGAGACAGAGCCAAGTGGAATTCCATGATCGTCTACGTCCTGAAAGAACACGGCACATGAAGAAGTCGGGATTTGAAGACAATTTAAAAGGTGCAATGTTTTGTTTTGACAGTGATGAGCATCAAACGATCCCTCTCTTACCTACCGTCAATACGTTGCTCCCTGTAACTTTTTGTTATTCTTCAAGCTGAGGAAGAATGCCAGGGGTTGTCGTTTTGAAGGCGCTGTGAAGATGATGAAGGATGTCACATGTGCTCAGTAGACCTTCACTTTGGATAATTTCCATAGTACTTTCACTAAATGCTTGTAGAGCTACAAGCATTCATAAGTGTCGAAGATGACTGTAATTTTACATTATTCGGACTATTATCCTCATCTTTGTTGCCATTTGTACGACGTTTTGACCGTTGTACTCTCCGACCTTCTTCAGGTGCTAAGAATTTAGAACCGAACTCTTTTTTTACAATCACTGGGGTAAAGCAGTATTACACTTTTATATTTTTGGTTAGTAAATTTTTATATTTTTGGTTAGTAAATTTAGTTTTCATTGCATTGATTTCACACCCTAGCGTAATTGATGGAGTAGGAATTTTTTAAAGAATTTGAAACTTTATAAAGTACAATAATAAAAATAATAAAAAAATAATAAATATGAAAACAATCCTTGTAAAAATTCATTATTAATGGAAAAAAAATTTTGTTGCTGTTGTAGTTGCTACTAGCCTATAATGCCTTGGTCAGTTTTATGAATTGTTCTTTATTGCCAACTAAATTTTATTTATTTATTGCTGGTAATACCTTTTTCTTTTCAACAATATATTGTTGTTTTTATATCAGTTTTGTGTCTAGTAATACTTTTTTCTTTTATCAAGATTCACTGGGATTTGTTTTTTTAAGAGCAGAGTCCCCAAGTCCTACCCTTATTATTTAACTTAATGCTTAAGCGAATGCAGGGTATTCAACTGGAATTCGAACTCGGCTTATCAATTTCTCTTTCCGAGCCCATATCACTAAACGCTTACAGCATCTTTTATTCCCAAGCGGTCACCCATTTAAGTTCTGACCAGGCTCAACGTTGCTTAACTTCGGTGATCGAGCGAGATTCGGTGTATTCAACGTGATAGACCGTAAGCCTAGGTCCTTAGGAAATTCCAAATTTGTTACGTTTTAAAACACTATCGTCGAACACTTTTGCGTAAGTTCTTCTTCAGAATCCGTCATAGTCAATTGTTGCAAGTATTTTGGACATTAATTCATCGAATCTTCGGTCGCCACTGTTGTATTCTTGAGAACGATTACAGCAGACAAGTTTGAAACACGCTACGAAAGAACAACCAACACGGTTGTAGGTTGAAAAAAAGAAAGAGTAATTGACATAGAACGTATAATCAGTGGATACACAAAGATTAGTAAAAACCGTAGGAAGATGCCGGTGAATACCGTGCTTACAATATACCATTAAGAGAGTGTATGATATTTTACCACAACAGATACTGAACAATATTGATGGCTTCTGCTCGGACGAGCTTAAGTCACTGATGCCTCCTCAACAGGTGTTTACTCGTGCAACCAGACTGGCAACTGGGTCCCACCCATTCACAGTCAGGTTAGCCAAATGCAGACAATTCTACTCCCGCAGCTTCTTCTCTCGCACTTCCCGCCTGTGGAACTCGCTCCCGTATTCTTGCTTTCCTGACGGCTACAACCTCCAGAAATTTAAATGCAAAGTCAATACTCATCTACTAACCACTGGACTCTAGCTCTCTCCCCACCCCTGTACAACCTTCCCTTTCTCTGCACCTATGTATCTGTCATCGCACCTGCTTTCTATTGTTCCTTTCTAACTAGTTTGTACTCCTCACTCTTTAGTAATTAATCTTTTTACATTTATGTAACCTCCTGCACATCAGTGGCGTTTCCGCCTTGCTCGGGATGAAATGATTAAAAAAAAAAATTTCCTATTCAGAGATGACTGGAATCCATTTTTGTCGGAGTAGTGCCATTGTTGGATTATCATTTGAAAGTTACTTCTTGAACCTATGTCTTTTTGAGCACGTTATTTTTGTGACTGTAGTTTGATTTTTTATTTGCAGTCTTTGTGCGTTATTTCTGTTTTATTTTTTTTATTTTTTGTTTTTTTGTTTTTTGTTTTTTTACTTTTTGTGAATTGCGGGGAGACATCCAAAAATAGCTGAGTCTCCCCATCTGACCGTTTCAACCGTTTCTCCGTCGGCGTGGAATATTGCGCCGACAAAAAAAAACTCGGTCCACTATGATCAAATGAGAAAGGTATAGAAAATGTACATTAATAAAAACGTTTATTGTTGGCAATCCCAGAAGTAACGAGTGTTATTGCTGCTAAGACGATCTCTCTGTTGACATTAGATGTCAAAACAAAAAAGTTTAGTAGTGTCAGCAGAGAAAAAGCATGGAGGTGATACGAAAAAGCCTCATTATTGTGTCAAAATATTGGCGAAAGGCTCTAGGACATTGTCGAATGAGTTACTGTTCTCTAAGGAAAAGGCTAAAGGTTTAGCAGGAGGAATAATGGCCACCAAAACTATAAGACTCTAGGCAGTTTACATGGGTACACGTCGATCAAAGATAGTGATGCTTGGCGTGCCGTTAAAGATTACGTCTGATTATTCACAATTTTGGCATGTGGAGGAGATTTCACGCGTGGCTAGTAAGGCAGGAGTCTCTACTGAAGATGAAGCTTGGGCCGACTTAGGCGGTTAGATGCAAGTGTGAAATTACGGAGGAGGGGTTCACTTGACTTTAAGGATAGGGCAAGAGGGTAAAGTAAAGAACTCTTCAGAATAAAAATCAAGAGGTTTGGGCTGTTAGTCTATCCTGCTACTGATACAGTCACTGATTCTATATTGTTCTTAAGATTCTAATAGGCTACGGGTGTCATGTTCCAAATCGTCGTATACAATCGAAAAGCGTTTGCCCCACGTAGGTATATGTGTGTATACTTTTTTCCTTTTGACAACATTCCAATCTTGTTCATAATGTGTGATTGATTAAGTGCAATATTTTCTCGACTTTAGATATTTCAGATTTCTTGCACAAACATTCCTTGGTATCACAAAGAAACTTTACCAATAGTCATACTCCAGAACGAGTTAATGATAATGTTAATAACGATATTTATTAGAACTAAACTTTCAACGTTCATTGATAGGACAGCTTGTATTGAGTCAGTTAAATGCCATACGTAATACACGTTTGGACGATTATTTCGAAAGAGTCATGTGACTGATTGGGCAAAAGATTATCCTGCAGTACGTTGCTATTACTTACTGCGGTAGACTGGTTGCCAACCAAGGCAATGAAACCCAATCTTTTCTGTTATTTAACCCATAACTGGAGGGAAGAGACAGGTTAATACCGTTTCCAAGTGTATTTGCGCGTAAGTGAATTCGAACTCGGTTCCCCGATTTCTTGTTCCAAGCCGATATCCACTGACACCACAAACGAATATGCTCAGCTTGTATTAGACTCGGTTAAAATTATGAAAACTCTCTATTAAAACAATTTTAACGAAAATATTTTCCCAAGTCAGTAGCTCTTATCACTAATGATGGGAATTCTTTCTTAACCTTTTGTTGAATGGTAACATCTGGAATATATCGAGATTTTTTTTTCGAGTTATATGTACCATCCATTTTTGTTATTACTGCTGATAATTGTGCTCAAGTGATGCGGCATCTGTTATTTTGTTGTTTCTTTTTTGTTTGTTTTTGTGGGGGGGGGGGGGTTATGATTCTGTAGCACTAGAATACAAGTTTCAAACATTACTTGAGTTTTCAGGGTCATGTTTTGGTTGTGTACTGGATTGCTATGTGATGTCGGTTCTTCAATATGGCAGTGAATGTTGGACAATACCTTCGAAGATGAAGAAAAAATTGAAGCAGCTGAAATGTTGTTCTCCAGAAGGATGCTGGGAATATCATGGATTGAACATGATGAGGTTTTGAAAAGGATGGAAACGAAAAGGAAATAAATTCTGAGCATCAGGAAGAGACAGATATAGTTCCTGGGACATGCAATGCGGAAAGAGGGCTTGGAGAACCTGATACTAATAGGCCAGATAGAGGGGAAAAGAGACGGAGGAAAGCAGCGGATAACATAAGGACCTGATCTGGTGGATGACGGAACAAGTGTTGAGTTGTGAAACAGGACAAAGCGTGCGAAGAGTCACCAGGGATAGGGAGATGTGGAAAGCCATGATCGCCTACGTCCTGAAAGAACAGGGCACATAAAATAAGAATTTCCAATATTGGGAGAAACCTCTAGCGCAGCGTTTTCTATATGCAATTTCCTTATCTCTTATACTAAATTAGTTACAACTGATTCATACACCGTATGAAGCGATGTATGTTGAATAACACGTAGGTATCCTCAATGTTTTCATTTCAATTCTATATCATAGCTATGGGTTAAATAGCATCACAGATTGGGTACTATAGCCTTGGTTATGGCAACCAGTCTACCTCAGGAAGAAATGGCATCTTCTTTATTAGCCAGTAAAAACATGATCAAGCAAGCGTGTATCACGCACAGTACTTAACTGAATACTTTCACCATAATGGAACCAATTAAGATAGCTCTTTATAATTAAGTATTTTGAAGTGATGTATGATGAATAAAGCGTTGGTGTCCTCAATGTTTTCATTTCAATTCTAAATGATCCTTTGCGTTTTGGAAAATTTTATCTTGATTTTTATTTTTAGGAATACGTGGCATAGCATGTTGATTTTCTGTTCTAGTCCATATCTTATCTCAATTATGAATATATATGTCATCAGCATATCCCCGACTCATGAACGGAAGATTAGCCGGGAAAGCAGGATCGCTGTTTTCAAATCAGTAGATCCATTTGGGATATAGTATGGAATGATTTAAAGATCATTGACGTCTGCGTTTGTAATTGTGCTGGGCGTAGTCAAAAAAAAATTATGTATACCAGGGTTCTTGCTTCCTCCATAATGTACACCAACTGAAGTCCGTATGGGTGTCATTGTCAGGCATGTCAGATTTTGTGCAATGATGTAATCTACGGATTCGGAACGTGGAATGATTTTTCTAATTGATGACAAGAAGTTTCTATTGATATTTTGAGACTGACAATAAGTCCACACTTTCGTGTTAGTGAGATAACCATTTTTCTATTTTTTTTATTTGATGATACAATGTCCTCTCTAAAAGTTTTGGAACGGCGAGGCCAAATCCTTTGTTTTGTTGCTCACTGAAAAAATCTGGGTTGAAACTAAAAAATGAACAAGACAAGCGTTCATAATTTAACTTTTTATTTCCTGGTATTTAAAATTTAACAAACTGAAAACTAAAATAGATCTTGAGGAGTTAGACTTTCATAAAACGACGAGAGACTAGTTAATATAATTTTCATCAATACTTAGTGCGTTGTGGCGCAATGGATATCGGATTGAAAAGTGACATCAGAGAGCCGAGTTCGAATTTGAGTTGAATTACTTTCATTGACTTCCACATAAATACCCTTTAGAAAGTTATTAATTTATATCTTTTTCCTCCAGTTATGGGTTAAATTGCAGCACGGATTGGGTAATATAGCTTTGGTTGTGGCAAGTAGCCTACCGCAGAAAGAAATGGCATTCTACTGCGTTAGCCAGTAGTAACATGATCAAGCAAGCCTGTATCATGCACAGTACGTAAGTAATTGAATACTTTCGCCATAATGGATTCAATTGAGATAGTTCTTTATAATAGAGTATTTTGAGGCTTACATTTTGGTTTTGATAGTTCTTAAATCTCTTTTCAAAAGTTAAGTTTCAATGTCAAGTGATGCTTTGTTAGTTTATTTTTTAAGCTAATATTGATTTCATCATTATCGTTTTCTAACTCATATTGATTTCATTATTATCGTTTTCTAACTGATATTGATTTCATTATTATCGTTTTCTAACTCATGTTGATTTCATCATTATCGTTTTCTAACTCATATTGATTTCATTATTATTGTTTTCTAACTGATATTGATTTCATCATTATCGTTTTCTAACTCATATTGATTTCATCATTATCGTTTTCTAACTCATATTGATTTCATCATTATCGTTTTCTAACTGATATTGATTTCATCATTATCGTTTTCTAACTGATATTGATTTCATCATTATCGTTTTCTAACTCATATTGATTTCATCATTATCGTTTTCTAACTGATATTGATTTCATCATTATCGTTTTCTAACTGATATTGATTTCATTATTATCGTTTTCTAACTCATATTGATTTCATCATTATCGTTTTCTAACTCATATTGATTTCATCATTATCGCTTTCTATCTGATATTGATTTCATTATTATCGTTTTCTAACTGATATTGATTTCATCATTATCGTTTTCTAACTGATATTGACTTCATCATCATTATCGTTTTCTAACTGATATTGATTTCATCATTATCGCTTTCTATCTGATATTGATTTCATTATTATCGTTTTCTAACTGATATTGATTTCATCATTATCGTTTTCTAACTTATATTGACTTCATCATCATTATCGTTTTCTAACTGATATTGATTTCATCATCATTATCGTTTTCTAACTGATATTGACTTCATCATCATTATCGTTTTCTAACTGATATTGACTTCATCATTATCGTTTTCTAACTGATATTGACTTCATCATCATTATCGTTTTCTAACTGATATTGATTTCATCATTATCGTTTTCTAACTGATATTGATTTCATCATCATTATCGTTTTCTATCTGATATTGACTTCATCATCATTATCGTTTTCTAACTGATATTGACTTCATCATTATCGTTTTCTAACTGATATTGATTTTATCATTATCGTTTTCTAACTGATATTGATTTCATCATTATCGTTTTCTAACTGATATTGACTTCATCATTATCGTTTTCTAACTGATATTGACTTCATCATTATCGTTTTCTAACTGATATTGACTTCATCATCATTATCGTTTTCTAACTGATATTGACTTCATCATTATCGTTTTCTAACTGATATTGACTTCATCATCATTATCGTTTTCTAACTGATATTGACTTCATCATTATCGTTTTCTAACTGATATTGACTTCATCATTATCGTTTTCTAACTGATATTGACTTCATCATCATTATCGTTTTCTAACTGATATTGACTTCATCATTATCGTTTTCTAACTGATATTGACTTCATCATTATCGTTTTCTAACTGATATTGATTTCATCATTATCGTTTTCTAACTGATATTGATTTCATCATCATTATCGTTTTTGTTTAGAGACGGACTTTAATGATTAGATATGTATTGGTACTTGTTCTATTTCTCCACTCAATTTTAATTTAGTGTAGTCAAAGTTAAAATGTTATTCAGTATTTTTTTTTAAATTTTGTTCTGAGGTAGTTTTGACTCTCTGATATTATTATGATTTCTTACTTATCATCAAGTTTCAATACATTGTATTGCCTGCTTGAATTCATTAACTTTTTTCCAGTGTTCTGGAGATATTGGTTTCTTCAAGATTTAAACATATTTGTTTTAACTTCCTCTGTTAGTTATTTTGTATTTTCTCTTCCATTTTTTCTTTTCTATTTGTTTCTTTCATGTATCAGTTTTTTCACCCGAGGATTGTCGTCTTATGTGTGTATCTCTGAAAACCATTATAAATGTATTTACCTGGGTTGGTGCCCAGGCTTGCAATAAGAACACACGCAGTGTTAGACCAATTAGCTTTCGTCATAGCATCAATCGAGGAGAACCAAAATTCTAATACTCTCTTCACCGACTGTTGTAAACATGTTCACTGCTTCTGACATTTGGTTACACACTGCTCTTGCGTAACGAAACTATCTGGGTTCATTTACTGGGAAGCTTGTATTATACTCAGTTAAAAATGATAAAATCTGCCGATTAAAACAATATTTCAGAAAATAGGTTTCCCAATCAGGTAGCTGTTATCGCTTCTTCCACTAACGATTGGGGTTCCTTCGTAAACTTTAATTTGAAATTGTTCAGAATGATAACATCTTAATTTCGACATTATATTTTCTTTGATTTATCCATTTTAGAATATTGCTGCTATTGGTTGTACTCAAGCGATTTGGCATCATTTATTTAGTTAAGTACCATACGTAATTTGGACGATCATATCTCGAAAGAGATATGGCTGACTAGGCAGATGTTTATCCCGCAGTATGTTGCCATTGCTTTCTGCGGTGGACTGGTTGCCGATCAAGGCTATAGAACCCAATCTGGCTTTCATTGACTGGGCAGCTTATAGTATACTCGGTTAAAAAATGATAAAATCTGTCAATTAAACTTTTTTTTTTCAGAAAAAAGTTTTCCCAATCAAGTAGCTGTTATAGCTTCTTCCACTAACGATTATGGTTCCTTCGTAAACTTTACTTTGAAATTGTTCAGAATGGTAACATCTGGATTACGACATCATATTTTCTTTGAGTTAAATATCCATTTTAGTCGCTGCTGCTGTTGGTTGTACTCAAGTGATTTGGCATCGTTTATTTAGTCGCTCAGTTAAGTGCCATATGTAATACACGCTTTGGACGATCATGTCTCGACAGAGACATGACTGACTGGGCAAAAGATCATCCCGCAATAGGTTGCTATTGCTTTCTTTAGTATACTGGTTTCCAGCAAAGGCTATAGAACCCAATCTCTCCTATTGTTTAATTCATAACTGAAGGGAAGATTCAGATTAATACCTTGTTTTAAGGGTATTGTGCGTAAGTAAAAGCAAGGAATTCGGCTTGAGTGCGAACTCGGCTCCCTGATTTGTAGTTCTGAGACGATATCCACTGCACCAAAATGCACATCTCGTTTATTTACTATTTTTCTTTGTCTGTAGTAAATAACGCGGTAAAAGTACGAATCAGATTTTTTTCTCCGTGTATGGGTTAAATAATACACTTGTATTTCACTAAAGCAAGCAATACAAGAGAATCACTAAACTGAAAAAGAAGAATAATTTCAAAACAAGAGAGAAAATAAGGCAGATAAGTAAAGACGTGGAAGAAGATAAATACTGGACAGTGTGCAGAAAATGATTGGACCTTTTTGTAACTTTCCAGATGAATCAAAAACAGTCTCAGTCCAACTTGTGTTGCTCAATGTTACTTCGATAATTGACTATCAAAACTGGATCAAATGATGTCGCAAAGCTGCATTTCATCAGGACGTAAGTTCGTGATTAAAGCTTTTTTATAGATTGTATTGTATGATCTATTACAAATAGAAAACAATTTCACCTGGTAAAAAGTTGAATTTTGATTTTTAGTCAGAAATCAGTATTGGGTGGCACTGGGTAACAGTCTGGAGGCAGCCGATGTGAAACGTTTTGAAATAATCATCGACCTTGCAGACTCTTCTTCTTCTTCTTCTTCTTCATCTTCTTCTTCTTCTTCTTCTTCGATGTCACGTGTTCCACAAAGATGTAGACTATAATGGCCTTCAATATCCCTATAACACTTGTAGCTCTTATCACCTTTTCTCTTGTTATTTCTTCCAAAACCTGCACTGCCATCTAATTGCTCAGGTATGCCACGCGTTGCTTCCTCCTGTCTCTCTTTTACTCTATCTATCCTGTGAGTATCTGATTCTCCATGCCCTTCCTTCTCATTTCATATCCAAGAAACTACATCTGTCTCTTCCGGGTGTTAAGTATAGGTTTCTTTTTTGTGTCCATCCTCTCCAAAACCTTGTTGTTGCTTACATGTTCTGTCCATGGTATTCTCAGCATTCTTCTGTAGAAGCACATTTCACTCTTTCCTTTTTCTCTGATAAAATTGTCAAGCAATCGCTGTCATATTAAAGAACAAACTTCATATAACAATCCAGGATTGTTTTCTTTGTTTCCAACAAAATATTCCTGCTTTTTAGTACTTTTCTGGTTATAGTGGCGTAGCCAACTATTCCTTGCTTATTACATTTCTAAAAATAAAATTCCAATAAAAGTTTATCCAAAATCCACCTTTATTTAAGACTTGAGTGTACATAGGACAACAAAAGAAGTATGAAGAGCCTTGATCTTCCGCGTCCTGAAACGATATGACACAGAAGAAAGAAAGAAAATGTATTTCTCCATGTATTTTTATTTTTTTGGTAAAATGAACGTGAAATATACAAAGATTTATAACATTAATAAAAATATTACTCTAGGCTAAACACCCTCACACACAAACTTAGTCGATGACAGGCAAATAAAACAAAAAAGAGAACATTTTTACAAAAGCGAGCAATACAAGAGAATCTATAAACCGAGAGCAGCATAATGATTTAAAAACAGCGGGCCGTTCAATTCAAGAGAGAAAATAAGACAGATCAGTAAAGACGTTGTAAAGGGTTAATATTGGACAGTGTGCAGGAAATGATTGGACGTTTTCTAACTTTCCAGATGAATCAAAATCAGTCTCAGTCCAACTTGTGTTGCTCAATGTTACTCCGATAATTGACTATCAAAACTGGATCAAATGAAATCTCAAGGCTGCATTGCGTCAGGACGTAAGTTCGTGATTAAAGCCTTTTTTCTATACCGACGCCATTTTGAAGCTGCTTTCTTTCTTTTTCTTTCATTACTGGTATGTACTGTCGTCTGCTTGCGGCAATTTCATTACACCACAATACATGAGAGGAAAGGCAAAAAAGCAAAATTATAAAAAGAAGTTTCCCTAAAATAAAAAGAAAAATCTGCGACAATAAGAAACAGCATTAAAATAACAACATTTTGAGGTCGTTAGGTAAATAAATAAGTACTTTTTTTAATATTGTAGACTGACTTATTTTCTTTGAAGGAAACTGGTAAATTTCTCTTCCTGTACGGCAGTGACAATCTCTTCAGAGATGGAGAAGAGACTTGAAGTAACAGAAATGTGGTTCTAAAAGGGGGATGAGAATACCATGAACCGAACCAAGGTTTTAGAAAAAATGAGAACAGAAAGGAAACTTATACTTAACGTTCGGAAGAAACAGATGACTAGGGCACATAATAAAGAGTTTTGAGAAATCTGATACTCAGAGGGTAGTTTGAAGGAAAGACAGACATAACAAAACAACAGGTGAGATAATGAACTTAAGTGAATATATAGCGAAACAAGGTTTCGGAGAAATAGCAGAAAGAAAAAATTTATTAAGAGGTACGAACGACAAAAATTGTGGAGAGTCATGAATGCAAACGTCTTGAAGGGCCATGGCCAATAAAGAAGAAGAAAAATTCAAACAGTTTTCTAGAGCTATAGAAAATGTCGGCAAAATCATAGGGTTAAACGTTTAAGACATTTAAAATTCCATAGCTACTGTTCTGTCCGTATTTTAATAATTTAGGTACCTCCACTAAATCGCTAGAAGAACAGCAGAAAAAAGGTCAAAAAATTTATTAAAAACGAAATTTTTCAATCAAAATATTTTTATTATTATTAAGAAGAAAAAGCAAAGTTATTTTTAATTATTTAAAAAAAAAAATTATCCCTTCTAACATGTTCGAAATTTTGGCAGAAAATCTTGTTTTAATTTGAGTTAGCGGGTAGCCAAAACGTTACGACTATTTACAATCGAAAACGTAATGATTACATCATGCACATTTTTCCCTCGACAAACACATTAAATTGGAAACTCTCACAGAAACCAAAAATCCATGAAATTTTAATAAATTTTAAAGTGTTGCGGTCTATAATTACTTAAACGCAGACTTATTGAGGAATATAAATAATCTATTTTTCTTTTAAATTTGCGTCTGTATCCGAAAATCTGCTACGAAGAGTAAAAAAAATTCAATCAAATTCTGATTCTTAATTTGATAAGCTTTTAATTGCTTAAATAAATAATACAAATTAAGGACATTAGTCTGAAAAAAAAGTTCGATTACTAATGAAATTTTAAAAAAATTGTTTTCATTTTTTTATGTTATTATAATAATTTAAAAGTTTCAAAAATATTTTAAAATCTTCAAAAAACTGATGCGGTTAGATTCAGTCAGTTAAGTTCCATGCGCGATATACGCTTGGGCGATCATGTCTCTGAAGAGACATGACTGACTGGGCAGAAGATTATCCCGCAGTAGGTTGCCATTGTTTTCTGCGGTAGACTGGTTGCCGACCAAGGCTATAGAACTCAATCTGTCCTAATATTTAACCCATAACTGGAGGGAAAAGACGGATTAATACCTTTCCCAAGGGTATTTGCGTGTAAGTGAATGCAAAGAATTCAACTGGAATTCGAAATCTGTTCCCCGATTTCTCGTTCCGAGCCGATATCCACTGTGCTACAAATTATTTAGTTAATAATTGATGATTATATTGACTATCGAGAATTGAAAATTTTAATAAAAATTGTTTTGTTTCCATATTTGTAAATTTTTTTTTTTTTTTTTGTGAATTTAAAGTTTTTTTTTTGGTATGGTAATTTCTTTGTGCAAATTAAAAGGTCAGGGTTTCCTCCCTTACCCGAAAAATATTTGTACAATTTTGTCACTTATAAACGCCAAACACCTTGTCTCTAATCAAGAACATGTCATCAAATTCTTGATTTGCGGAGCGGACAGGTCAAAAGGTTCAAATTTGTGATTAGTTTTATTCTAATTTTCACGCTATAAGAAATACTTGTGTGAATCAGATTAATTTAACATAAAATTTGCTAATTTTTTGAAAATAATGTATCACAGATGTATATTTTATTTTTGCAGTATTTTTAAAACCGGGAATTAACTTTTGTTTACAAATCTGTCGATCGCTCAAAAATGGCGGCAAAATTGAAAAATTGAAAAAAAAAACACAAACTTCTATATTCCAATCAATATAATTTCTGTTTGAAATAAAGTAGAGTATTTTGCTCACTGAAAATAGTAATTTTAATCATTTAGTTTTCAATTAAAACTAAATTAAAAGTTCTAATAAAACTTTTTCACTTTAAAATTTCAGTTTAAAAATAACTATGCAGTTTTTTCGTGATTTATTGGAGGTGTCTACTTACTATATATTCAGTTTCACATCTTCGAGTTCACAGATATTGGTCGCTTTAATGATGACCATAACCAGTTGTCCCAATGGTTAATTGACTGAGTGATAACGGCAGCATTTTTTCTCATATCACACCTAAGTGCATGGAATAATGCTGTTATGTATGGTCTGGCGCACCCGCTGTTCATCTCAGTGTTCTTGAGAGACTCCAAAGAAGACTCAGTAATGTCATAGATACCGACTTGGCTGCTTGACTCCAGCCACTTTCTCATCAATGGGATGTGGCTTCCCTCTGTCTGGAAGCACAGCCTTGACTGTAGGGAGGGTGAGGGTGTGTTTTTATGACTGTCAACTATCTCCCTGTTCCCACCAACGCGACTTATATTCTGTTCATCACTGACACCCCCACACGAAATGAATTTTGCACAAATTTTTCACATGTTCAGATCTTCAAGAATAATTGTGTATCGTTGGTACACCAACACTAAACGGTATGCTTGTTGTCTTTATAGACACATGACAATCTTCATTAAGACAATACCGAGTTTTCTAGACCAGCATTGATGTTCTGACATCTACATCTACGTTGTCTCCCTCCCACATCACTCATCGTCTCTCACATCCTGTCCATCGCTTTTTAAACCTCTTGTGTCAGTAGAAACCATATTCCCAGCTCAGACACATTCATCCAAAAGAGTTTGGTCATTTTTTACGTTTCGGTAGCATTTTTGCCCAGTTTAGTCCAAAACTTTTATTGGATAACGAGCTTCCAGATTGTCTTCACGTTCTTCAAACTATTCACATGTGACAAGCAGTTATATTTCTCATAGAATCTTGGACAGCATGTGATCAGTGCTGAAATGTGATTTATTATTTTTTTTTACATTTATTCTGTGGTAGTTTCGGTTGTGCGTTGTGTTGCACTGGATATCGACTCGGAACGACAAATCGGGGAGCCGAGTTCGAATTCCAGTTGAATTCCTTGCATTCACTTACGCACAAATACCCTTTGGGAAAGTTATTAATCTGGCTCATCTCTCCAGTTATGGGTTAAATAATAGGACAGATTGAGTTCTATATCCTTGGTCGGCAATCATTCTACCGCAGAAAGCAATGGCAACCCACTGCGGGATAATCACCTGCCCAGTCAGCTATGTCTCTTTCGAGACATGATCGTCCAAAGCGTGTATTACGTATGGCACCTAACTAAATAAACGATGCCAACTCACTTGAGTACAACCAATAGCAGCAATAAGTAAAATGGATAGCATATTTAACTCAAAGAAAATATAATTTCATAACCAAGATGTTACCATTCCGAACAAATTCAAAGTAAAGTTTACGAAGTAAACCCAATCGTTAGCGGAAGAAGCGATAACAGCTACCTGATTGGGAAAACTGTTTTCTGAAAAATGTTTAATCGACAGATATTATCATTTTTAACCGAGTATACTATAAGTTTTTCAGTCAATGAACGCCAGATAGGGTTCTATAGCCTTGGTTGGCAACCAGTCTAACGCAAAACGCAATGGAAACCTACTGCGGGATAATCTTCTACCCAGTCGGCCATGTCTCCTTCGAGGCATGATCGCCCAAGCGTGTATCAAGTATGGTACTTAACTGACTGAGTTTTGGTTGCATAATTTTATCGTGATTTCTCGCTTTTCACCAAATTTCAATATACTTCAGCTTTTTTTCCTAATATTCACATTTTACCAAAATAAAAACTAAATAAGTCGTAATTAGTTATACTTTCATAAAACGACGAGAGAGAAGTTTATATGTTCATTTATCCTTTTTGTTTTATATAATCATAACACCCAAAGAAAAGCATTTTACAGGGGGTTACATAGGAGAAAGAGAGACAAGTTATAGGGGGTGTAAAGAAGTGGGTAAGAGAAGGATGACTGTGGCCATAAATTGAGTGATCAATTTATATGTTGATTGTAATGTAGAATTGATTCCCCACCTTATATCCACATTATAATAGTATAGAATTTGTTTTTCTTTATAATCATATCGCCCCAAGAAAAACATTTTACTGCCACTGTTTTGCATGATGTTACATAGGAGAAAGAGTGACAAGATATAGGGGGTGTAAAATGTGGGTAAGAATAAGATGACTGTGGCCATAAAGTGAGGGATTAATTTATATATTGATTGTAATGTAGAATTGATCCCCCACTTCATATCCACATGATAAGAGCATAGAATTTTTTTTCATTATAATCATATCGCCCCAAGAAAGGCAATGTTTTGCAGGGGGTTACAGAGGAAAAAGAGTGACAAGTTATAGGGGGTGTCAGGAAGTGAGTAAGAAAAGGATGGGAATACTGGTGAGAGTGGTGTGAACGGAGAAAGGAGCATGAGAGAGAGGATGCAGGTTAGTGACATAGGAGATTGTAGCTGTCGAGGAATCAAATAAATTGTAGGGAATTCCACAGGCGGGAAGTGCTAGAGAAGAAGCTGATAGAGTAGAATTTGCGTTTATATTTCATTAGTTTCACTGTAGAAGGGTGGAACCTAGTTGCTAATATTGTGGCTCGAGTAAATTCATATATAGGGGGCACCAGTGAGATAATTTCCTCTAAGCAGAAGCCGTGAAAGTATTTGTAGAAGAGACACAGGGAAGCCACATTGCACCAGTGAGAAAATGACTGTATCTGAGCTGCCAAGTCGGGATCGATCCCATTACAGATTCTCCGTTGGGTTTTGTCAAGGACACCTAGGTGGATAGCAGGAGCACCCGACCAGTTATGGCAGCAATATTCAATGCACGGGCGGATGGTATAGTTATATATGTGCAGGATTGTTTCAGACGGGAAAAACTTCCTGCCCTTACATAGAGAACCAACTTTCTTAGCAGCGAATTTCGGTATGGAGTTTATATAGTCATTGAACTTGAGGTCTGTTTTGAAAGTTAACCCGAGGAGATGTAGGCTTGTTTCCATAGTGTATTAATCTGTGGTAAACCCTAAATTCTATGTATGCATTTTTGACTCCAGAATTCTTTCATAAAATGCAGAAACTTGTTATTGAACTTTAGGAAAAAGTAAGCTGTTTTCAAAAGTTCAGTTTTGCTGTCAAGTGATGTTTTGTTATTGCTTAGTGTTATGATAATTTTCTTGATTTACTCGTCATTATTGTTTATGATTGAAGACAGAAATTTTAATGATTAGATATATATTCGTTCATGTTCTATTTTTCCACGCTATTTTTATTTAGTGTGGCCAATGTTAAAATGTGATTCAGCTTTTTTTTTTACATTTTTTCTGTGTTATCTTTGATTGTGATTTTTCGCTTTTCACCAAGTCTTAATACATTGTCTTGCTATGTTCATGAATCTGGATTTCAATTTTCTGATGACACTACTTTCTCCAAGATTTAAGCATGTTTTTTTTTATTTTCTTTGTTAATTATTTCGTATTTTTTCTTCCATTTTTTTCTGCTTGTTTCTTTCTTGTATCAGTTTTTTAAGCCGATGGATTGTCATTCCATGGATGTATCTCTGAAGACCATTATGTATGTATTTATATATACAAATATAAAAGAATTACCTGGGTTGATGTCTAGGCTCGCAATAAACCACACGCAGTGTTAGACCAATCAGCTTTCGTTAAGGCATCAATCGAGATGCTAAATTCTAATACACATCGTTCAGCTTCACAAACTATTGAAATCATGTTGAATGGTTCTAACCTATGGTTACACACTGTCCTTGCGTAACAAAAAATTGACTTAATTCAATGTCTTTCTCTTTTTTAAAAATGATAGGCACTGTCATTGCTTGGTATTTTAAAATGTCACAGGCTTCGTGGCTGGCCACAGACATAAAGAGTAATCTTCACCAATGACGTCTTGGCATCCATTAAGAAGAAATAAAATTCTAATTGTCCTCTTTCATAGCAAGATTCTAAATTATCTTCGCTTCGTGGTTTATATTCTGCAAACTATTCAACTGTGACGAGCAGTTTTTAGAATGGTGTGTTCAAAGAACTGTTATATCGGTCTCCTTCAGTCTGGAATTGGAAAAAAGTTATCAAGTCAGCTGATCAGATGTACACTGATATACACTATGTACATTGGTGTACACTGTTCTAAAATTACAGTCTTTGTCTATATTTCTGAGATGAGGTAGTATTTACATTATTCGAATTATTGTTCTCATCTTAATTGCCGTTTGTACGACAGTTTGGACGTTGTACTCTCCGGTGTTTTTCAGGTGCTAGGAATTTCGAACCGAACCCTTTTTTCCAATGACTGTGGTATATCATCGTCATTCCTTGAGTAAAGTCATGAGTTATCTCCCTGTAACCCTTCAAGTTACTTGTTCACCACAGCTGTAGCCTGGTATTGCACTCACAACTCTAAGAATCACGTTAGGAACTATATATCCACGTGTCTTTAAGGACAAGAACAACTGATTAGACTTAGCTAACTACTACAGCATCTACATTCCCAAAATGTATGACCTTAGAGCCCCTTTGTACAACCTACTAAAAAGGAACGGAATGGAATTGGTAAAAAAAAATGTGAAAATGCTTTTTCAGAAGATAAAAAGTTGTTTGTTGCTAGATGTATCACTAGCTCATTTTGATGCTGGACATGAAATAATTGTGGTATTCGATGCTAGTAATTACGGGATTGTAGTAGTGATTATCCATAAATTTGAAAATGGTACCACAAAGCCTATAGCTCATGCTTCTAGAACTTTACTTTCAGCAGAAATAAACTATAGACAGATTTAAAAAGAGAGCCTGGTCATAACCTGCGTAGTAAAAAAATTCCACGGATGTATTCACAGACGGGAATTTAATCTACAAACGGATCATCCACAGTTAATAAAGATTTTCGGATCCGAGGAGGGTATTCTTACTCCCACAGCCAACAGGCTACAGCATTAAGGAAGAATTTTATTAAATTATGATTTCAAAATGGAATGTCTTCTATCAAAGAAGCTTGGAGATGCCGATGGTTTTTCTGGACTAATTTAGAGGACACAGTAAAATCTGCTCGAAGGAAAAGAAAAAAACTATCAGTAATACTATGTAATACTACCTGTGAATTTCCAGTGACTTTGGAAGATATCCATACATACAGAATCAGAAAAGAACGAATTCATTATGAAAATAAAAAAGCAAGTATGACTGAATGAAAGATACAAAAATGGATCTAAACTATCACTTTTTCAATATGTGATCAAATATTCTTATACACAGATAAAGTATTATGGCCTTCTTTAATACAATAGAAAATTCTGAACGAATTTCACAGCGTTCATTCTAGTATTTCAAGGATGAAATGCTTTATGCGTAGCTATAATAATTCAATGAACTAGGATATCCAAAAAATTGTAAACGCGTGTAAAGGTTGCCAACTAACGGTAGAGGCAGCACCAGTAAATTTTCAGTTATGGCCCAAAACACGTTCTTTGGATGAAAATGCACATCGATTAAGCTGGAGTCATAAATGGTTACTATTTTTGTGGACAACAACTCTAAGTGGCCAGAAATATTCAAATGTAAACCTCCGATATCTCCAACTACTATAAATGTGCTGAACGACATTTTTAGTTGTTTGGTGTGCGTAGAAAAAATCACCGACAATAGGACACAGTTTACCAGAAAGGAATTCAAAAATTTCTGCACATCTCTGGTCACTGACCACACTGCGGCCCTTTCTTACCATCCCAGATCCAACGGTCATGCAGAAAGATTTATGAATATTTTCAAAAGGGCATTAAGAAAGAATTACGGTTTGGCCACAGATGAGAGAATCATTCAGATGTTTTTATCGGTGTACAGAATCGCTCCTAACCCAAACACAGTTTCAGGCATGTCACCTGCTGAACGTATGTTTGTAAGGAACATTCACTCGGTATTTGACAGGTTGCTGCCAAGTTCAACAAAGAAAAACGTGAAAAAAAATTTCCAAACAAATCTTCTAAGCCTGAAGGCAAAGAGTTTCAAGAAGTATAGAGGTGAAAAGAATTTATGGGAAGATGGAATAATCACTACAAGATATGGTAGAGTATACTGTATGTTGAAAGGTAAAAAAATTGAACATAAGAGACACTTAAAACAACTAAGTCTTAGACTTACTAAAGATGTCCCACAAGAAATGGATGAAGAAATGCCGATGGATGTTTTGTATGATATGTTTGACATGCCAGTTCCTCTATCCGCATCAATGCCAAAAGTATCAGTTCCTCTAACCCTACCAGCTCCTCCAAACCCACTGATACCACAAAAGTTTGTGAGACGTGAAACTAGGAGAGAGAAGTAAAAAGTTAAACGGTTGTGTATCGACCCCAAAAAAGAAACGTTATCGAGCAAAATTTCAAATTAGCTCAGAGGAAGGTGTTGTAATAAAATATCCGACACCACCTTTTTCCGATGTGGATGTACTAATGCAGAGAACTATATATTGGGAGCACCGCATTCGCCGGTGTTTTCCTTCGTAATGTGTTACTAATCTCTGTGTATCCACTTATTTTACTCTCTATTGCAATAACCCTTTCTTCTTTTCAGCTACAGTCGTGTTGGTTGTTCTTTCCTCTCGAGTAACAGCCTTTTATATTGTAACCCTTCTCAAGAATACAACAGTATCTGAAGTAGTTGTTAACATTTCGTCATATTTTGTTCTGTACTGATAAGCGATTTTCCTCTTAATTATCCTTCTTACCTCATTTGCCTATTGAGATTAAAACTCTCTCAAGACTTATATACGACTCAACATTACATACACTACCGGCCATAATTATTAGGCGAACCAAGTTTTTAAAAGAAATTATGTATTTCATACTATTTTTAGTATTTATTGTCAAGTGAACAATTCTAAATGAATATAGAATGGTTATTTTGTTATTATTACTTTGCAAAATTTTACAAGGCAAGAAAGAAAAGATGAACTCGTCCGAATCGCTTTAAATTATCTTCATTCTTTCATTGATGAAACTGCAATATATGTAATTATTAAATATTTTTAAATTCATTTGATGCACATGTTATTGTGCAGAATCGTTCTATTTTCATTTACAATTATTAACTTAGCAATAAATACTCGCAAATTGCATGAAATACATCATTTTCTAAAATACTGGGGTGGCCTAATAATTATGGCCGGTACTGTATGTTGGCAAAACTGTCGGTTCCGTGTAACTCTTTAGAAAATACCTGACTCATCTGATCAAACTCGGTCGTTAAAAAAATCAGATTAGACCACGAATAGTGTATTGTTTCCGTGCTGGGTTTGCCAAATTCTATGTTTCCAAACTCGACAGAATTCAAAAGCATCTACGTGCCTTTGTGTGTGATGAATTATTTTCACTTAAAAATCATTCCTACATATGCAACATTAAGAGCCTACTGCTATTCTGTCACTATTTCCATGTTGAATGTTTCAATGAGCTATATTGCCTGCTACACCGACTACTGTAAATCCTGTCAATAAAGCTGTTGATAATACTTGTGAATTCTACTAACGTTTCCCTTTAGTTCGGCAATATATCACAAGCGGTCTAACAAATGTTCTGCGTGACTGGCTCGTTAAACATTGCTTTTCCGCAAGCGCTCACTTTTTTTTTCTAATTTAACCATCACTCCTTGCTATTTTCTTATTAATACTTTTTTTTTAACAATTTTTTAATTTTTTTTTTTGTGACTTTTTTTTTATTTTGATTCTATTGCTAACTAATTCACTCCACTCCTAAAATTAGTTTTTTTGCTCTGCTGTTGATTGTCGTGCCGATTTTTAGGATTACGAAAAAGTGTCATTGTTTATTCGACTAGAGTTTCGTTTTAAAAAAAATGCTGAAAAGCTTTATCTGCACAGAAAACAAACATCGTTACGATTTCATAAAATTTTCGATTTATTATTTATTATTTATTTTATTTTATTTTATTTTATTTTATTTCATCTTATGAGAACAAGCAAGCATGGCACAGTAAGTAATGAGTAAGAATGAGACCTCCAATAATTAGAACAGTATTTCCTTGATTGCCTGTAAATCATGGGATGGAGACGGAAAAAAACTTATTTATAAATGGAACTTTGTCTGTGTGTGTGTGTGTGCGCGTGTGTGTGTGCGTGTATGTGTGTGTGTTTGTGTCCGTTACCTATAGACTCCAAAACGGCTGAACCGATTTTCTTGAAAATTTACACAGTTGTAATATAAGCGTCTGCGAGTGTTCTTAGCTAGTTTTTGTGTCGAGGTACTACCGATAAATATTGAAAATCGATAATCAAAAAAATGGGTTTTAGAAGAAGTGATCCGATTTTAATCAAATTTCATACACTAATAGACAAAGACATAAGAAACGATATTCAGAAGTTTCAAGGTTGCAGTTCTTACAATAGTGCAGAAAATCGATAATATATATATATATATATATATATATGGCAAGATGTTTGTATGTGTGCCTGTTTATCTACCTGTATGTCTGTATTTTTTCAGCCCTTTTATTTTAGATTTTGTTTCGGGTTTGGCTCTACGTAGGTATAATTGTAGTTCTTAGTCTCAGCCATGATACCATTTACTCAGAGGACTTATTTAACCTTCAAAATTCAGTTTACGACGAAAAATACTTATTTGATATCCATACAGGAAATCAAAATTTGACTTAGATCTATTCATTTTGCTTTCAGTCTACGGCTTTGCTTTAACTGAAAACAACTATTGCTTTTTAGTCTTTCGTGTCAACGACTAAAGAGTCTGAGGTCCAGGACCATGGATTAGTTTTAAAGCTTTCATTACACCCGAGCAAAACCGGGCTATACTGTTAGTGTCTACATAATTGAATATGTAAATTGTAGAAAATAAAACAATGAAGCCACAGATAGATTTTTTATCACCAAGTAATATTTTCCACAGTTTGTTCAAGATTTTCTGTACCTTTTCTTTTTTTCTTTTCTTGTAAAAAACATACTGCCTTTCCTGCAGGACTAAAGTAGAATATTCGAAATGATAATTTCTCATTTAAAGAAAAAATAAATTTAAATATTTGCAAACAATAACTGAAAATTGCAAGAACAATCGAAGAATTTTATTATCCGGGTCAACTAAGTCCAAGAAATTTGTCATTAATCGCTTGCTACGAGTGTTGCAGACTTCGCATGAACGTGAGATATCCTTCTGCGCAAGGTTCAATCTAGAACAAGCGAGTTAAGTTATATAAAGTTGAGCCCGGTCTACAAGTGAATATTACCTGTCCATCGTTTTGGTTGTTGACCTCGCTTTGTTTTTTTTTTCCCCTCCACACATTTCTTGTCATCGCAGGTTGATCTTCTGATGTGTCCAAACATTTTAAGTACCTTAGATTTGACAACAGATGCGATTTGCTCAAGCTCAAGTTCAACAGTTCGTTGATAGTGAATGTGACCCCTAGGGCGTTTATTTGCCAACCATCTCAGCCTTTTGAAAGGTTTATAGTTTTTGCAGCGAAATTACTGCTCTGTTGACTCATTCCATTCGATAATATATAACAGCTAGGATGTTATAAATATTGACTTTTAGATCATAGGAAACGTCTGTACATATTTGTTTTTATTGAAATCCGCCCATCTAAGGCATTATTGTTTGCTGATAGCTTTTGTCCATGTTATACAAACTCTATAACTTGGGCAATTTGTTTGTTTGAAGCTGCGCTGCTTGAGGTAGACCGGAAAATTGATGTATAATAGATGTCAGTCAGTTAATTTCCGTACGTGATACACGCTTTGGGCCATCATGTCTCGAAAGAGACATGACTGACTGAGCAGAAGATTATCCCGTTGCCATTGCTTTCTGCGGTAGACTGGTTGCCATCCAATGCTATAGAACCCAATCTGTTCTGTTATTTAACCCATAACTGGAGGGAAGAGACGGATTAATACCTTTCTCAATGGTATTTGTGCGTAAGTGAATGCAAAGAATTCAACTGGAATTCGAACTCGGCTCCCCCGACCTCTCGTTCCGAGTCGATATCCACTGCACCACAATGCAATAGATGAGGTACGGATAATCAAGGGTATGATCTATGCCAGTTCAAAGCTTATCAATGATTATTTATCTATTTCCTATTTACTGTGCTTACTTAGAGACTCTTGTTACTATTAACATTTATTTTTCTTTAACGTAAATGGAGATTGATTCTAAACGTAAAAGATACAACGACAGTACGTTGGCGAGCTCGCCAGAAAAAGGTGAATGTGATCACTAATAAATAAAATATTCATTAATAAGAAGAAATTTGAAAAGTGGAGATGTTGCCGAGTTAATAATACACCGCCGGGGACACGAAGGAGGTAGTCAAAACATTTAAATAAAGAACGTTCAGTCGTTGTGGTGCAGTTAATATCGGCTCGGAACGAGAAATCGGGGTGCCAAGTTCAAAATCCACTTGAATTCTTTGCATTCACTTACGCACAAATACCATTGAGAAAGGTATTAATCCGTCTCTTCCCTCCAGTTATGGGTTAAATAACAGAACAGATTGGCTTCTATAGCCTTGGATGGTAACCAGTCTACCGCAGAAAGCAATGGCAATCTGCTGCGGGATAATCTTTTGCTCAGCCAGTCATGTCTCTTTCGAGACATGATCGCCCAAAGCGTGTATCACGTATGAATACCTTTAGAAAATACATTAATCCGTCTCTTCCTTTCAGTTATAGGTTAAATATGGATTAAATAACAAGACAGATTGGGTTCTCTAGCCTTGGCTGGCAACCTGTTTACCGCAGAAAGCAATGGCAACATACTGCGGGATAATTTTCTGCCCAGTCAGTCATGTTTCTTTCGTGACCTGATCGCCCAAAGCGTGTATCACGTATGGCACTTCACTGACTGACTTATAAGTAACGTTCGAATTCCTATTGTATTTTTGCATTTACTTACGCTCAAATAGCATTGGAAAAAGTATTAATCAGTCTCTTCCTCCTCTACCTATGGGTTAAATAACTGAAGATTGGGTTCTATGGCCTTGGTTGGCAATCTGTTTACTGCACAATGTCATGACAAACTACTGCGAAAAAACATTCTACCGAGTCTCTTTCGAGATATGATCGCCTATGACACTTAACTGACTGGCTTATTGGTAAAACTGGAGAGAGAATGTCATTTTACGAAGATGTTAGCAACAACGTTAGTCAGAATATAATGAATTTATTTTTCCATTGTCATTAGTTTTATTCTCTCTTCTACTTTGCTACTTTTGATATATTTTTAATGATCGACAGAAAGAAAAACAAATGAGATATCTTTTCATTATTTGAGTGGGGATTTTATTTCTTTTTATCCATCGATTATTTTTGAGATCAACCAAATGCAGACGACAATTCTACTCCTGCAGCTTCTTTCCTCGCACTTCCCGCCTGTGGAACTCGCTTCCCTATTCTTGCTTTCCTGACGGCTACAACCTCCAGGAATTTAAATGCAAGGTCAATACTCATCTCGTAACCACTTGACCCTAGTTCTTTCCTCACCACCCTTTATATCCTTTCCTTTCTCTACACCTCTGCAACTATCATCACACCTGTATTCCCTTCCTTCTCTTGCACCTCTTTTGACTGGTTCGTCCCTCTCTTTACTCTCTTCTATCTAGTGCTCTTACTCTGATGTAGTCCATCAGTGGCGTTACCACCTTCATCGGGGTGATATGATTAAAAAAATATCATTATTTTTTTCTTTGTTTTACTTTTCGATTTATTATCTTACTTTATCGTGATGACTTTATCGAGTAACTAGCAGTATAGCCCGGCGTTGCTCGGGTTTAATGAAAGGTTTAAAACTAATCCATGGTCCTGGAGCTCAGACTCAGCCTACACAATATTTGCGTGAAGTTTGGTGAGAATCTGATAAAAATTGTGGAGTTGTATAAAGGACATACAGACAGATAAACAGACACACAGACACACACGAACATCTTGGTTTATACAGATAAATATTATCGATTTTCTGCACTATTGTAAGAACTGTAACTTTGAAACTTCTGAATATCGTTTCTTATGTCTTTGTCTATGAGTGTATCAAATTTGATTAAAATCGGACCATTCCTTCTATAACCCGATTTTTTCGATTATCGATTTTCGATATATCTCGGGGGTACTTTGACACAAAACCTTGCTAAGAACACTCGCTGACACTTAGAGTACAACTGTGTAAATTTTCAAGAAAACCGGTTCAGCCGTTTCGGAGTCTATAGGTAACGGACACACACACACACACACACACACAAAGTTCCATTTATAAATAAGTTTAGATTAGATTAGATAATTATTTATTTATTTTAGTGAATAATTTAATCCGTGATTTATTTCTAGAATTTTTGTTGTTTGCTTACTTTCTTAATGTTTTTGTCTCTCTTCTTCCCTTTGTCTTTTATTTTAATTTGATGTCGTTTCTTAGATATTTTCTTTCTTGCTGCTTTACTTTTATTCAGTCTTTCTTTTGTTTTCTGTTTTTGTTTTACTTCACATTGGTGTTTTAATTCCTTTTTTGTGTTTCATTTGTTGTTTTTATCTTTTTCCATACTTTCTCATTTATATTTATTTTTCTTTCTCTCTTTCTTCTTTTTAAGATTTTCTTTTTTACGTTTTCTCTTTCTAAATTTACGCTTATTTTCACTTTTATTGCAAGTTGTTCTGTCGTATTTTTTATTCTATTTTCTTTATATTATTTTAATTTTCCCACATTTCCTTCCTTTTCTTTGTGCATAGATTTTCTATCATTAACATTCTGTCATCTTCTATTCTTCCAACTTTTACATTTCTTATGATTTAGAAATATTTTGCTTTTATTTTGCTTTTTTGTTTTTCTTTCCGTTCATTTTCTTCAGTTGCTTTTATTAGCCCTTCATTCTTTCATTCATTCTTTCTATAGTTAGTTATTTACACTGTTTTTCTTCACTTTTTTCAGTTGCTTCTATTAGCCCTTCAATCTTTCATTTATTTTTTCTATAGTTAATTATTTACACTGTTTAATCCTTCACTTTTTTCAGTTGCTTTTATTAGCCCTTCATTCTTTCATTCATTCTTTCTATAGTTAATTATTTACACTGTTTTTCTTCACTTTTTTCAGTTGCTTCTATTAGCCTTTCAATCTTTCATTCATTCTTTCTATAGTTAATTATTTACACTGTTTTATCCTTCATTTTTTCAGTTGCTTTTATTAGCCCTTCAATATTTCATACATTATTTCTATAGTTAATTGTTTACACAGTTTTATCCTTCACCTTTTTCAGTTGCTTTTATTAGCCCTTCATTCTTTCATTCATTCTTTCTATAGTTGATTATTTACACTGTTTAATCCTTCACTTTTTCAGTTGCTTTTATTAACCCTTCATTCTTTCATTCATTCTTTTTCCTATAGTTAATTATTTACACTGTTTTTTTCCCTTCACTTTTTCCAGTTGCTTTTATTAGCCCTTCAGAGAGGCTCTTTCATTCATTTCTTTCCTGTAGTTAATTATTTTACTGTTTTATCCTTCACTTTTCAGTTGCTTTTATTAGCCCTTCAATCTTTCATTCATTCTTTCTATAGTTAATTATTTACACTGTTTTATCGTTCAATGTTTTAGTTGCTTTTATTAGCCCTTATTCTTTCATTTCATTCATTCTATAGTTAATTATTTACACAGTTTATCCTTCTTTTAGTTGCTTTTATTAGCCATTCAATCTTTCATTCATTCTTTCTATAGTTAATTATTTACACTGTTTTATCCTTCACTTTTTTCAGTTGCTTTTATTAGCCATTCAATCTTTCATTCATTCTTTCTATAGTTAATTATTTACACTGTTTTATCCTTCACTTTTTCAGTTGCTTTTATTAGCCCTTCAATCTTTCATTCATTCTTTCTAGTTAATTATTTGCACTGCTTTATCGTTCAATATTTTTGATTGCTTTATTATTTTATTGTTAACTGTTCATTCATTCTGGTTAATTATTTACACTGTTTTTATCCTTCACTTTTTCAGTTGCTTTTATTAGCCCTTCATTCTTTCATTCATTCTTTCTGTAGTTAATTATTTACGAAGTTTTATCCTTCACTTTTTTCAGTTGCTTTTATAAGCGATTCAATCTTTCATTCATTCTTTCATGGTTAATTATTTGCACTGTTTTATCCTTCACTTTTCATTGCTTTTATTAGCCCTTCAATCTTTCATTCATTCTTTCTATAGTTAATTATTTACACTGTTTTATCATTCAATGTTGTGGTTAGCTTTATTGTGTGTTCTTTCATTTCATTCTTTCTATAGTTCTGATATTTGGTTTATCCTTCACTTTTCAGTTGTATTAGCCATTCAATCTTTCATTCATTCTTTCTATAGTTAATTATTTGTTTATCGCCACTTTTTTCAGTTGTGCCATTTAGCCATTCAATCTTTCATTCATTCTTTCTATAGTTAATTATTTACTGTTTTATCCTTCACTTTTTTCAGTTGCTTTTATTAGCCCTTCAATCTTTCATTCATTCTTTCTATTAGTCTAATTATTTTGCACTGTTTTATCAATTCTGTCATTTTAGTTGCTTTTATTAGCCTTCATTCTTTCATTCTGCTTTCATATAGTTAGTACTATTTACACAGTTTTATCCTTCACTTTTTTCAGTTGCTTTTATTGCAACCCTTCATTCTTTCATTCATTCTTTCTGTAGTTAATTATTTACATTTTATCCTTCACTTTTCAGTTGCTTTATTAGCCATTCAATCTTTCATTCATTCTTTCTATAGTTAATTATTTACACTGTTTTATCCTTCACTTTTTCAGTTGCTTTTATTAGTAACTGATATTTCATTTCATTCTTTCTATAGTTAATTATTTACACTGTTTTCCATCATTTTCAGTTGCTTTTATTAGCTGATATCATTCATTCTTTCTATGGTTAATTATTTGCTGTTTTATATATTCACTTTTTTCAGTTGCTTTTATTAGCCCTTCAATCTTTCATTCATTCTTTCTATAGTTAATTATTTGCAGTGTTTTATCCTTCACTTTTTCAGTTGCTTTTATTCTTCTTAATCTTTCATTCATTCTTTCCTAGTTAATTATTTACACTGTTTTATCCTTCACATTTTCAGTTGCTTTTATTAGCCCTTCATTCTTTCTATAGTTAATTATTTACACTGTTTTATCCTTCACTTTTTTCAGTTGCTTTTATTAGCCCTTCAATCTTTCATTCATTCTTTCTATAGTTAATTATTTACAGTGTTTTATCCTTCACTTTTTTCAGTTGCTTTTATTAGCCCTTCAATCTTTCATTCATTCTTTCTATAGTAAATTATTTACAGTGTTTTATCCTTCACTTTTTCAGTTGCTTTTATTAGCCCTTCAATCTTTCATTTTTTCTTTCTATAGTTAATTATTTACACTGTTTTATCCTTCACTTTTTTCAGTTGCTTTTATTAGCCCTTCAATCTTTCATTCATTCTTTCTATAGTTAATTATTTACAGTGTTTTATCCTTCACTTTTTCAGTTGCTTTATTAGCCCTTCAATCTTTCATTCATTCTTTCTATAGTTAATTATTTACAGTGTTTTATCCTTCACTTTTTCAGATGCTTTTATTAGCCTTAAATCTTTGTTTTCAATTCTATAATTAATTATTTACCTTTATTTTTATCTCAGCCATTTTTTTCAGTTGCTTTTATTTGCCATTCAATCTTTTCATTCTTCTTTCTATAGTTAGTTATTTACTGTTTTATCATTACTTTTTTCAGTTGCTTTTATTAGCCCTTCATTCTTTCTATAGTTAATTATTTACACTGTTTTATCCTTCATTTTTGCTGCAATTGCTTTTATTTGCCATTCAATCTTTCATTCATTCTTTCTATCAGTTAATTATTTACACTGTTTTATCCTTCACTTTTTTCAGTTGCTTTTATTATTTTAATCTTTCATTCATTCTTTCTCTTAGTTAATTATTTACACTGTTTTATCCTTCACTTTTTTTCAGTTGCTTTTATTAGCCCTTCAATCTTTCATTCATTCTTTCTATAGTTAATTATTTACACTGTTTTATCCTTCACTTTTTTCTGTTGCTTTTATTAGCCCTTCATTATACATGATTAATTATTTACTGTTTATCCTTTACTTTTTTCAGTTGCTTTTATGCTTCAATCTTTCATTCATTCTTTCTATAGTAAATTATTTACACTGTTTTATCATCCAATTTTTTTTCAGTTTCTTTTATTTACCATTCAATCTTTCATTCATTCTTTCTATAGTTAATTATTTACACTGTTTTGTCCTTCACTTTTTTCAGTTGCTTTTATTTGCCATTCAATCTTTCATTCATTCTTTCTATAGTTAATTATTTACACTGTTTATCCTTCATTTTTTTTCAGTTGCTTTTATTAGCCCTTCAATCTTTCATTCATTCTTTCTATAGTAGTCATTTACACTGTTGTATCCTTCATTTTTTTCAGTTCCTTTTATTTACCATTCAATCTTTCATTCATTCTTTCTATAGTTAATTATTTACACTGTTTTATCCTTCACTTTTTCTGATTGCTTTTATTAGCCCTTCAATCTTTCATTCATTCTGTTCTATAGTTAATTATTTACACTGTTTTATCCTTCTTTTTTCAGTTGCTTTTATTAGCCCTTCATTCTTTCTATAGTTAATTATTTTCTTTATCCTTACTTTTTTCAACGATTCTTTTATAGCCCTTCAATCTTTCATTCATTCTTTCTATAGTAAATTATTTACACTGTTTTATCCCTTCATTTTTTTCAGTTCCTTTTTATTTGCCATTCAATCTTTCATTCATTCTTTCTATAATTAATTATTTACTGTTTTGTCTTACTTTTCAGTTGCTTTTATTTGCCATTCAATCTTTCATTCATTCTTTCTATAGTTAATTATTTACACTGTTTTATCCTTCATTTTTTCAGTTGCTTTTATTTGCCATTCAATCTTTCATTCATTCTTTTCTATAGTTAATTATTTACACTGTTTTATCCTTCACTTTTGTTCCTTTATTTGCCATTCAATCTTTCATTCATTCTTTCTATAGTTAATTATTTACTGTTTTATCCTTCATTTTTTCAGTTGCTTTTATTTTTCAGTCTAATCTTTCATTATTCTTTCTAGTTAATTATTTACACTGTTTTATCCTTCACTTTTTTCAGTTGCTTTATTAGCCCTTCAATCTTTCATTCATTCTTTCTATAGTAAATTATTTATTTCTTTATCCTTCATTTTTTTCAGTTCCTTTTATTTGCCATTTCAATCTTTCATTCATTCTTTCTATAGTTAATTATTTACACTGTTTTGTCCTTCACTTTTTTCAGTTGCTTTTATTTGCCATTCAATCTTTCATTCATTCTTTCTATAGTTAATTATTTACACTGTTTTATCCTTCATTTTTTCAGTTGCTTTTATTTGCCATTCAATCTTTCATTCATTCTTTCTATAGTTAATTATTTACACTGTTTCATCCTTCACTTTTTTTTCAGTTGCTTTTATTTGTCATTCAATCTTTCATTCATTCTTTCTATAGTTAATTATTTACACTGTTTTATCCTTCTGCTTTTCTAGTTGCTTTTATTAGCCATTCAATCTTTCATTCATTCTTTATATAGTTAATTATTTACACTGTTTTATCCTTCAATTTTCAGTTGCTTTTATTAGCCCTTCATTCTTTCTATAGTTAATTATGTTTTATCCTTCAATTTTCAGTTGCTTTTATTAGCCCTTCATTCTTTCTATAGTTAATTATTTACACTGTTTTATCCTTCACTTTTTCAGTTGCTTTATTTGCCATTCAATCTTTCAATCATTCTTTCTATAGTTCTAATTATTTACACTATTTTATCCTTTTAACATAGTTGTTTTATTAGCCCTTCATTCTTTCTATAGTTAATTATTTACTTTCTGTATTTTATCCTTCACTTTTTTTCAGTTGCTTTTTATTAGCCTTCAATCTTTCATTCATTCTTTCTGTTAAATTATTACACTGTTTTATCCTTCATTTTTTTCAGTTCCTTTTATTTGCCATTCAATCTCTTTTCATTCATTCTTTCTATAGTTATTCCTTGCTATTTTGTCCTTCACTTTTTTCAGTGCTTTTATTTGCTGCTCTAAATCTTTCATTCATTCCTTTCTATAGTTAATTATTTACTGTTTTTATCCTTCATTTTTTTCAGTTGCTTTTATTTGCCATTCAATCTTTCATTCATTCTTTCTATAGTTAATTATTTACACTGTTTTATCCTTCACTTTTTCAGTTGCTTTTACTTGCATTCAATCTGTAATTCATTCTTTATAATTGTTCTTTGTTTATCCTTCACTTTTTTCAGTTGCTTTTATTAGCCCTTCAATCTTTCATTCATTCTTTCTATAGTAAATTATTTACACTCATTTTTATCCTTCATTTTTTCAGTTCCCTTTCATTTGCCATTCAATCTTTTCATTCATCTTCTAGTTAATTATTTACTGTTTTGTCCTTACTTTTAGTTGCTTTTTTATTTGCCATTCAATCTTTTACATTCTTTCTATAGTTAATTATTTACACTGTCTTTGTCCTGGTGCACTGGTTGCTTTTATTTGCCATTCAATCTTTCATTTATTCTTTCTATGGTCTTGTAATTATTTGCTATTTTATATTCCCTTTTTTCAGTTGCTTTTATTTTGTCATTCAATCTTTCATTCATTCCTTCTATAGTTAATTATTTACACTGTTTTATCCTTCACTTTTTTCAGTTGCTTTTATTAGCCATTCAATCTTTCATTCATTCTTTATATAGTTAATTATTTTTGTTTTGTCTTCAATTTTCAGTTGCTTTTATTAGCCCTTCATTCTTTATATAGTTAATTATTTACTGTTTTATCCTTCCTTTTCTTTCTTTTTATTTTGCCATTCAATCTTTCAATCATTCTTTCATAGTTACTAATTATTTACACTGTTTTATCCTTCACTTTTTCAGTTATTTTTTGTTATTTGTCGTCTTTCATTCATTCTTTCTATAGTTAATTATTTACACTGTTTTATCCTTCACTTTTTCCTTGCTTTTTTATTAGCCATTCAATCTTTCATTCATTCTTTATATAGTTAATTATTTATCATTTTATCCTTCAATTTTCAGTTGCTTTTATTAGCCATTCAATCTTTCATTTATTCATTTCTTTCTATAGTTAATTCTTTACTGTTTTATCCTTCATTTTTTTCAGTTGCTTTTATTTGCCATTCAATCTTTCATTCATTCTTTCTATAGTTAATTATTTACACTGTTTTATCCTTCACTTTTTTCAGTTATTTATTAGCCCTTCAATCTTTCATTCATTCTTTCTATAGTTAATTATTTGCACTGTTTTTCCATCATTTTTCAGTTGCTTTTGTTAGCCATTCAATCTTTCATTCATTCTTTCTATAGTTAATTATTTACACTGTTTTTTCCATCATTTTTTCAGTTGCTTTTATTAGCCCTTCAATCTTTCATTCATTCTTTCTATAGTTAATTATTTACACTGTTTTATCCTTCACTTTTTTCAGTTGCTTTTATTAGCCCTTCAATCTTTCATTCATTCTTTCTATAGTTAATTATTTACACTGTTTTATCCTTCACTTTTTTCAGTTGCTTTTATTAGCCCTTCAATCTTTCATTCATTCTTTCTATAGTTAATTATTTACACTGTTTTATCCTTCACTTTTTTCAGTTGCTTTTATTAGCCCTTCAATCTTTCATTCATTCTTTCTATAGTTAATTATTTACACTGTTTTATCCTTCACTTTTTTCAGTTGCTTTTATTAGCCCTTCAATCTTTCATTCATTCTTTCTATAGTTAATTATTTACACTGTTTTATCCTTCACTTTTTTCAGTTGCTTTTATTAGCCCTTCAATCTTTCATTCATTCTTTCTATAGTTAATTATTTACACTGTTTTATCCTTCACTTTTTTCAGTTGCTTTTATTAGCCCTTCAATCTTTCATTCATTCTTTCTATAGTTAATTATTTACACTGTTTTATCCTTCACTTTTTTCAGTTGCTTTTATTAGCCCTTCAATCTTTCATTCATTCTTTCTATAGTTAATTATTTACACTGTTTTATCCTTCACTTTTTTCTGTTGCTTTTATTAGCCCTTCATTCTTTCTATAGTTAATTATTTACACTGTTTTATCCTTCACTTTTTTCAGTTGCTTTTATTAGCCCTTCAATCTTTCATTCATTCTTTCTATAGTTAATTATTTACACTGTTTTATCCTTCACTTTTTTCAGTTGCTTTTATTAGCCCTTCATTCTTTCTATAGTTAATTATTTACACTGTTTTATCCTTCACTTTTTTCAGTTGCTTTTATTAGCCCTTCAATCTTTCATTCATTCTTTCTATAGTAAATTATTTACACTGTTTTATCCTTCATTTTTTTCAGTTCCTTTTATTTGCCATTCAATCTTTCATTCATTCTTTCTATAGTTAATTATTTACACTGTTTTGTCCTTCACTTTTTTCAGTTGCTTTTATTTGCCATTCAATCTTTCATTCATTCTTTCTATAGTTAATTATTTACACTGTTTTATCCTTCACTTTTTCAGTTGCTTTTATTTGCCATTCAATCTTTCATTCATTCTTTCTATAGTTAATTATTTACACTGTTTTATCCTTCATTTTTTTCAGTTGCTTTTATTTGCCATTCAATCTTTCATTCATTCTTTCTATAGTTAATTATTTACACTGTTTTATCCTTCACTTTTTTCAGTTGCTTTTATTAGCCCTTCAATCTTTCGTTCATTCTTTCTATAGTAAATTATTTACACTGTTTTATCCTTCATTTTTTCAGTTCCTTTTATTTGCCATTCAATCTTTCATTCATTCTTTCTATAGTTAATTATTTACACTGTTTTGTCCTTCACTTTTTTCAGTTGCTTTTATTTGCCATTCAATCTTTCATACATTCTTTCTATAGTTAATTATTTACACTGTTTTATCCTTCATTTTTTTCAGTTTCTTTTATTTGCCATTCAATCTTTCATTCATTCTTTCTATAGTTAATTATTTACACTGTTTTATCCTTCACATTTTCAGTTGCTTTTATTTGTCATTCAATCTTTCATTCATTCTTTCTATAGTTAATTATTTACACTGTTTTATCCTTCACTTTTTTCAATTGCTTTTATTAGCCATTCAATCATCGATTCATTCTTTATATAGTTAATTATTTACACTGTTTTATCCTTCAATTTTCAGTTGCTTTTATTAGCCCTTCATTCTTTCTAGAGTTAATTATTTACAGTGTTTTATCCTTCACTTTTTCAGTTGCTTTTATTTGCCATTCAATCTTTCAATCATTCTTTCTATAGTTAATTATTTACACTGTTTTATCCTTCACTTTTCAGTTGCTTTTATTAGCCCTTCAATCTTTCATTCATTCTTTCTATAGTTAATTATTTACACTGTTTTATCCTTCACTTTTTTCACTTGCTTTTATTAGCCATTCAATCTTTCATTCATTCTTTATATAGTTAATTATTTACACTGTTTTATCCTTCACTTTTTCAGTTGCTTTTATTAGCCATTCAATCTTTCATTCATTCTTTCTATAGTTAATTATTTACACTGTTTTATCCTTCACTTTTGCAGTTGCTTTTATTAGCCCTTCAATCTTTCATTCATTCTTTCTATAGTTAATTATTTACACTGTTTTTTCCTTCAATTTTTCAGTTGCCTTTATTAGCCCTTCAATTTTTCATTCATTCTTTCTATAGTTAATTATTTACACTGTTTTATCCTTCATTTTTCAGTTGCATTTTTTAGCCATTCTTTCTTTCATTCATTCTTTCTATAGTTAATTATTTACACAGTTTAATCCTTCACTTTTTTCAGTTGCTTTTATTTGCCCTTCATTCTTTCTATAGTTAATTATTTACACTGTTTTTTCCTTCACTTTTTTCAGTTGCTTTTATTAGCCCTTCAATCATTCATTCATTCTTTGTATAGTTAATTATTTACACAGTTTAATCCTTCACTTTTTTCAGTTGATTTTATTAGCCCTTCAATCTTTCATTCATTCTTTCTATAGTTAATTATTTACACAGTTTAATCCTTCACTTTTTTCAGTTGCTTTTATTTGCCCTTCATCCTTTCTATAGTTAATTATTTACACTGTTTTATCCTTCACTTTTTCATTTCCTTTTATTAGCCCTTCAATCTTTCATTCATTCTTTCTATAGTTAATTATTTACACTGTTTTATCCTTCACTTTTTCATTTCCTTTTATTAGCCCTTCAATCTTTCATTCATTCTTTCTATAGTTAATTATTTACACTGTTTTATCCTTCACATTTTTCAGTGGCTTTTATTAGCCCTTCCATCTTTCATTCATTCTTTCTATAGTTAATTATTTACACTGTTTTATCCTTCAATTTTTCAGTTGCTTTTATTAGCCCTTCAATCTTTCATTCATTTTTTCTCTAGTTAATTATTTACACTGTTTTATCCTCACTTTTTCAGTTGCTTTTAGTAGCCCTTCAATCTTTCATTCATTCTTTCTATAGTTAATTATTTACACTGTTTTATCCTTCAATTTTCAGTTGCTTTTATTAGCCATTCAATCTTTCATTCATTCTTTCTATAGTTAATTATTTACACTGTTTTATCCTTCACTTTTTCAGTTGCTTTTATTAGCCCTTCAATGTTTCATTCATTCTTTCTATAGTCAATTATTTACACTGTTTTATCCTTCACTTTTTTCATTCGCTTTTATTAGCCATTCAATCTTTCATTCATTCTTTCTATAGTTAATTATTTACACTGTTTTATCCTTCACTTTTCAGTTGCTTTTATTAGCCATTCAATCTTTCATTCATTCTTTCTCTAGTTAATTATTTACACTGTTTTATCCTTCATTTTTTCAGTTGCTTTTATTAGCCATTCAATCGTTCATTCATTCTTTCTATAGTTAATTATTTACACTGTTTTATCCTTCACTTTTTCAGTTGCTTTTATTAGCCCTTCAATCTTTCATTCATTCTTTCTATAGTCAATTATTTACACTGTTATATCCTTCACTTTTTTCATTCGCTTTTATTAGCCATTCAATCTTTCATTCATTCTTTCTATAGTTAATTATTTACACTGTTTTATCCTTCACTTTTTCAGTTGCTTTTATTAGCCATTCAATCTTTCATTCATTCTTTCTCTAGTTAATTATTTACACTGTTTTATCCTTCATTTTTTCAGTTGCTTTTATTAGCCATTCAATCTTTCATTCATTCTTTCTATAGTTAATTATTTACACTGTTTTATCCTTCACTTTTTTCAGTTGATTTTATTAGCCCGTCAATCTTTCATTCATTCTTTCTATAGTTAATTATTTACACTGTTTTATCCTTCACTTTTTCAGTTGCTTTTATTAGCCCTTCAATCTTTCATTCATTCTTTCTATAGTTAATTATTTACACTGTTTTATCCTTCATTTTTTAAGTTGCTTTTATTAGCCCTTCAATCTTTCATTCATTCTTTCTATAGTTAATTATTTACACTGTTTTATCCTTCACTTTTTTCAGTTGCTTTTATTAGCCCTTCAATCTTTCATTCATTCTTTCTATAGTTAATTATTAACACAGTTTAATCCTTCACTTTTTTCAGTTGCTTTTATTAGCCCTTCATCCTTTCTATAGTTAATTATTTACACTGTTTTATCCTTCACTTGTTTTAGTTGCTTTTATTAGCCCTTCAATCTTTCATTCATTCTTTCTATAGTTAATTATTTACACTGTTTTGTCCTTCACTTTTTTCAGTTGCTTTTATTAACCCTTCAATCTTTCATTCATTCTTTCTATAGTTAATTATTTACTCTGTTTTATCCTTCATTTTTCAGTTGCTTTTTTTAGCCATTCTTTCTTTCATTCATTCTTTCTATAGTTACTTATTTACACTGTTTTATCCTTCACTTTTTTCAGTTGCTTTTATTAGCCGTTAAATCTTTCAATCATTCTTTCTATAGTTAATTATTTACACTGTTTTTTCCTTCACTTTTACAGTTGCTTTTATTAGCCCTTCAATCTTTCATTCATTCTTTCTTATATTTTTAAAATTTTCTTCTTTTTTACTTTCCAATTTTCTTCGTCGTCTTTCGTCATTTTCTTCTTTTTTCTCTTTTTCAATAATAATTATTCATCATTCGTTTTCATCTGTTTTTTCTGTCATCAGTTTAGAGTCAATTCTTTCTTTCTCTATTTTTCTTTTTCCGACCTTTTTAAATTATTATCTTTTTCTAATTTTTAGTATTCATTGTTTTTTTTACATTCTACATCCTGTCATATATTTCTTTCTTTCTTTCTTTCTTTCTTTCTTTCTTGCTTGCTTGCTTGCTTGCTTGTACTGTCTCTTTCTTGTTTTATATCTTACTTTTACTTTGTTCCTCTCTTTTTCTTTTTTTCTTTCTTTCTTTTTTCTTTCTTACTTTTTTTTCATCATTTATTTCTTCTCTCTCTCTCTCTCTCTCTCTCTCTCTCTCTCTCTCTCTCTCTTTCTATCTTCCGGTTTTTCGTTTATTTATTTTTTGTCGTCTCTGTTATTTCAATATCATTCTCTTTATCTTTCCTTCATTTTCTTACTTTCTTTCTTTTTTTTTTGTTTTTTCTTTGTTTCTTCTTTGTTTTTTCTTTGTTTCTTTATTTTATTCTTGTACTCTTTCTCATTTTTTTCTCTTTCTGTCTTTCTTTTTCTCTTCTTCGATTTTCTACTGTCTCTTTTTTAATTTCTTTCTTATTATTTCTTTTTTCTTTCTTTTTCTCTTTTTATTTATCTATTTATTTATTTCCCTGTTCTCTGTGTTTTTGTTTTTTGTTTTTTATGTTTATTTCTCATAAAACTTTCTTTGTTTTTCTATCTCATTCTCTCTATCTGTCACTCGTTCTTTCTTTTTCTTTTTCTTTTTCTTTCTCTCTATCCTTCTTTCTTGCTCTCTCTTTCTTTCCATTTTCTATATCTACTTTGCTCTTTCTTTCTTTCTTTCGTTTATATTTTATTATTTATTTATGTTTTTTCACTTTTTTTTAGTTTCTGTCTTTTTGGCAACTATTGAAAACGTCTCCCAGATACATTTTCACGCCACGCCCTTTTGTTTTTTTTTTTGTTTCTTTTCGATCTTCGTTGTCCATTCCCGCCATTTTGTGACAGATGTCAATGATGGGCTGTTGGTAACAAATCAAAGCAAGAATAATAGAACGCTCTGAAAATAGAGTGAAACATAAAGAAATGATTAGGAATTAAAAAGCCACGAAAATAAACACAGAAAATTAAAGCGAGAGAAGAACGCAGAGGCGAAGGGAAAATACGAAAACAATGGAAGGACAACGAAAGCAAATGCAAGAAGTGAAACAAAACACATAGACGGGGAGAATGAAACGAAAAAAATGATTAAAACAAAATCTAAAGAGATGATGAAAAAAAGGGTAGGCAAATAAAAAACAAGGAAAACTGAAAAAAAAAGTGAGAGAAGAATGTTTATAGCGGCTAAGATAGTTAAGGGTGGCTTGTTACTGCTCTAGGGCGTGTGCAAAGTCATTATGAAAAGAAGCTTTTAAATGCTGGTATTCAAAGCAAAAAGGAATTTCTTACTTGAGAATGATTCAACTCATTTTCACTCATTTTTCCCGAAAGAAAAAAAGTTAAGAAAGAAAGAAAGAACAGACAGATGACAGAAGAAAGAAAGAAAGAAAGAAAGAAAGAAAGAAAGAAAGGACGAAAGAAAGAACTACGTACAAACAAACACCAGATTAAAGAAAGTAAAGAAGAAATGGTTAAGAAACAAACAAATAATTAACTAAATAAACTATTAAGGTAAGACAAAAAG
This sequence comes from Ascarosepion bandense, assembly GCA_037127315.1. Classification (NCBI taxonomy): domain Eukaryota; kingdom Metazoa; phylum Mollusca; class Cephalopoda; order Sepiida; family Sepiidae; genus Ascarosepion; species Ascarosepion bandense. The sequence continues at coordinate 1,669,557 of JBBBDQ010001661.1, read as the reverse complement.
GATGAAATAAAAAACAACAGACAACAGTTAAGAAAAAGAAAGAAAGAAAGACACGAATAGACAGACAGATGACAGAAGAAAGAGGGAAAGAAAGAAAAAAAAGAAAGAAAGAATGAAAGAACCACGTACAAATACCAGATTAAAGAAAGTAAAGAAGGAATGGTTAAGAAAGAAAGAAAGAAAGAAAGAAAGAAAGAAAGAACAGATAACCGATGAAGAAAGAAAAAAGAAAGAAAGAAAGAACAGACAGACAGATGACAGAAGAAAGAAAGAAAGAAAGAAAGAACTACGTACAAACAAACACCAGATTAAAGAAAGTAAAGAAATGGTTAAGAAACAAACAAATAATTAACTAAATAAACTATTAAGGTAAGACAAAAAGAATGAAATAAATAACGACAACAGATAAGAAAAAGAAAGAAAGAAACGAATAGACAGACAGATAACAGAAGAAAGAAAGAAAGAAAGAAAGAAAGAAAGAAAGAACAGATAACCGATGAAGAAAGAAAGAAAAAAGAAACAAAGAAAACTCACACACAAAGCATTAAAAAAAGAAAGGAAATATTGAGGCATAAAATGGAGAAAGAAGAGAAGAAAAAATCATTTGAATAAACGCGATTGTATGGAAGTTGAAACGGCATGAATTATGGATGTACCATTACTGATTCCCCCTTTCTTCAGTCACTGCTTCTGTCACTCTTTACTACCGTTGCGAACTTCCAATGTCTGCTGCCAGACCTCACCTGACTGGCCAGACAACAAATTGCAATTGTACGTCCAAACTTCAAGTCCTGACACAACTCTTGCCCCGAAAACAAACCACCAATCATTTCATCCACAATTCTTTTACTCTTTATTATTTTTTTCCTCATGTTTAAAGGGATTTTTTTTTCCTTTTTTAGGACTTCCTGCTCAGCTTTGACTTCCTGGAGTGATTTCCGTTTTATTTTTGTACCGTTTGTTTCTTATTTTACATGTATTGTTATTCTTTCACTTGAAAATATATTAGATATTCTTCCTATTTGATTTTTATTTGCTGTACTGTTTTCGAAATAGAAAGTTTATCCCAACGATTACCGATTCGGAAAGCGAACTCGTCAAACATGGTTCAAATTCGCTATCGGGCTAATTGTATTCCGTTAAAATCATATGGGTGATATATGGATCCAATTCTTTCTGCGTTCAGTTCACTTGTCGATTACCTTTTCAGAAAATGCGCCATGTATTCAACAATATGACTTTGCCAAAGAGAAATAATCCAGAGTATGTGCGTTGTGGTGCCTCGGAACGAGAAATCGGGAAGCCGAGTTCGAATTCCAGCTGAATTCATTGCATTCACTTACGCGCAAACACCCCTGGGAAAGGTATTAATCCTGCTCTTCCCTCCAGTTATGGGTTAAATAACAGGACAGATTGGGTTCTATAGCCTTCGCTGGCAACCAGTCTACCGCAGAAAGCAATGGCAACCCACTGCGGGAAAATCTTCTACCCAGTCAATCATGTCTCTTTCGAGACATGATCGCCCAAGCGTGTTTCAGCGGGAAAATCTTCTACCCAGTCAGTCATGTCTCTTTCGAGACATGATCACCCAAGCGTGTTTCACGTATGGCACTTAACTGACTGACTGACTGACTGACGATCAAAGATAGAAGGAGATTTCTTTCCTCGTTTATGATAAAAATAATACACGCCACCAATGGAATACATTTCGTAGAAAACCTCAATCAATTATGTAGGCATGAAACAGATATAAATTTGACCAGGGAAATGTAATATGATGTAAGAAGAAGCACGGGTAAAGTCGTCTTGAGAGATCAATTTCGAGTGTGTAGTGATATCGATCCTCACTAAGTGTTTCATAGTTTCTCATTTGTGTCACATCTAATCAAAGTTTAGTAAATCAAAATAACAAAAAGAGTTTTCGTTGCGGTATTTTGCCTAAATTCTTTTGCGTGTTGTCGGAAGTAATTTTGAATTTTATTTAACCAACACTGATTGAAATAAAAATAAACTCATTTAATAGACCCTTTTGAGTGGGCAATTTTTACTTGAATTTTTTTGTTTTGTTTTTTGACTAAGATTCTGAATAGACCTATAAATTTAATTCACACTTTAATTTGAATAGAAAATATTTTATCGGTATATATCGATCTCTAGCTAGCTGGCTGATCGGTTGGACTGAAGAATATGATGGATGGATGGGTGAAGGGAGGGAGGGATCTATTGACGGAAAAACTTTCTCCACTTCTCTCTGTCGTGGACCCGGTAAAAGCTGCAGCAATAATAACACAGAATAACCAAAATAGAAAATAACGAATATATATTAACACGGCAAAATATAACACTTGGATCTTTGTTAGTAGAACGATACTACGGTTAGTAATTAATACTATAATTCGACCCTCGAACTGGGATTCGTAATGGCCCTTACGGTATCAGTGTTCGTAGACGACTCTCGGCTATGTTCACGGCGTTCTCCTCGGGCTATCTACTAGCTATTCCCAGGCTATCTGCTCACACCTCTTGTGAGGGGATGTATATGTAATGGTTGGAAGAGTCCATTCCGTTGTGGATGATGCTGCCATGACACTGTCTAAACAACCGTCAGTGCTGTTTCGACACAATTTATGGTCCTGATAGATTTTATCATTCTGCCCCTTGAACAGGTACAACTTGTTAAAAAAAGATTAAAAAGAAGAACTTTTTGCACCTACTTAAAACGGTTATATCACAGAGGGCGTAGTCATGTACGTTCTACTACGCTGATATATCGCGTTTCCGAGTCAGGTATTGAATATTCTCTCTATAGAGCAAATGTGAACATTTTAAAAACAGTAATAAAATGGCAGTGAATTTATTAACGACCTCGACATCAAAAGTTGAACGCTATTTGCAAAACTCAGCAATGGTCTTTCGAAGCATTTGGCTTTTGTGTTCACTGTTTATTGGTCTGGAAGTTTCTTGTTTTCAAACAAGCACGCGAGTGTCTGTCTTTTAATTTTGCCGATGCTAATATCTACCGTTGTGATGGCAGATCACAGACCAAACTGATTGTTATAGGAATTGAAAAGAACATAAAATGTCCCGAGAGAAACAATAAAGTTAGCTCGGCTTAGTCACTGATTTAAAACGAAAAGAAAAAGATTTCAGGTAATCGTCTTGTTGTTCTATCGATGATTTTCAGAATGAGACGAACAGAATATCAGGTTGACTCATCAATAGTTTCTCTTATTGGGAACCGATTGTAATGACGAATATATCATTCTTATTGATAATCACATGTGTCAGTTAAATGGAGTGCACTAACATATTTTAGATAGATAGATAGATAGATAGATAGATAGATAGATAGATAGATATGTAGATAGATAGATAGATAGATGAAGGCTGAGATAGATAGATAGATAGATAGATAGATAGATAGATAGATAGATGAAGGTGAAGGATAGATAGATAGATAGATAGATAGATAGATAGATAGATAGATAGATAGATGTAAGGCTAGATAGATAGATAGATAGATAGATAGATAGATAGATAGATAGATAGATGTGAAGGCTAGATAGATAGATAGATAGATAGATAGATAGATAGATAGATAGATAGATAGATGTAGATGGCTGAGATAGATAGATAGATAGATAGATAGATAGATAGATAGATGTGAAGGCTGAGATAGATAGATAGATAGATAGATAGATAGATAGATAGATGTGAAGGCTGAGATAGATAGATAGATAGATAGATAGATAGATAGATAGATAGATAGATAGATAGATAGAGAGAGAGAGATAGATAGATGTGAAGGCTGAGATAGATAGATAGATAGATAGATAGATAGATAGATAGATAGATAGATGTGAAGGCTGAGATAGATAGATAGATAGATAGATAGATAGATAGATAGATAGATCAGTTAGTTAAGTGCCATACGTGATACACACTTGGGCGATCATGTCTCGAAAGAGACATGACTGACTGGGCAGAAGATTATCCCGCAGTAGTTTGCCATTGCTTTCTGCGGTAGCCTGGTTGCTGACCAAGGCTATAGAACCCAATCTGTCCTGCTATTTAACCCATAACTGGAAGGAATAGACGAATTAATACCTCTCCCAAGGGTATTTGCGCGTAAGTGAATACAATGGATTCAACTGGAATTCGAACTCGTCTCCCCGGTTTCTTGTTCCGAGGCGATATCCACTGTACCACAACGCACATAGATAGATAGATAGATAGATAGATAGATAGATAGATAGATAGATAGATAGATAGATAGATAGATAGATAGATAGATAGATAGATCTTCTTAATACGCTATTCGTTTATTTTTCTCATCCTTTAAAATGTTTCTTTTGTCACGTATTCTCTTGTGTTTCCGTGATTTTATTGTTTAGCTTAGGGTAAAATGACTAAAAACAAAAGTTGGAGTACATTAGTATACTCTTCAGTTTTGTTCTTTATCTGGTTGTTACCCATCATTATAGAGTCCAAACTATTCTGCTCTTTCATCCATAGCTAGTGTAAGAACATGCAGAATTTGAGCCGAAAGTGCATGCAAAGGCCGAGCTTAGAATTGCAACTTCATTTTCAACGTAAAAAATAGGAGAAGTAAATGAAAAGAGATACCGTAAAGAATATTAAAATCTAAAATTATTTATAAATAGAACTATGTCTCTGTGTGTATGTGTGTGTGCGTCTGTGTGTGTGTGTGTGTCCGTTACCTATAGACTCCGAAACGGCTGAACCGATTTTCTTGAAAATTTACACAATTGTACTATGAGGTACCCCCGATAAATATCGAAAATGGAAAAAATCGGGTTATAGAAGGAGTGATCCGATTTTAATCAAATTTGATACACTCATAGACAAAGATATAAGAAACGATATTCAGAAGCTTCAAGGTTGCAGTTGTTACAATAGTGCAGAAAATCGATAATATATATATATATATATATATATATATATAAAATGCAAGATGTTTCTCTGTGTGCCTGTTTATCTGCCTGTATGTCTGCATTTTTTCAGCCCTTTTATTTTAGTTTTTGCTTCGGATTTGGCTCTAAATAGGTATAATTGTAGTTCTTAGTCTCAGCCATGATACAATTTACTCAGAGGACTTATTTAGCCTTCAAAATTCAGTTTACGACGAAAAAAATCTTATTTGATATCGATAACAGGAAATCAAAATTTTACTTACATCCATTCGTTTTTCTTTCAGTCTACGGTTTTGCTTTAAAGTTTTTGCCAAAGTCCAAAGAGTCTGAGCTCCAGGACCATGGATTAGTTTTAAAGCTTTCATTACACCCGAGCACTGCCAGGCTATACTGCTAGTACATTATAAGATATAAAATATTAAAGATAAAGTATAAAAGAAAAATATTTAAAATAAGTCATTAAAAATAACATCTTGAAATTGAGCTATTGAAAATAAATTAAAAAATAAGATATAGCATAAATAACTGAGAATATAAGGAGATCAAAAAATGTTAGGTTGATTTATAAGTTCCCTTTTTGAAAACAAATCACTTGGTTTTCTTTACTTATTTAACGCCATATCATATATATTTTTTAAAGACGAAATTAAATTTTCTTGGGAGCTTTGGTAATTTTTTTTCTTAAATATGTTGTTATTTTTTTTCTATGGAAATGTATCGCAAAAAATTTTCTATAATGTCTTTTTATATTTTCATGTTTTAATACTTGTTTGGTGCTTCAATATTTGACCATAGATGGGACCCTAACAGGTGCTACTACCTTGGATCAGGGTAGACCTTGGGAGAACAAGAATTAAAAAGTGGTTCTTCTAATGAGAAGTCGGATGTAGTTTATCGTCATATCAAGTACTGAGAGAACAAATTGTAATGATAAATATATCTTCGTAACTACTAATCATACGTGATTGTTAAGAATAAATTTATGTTTTTTGTTTGTTTGCTTGTTTGTTTGTTTGTTTGTTTTGTTTTGTTTAATGGCGTATCAACCTCAAAAGGGTTATATAAGGCCAGTATTAAATTTTTCAAACCAGTTTTTTTGGGGGGCACAAGGTTATATTGAGTTAAATTTAAATTTGGTTTTATGGTAACTTGATTTTGCTGGAGGTGTATAATTGGAGAGGGTTTTATAGAGGTAGTATTCGATTGGATATTGGCTCGGTACGAAAAATCGGGGAGCCGAGTTCGAATTCTAGTTGAATTCATTGCATTCACTTACGCGCAAATACCCTTGGGAGAGGTATTAATCCGTCTCTTCCTTCCAGTTATGGGTTAAATAACAGGACAGAATGGGTTCTATAGACTTGGCTGGCAACCAGTCTACCGCAGAAGGCAATGACAACCTACTACGGGATAATCTTCTGCCCAATCAGTCATGTCTCTTTCGAGACATGATCGCCCAAGCGTGTTTCACGTATGGCACCTATCTGACTGACTGATTCGATTGGAAGTTTGTATTTATGATAGTTTTAAGTCATTGCTTTAGATGAGAGTGCCGACATTCAGGATACTGATCAGGTACTCATTTACAGCAGAGGAATTGACGAAATCTTTGAAATTACAAAACAATTGTTATCTACGAAGTCTCTCAAAGACACTCTTACTGGAAAAGATTTGTACACCTGTGTCAGTAGTAGTCTAATCAGATTTAGAATAAGCCTGGATAAACTGGCAAAGTACTGGGTCCCACCCATTCACAGTTAGGTTATCCAAATGTAGACGACAATTCTACTCTTCCAGCTTCTTCTCTCGCACTTCCCGCCTATGGAACTCGCTCCCGTATTCTTGCTCTCCTGATGGCTACAACCTCCAGAAATTTAAACGCAATGTCAATACTCATCTACTAACTACTTAACTCTAGCCCTTCCCCTACCCCGTATATCCTTCCCTTTCTTTCTCCCCTTGCAACTGTCATCACACCTGCGTTTTCATCTTTCTATTGCTTCTTTCTAATTGGTTTGTAATCCTCTTCTCTCTCCTCTAATTAATTTTCTTTCAGTTATGTACCCCCCCCCGCACATCAGTAGCATTTACGCCTTGCCCGGGGTGAAATGATTAAAAAAAAACATTACGAATGATGGTGCTCGTTTACTCATAGGTAAACAATGTGGCCTTGTAACTTTGATAAATGATAAAATCAAAGAAGAGTTTTCATTGCAGAGTATGTTGTCTTTTCACTGTAGGTCTTTAAATCTCACATATGTTATGGGTCCAGTGGTGCGTGCAGTTAACTCTATGAGAGCACAGGGACTGAAACACAGGCTATTCCGAAGTCTCTTGAGAGAAATTGACGCATATTTTACTGATGGGCTGTACCACGTAAATGTCCGCCGGTTAAGCATGGGAAAACGACTAAAAGGGTGTTAAACCTTAAAGCATAGATCTTCATCTTTTTAATATGAAAGAAATCGCATGTGACTTCTCCAAGGAAATGGAGATTGTCAAAAAGAACTTGTAATTTGGCATTTGCTATTGACATTATTTTAAATTAGAATGAGTTAAACCCAAAACTACAAGTCAATTGCTCATGAATTGTACGTGGAAATGAAAGTCTTTCAATCGAAACCTAAACTTTTTGCCAAGCAGCTTAATGAGCAAAGCTTTCTTCATTTTCCTCTGTTAAAAACACCAGGTGTTACACATGCATTATAAGACAAGTAGTTCCCCGTTGATGGCTTTAAATATTCGCTAATTTCAAGGCGATTGAAGGACGGTTCAATTCGCTCAGCTCACCTTTTGTCTATAACCTTTAAACAGCTACTGAAGAACTGCAGATGGAATTGATTGATTTTCACGTCGACAACATGGCTTCTGGTCCGACGAATTTAGGTCACTGGTGCCTCCTCCTCAAATATTTACTCTTGCAACCAGAATGGCAACAAAGTCCCACCCATTTACAGTTAGATCAAACAAATGCAGCCGACAATTCTACTCAATCAGCTTCTTTTCTCGCACTTCCCGCCTGTGGAAATATCTTCCGTATGCTTGCTTTCCTGACGGCTAAACCCGGAAAGAATTTAAATTCTATCTCAATTCCGATCTCTTATCCAGTCCTTTCTACATCACGTCTTGTATCTTGTTATTTTCCTTTCTCTCTAACTTTGCAACTGTCTTCACAACTTAGTTCCCATCATTCTCATGCCCATTCCCAGACACCATCTTCACCATCTTTAACTGGTTCGTCTTTGTCTTCACTCTCCTTCTGTCTAAACATTCTCTCTTTCTTCCTAAACTTTTACTCTTTTATGTGACCTCTGCGCATCAGTGGCGGCACCGCCTTGCTTGGGTTGAAACGATTAAAAAGAAAAAAAAACTCTTTAAAGAAGCTGTTTGAAAATAGATTACTCGTTGAGATTTATACATCTCTGCATTCAGATAAGTTTTTAACAAATCTGACAAATTTTGCAAGAAATATGTTTGCCTGGCTTGCCCCAAGTTACATTTATGAACGGACTTTTTCCATATTGTAAGTAACCATGTCAAAGAATAGATCACTTCTCACAGACTCGAATCTCCATTCAATGTTGAGAATGAGTACAAGCAACTTGACGCCTAATTTTAGCAAACCGGTAAATGACTGCAGACAAATGCACCATTGCTCAGAAAGTCACTGAGATCTTTCTGTTTATGAGTTACGTTGTATTTCAAATAAATATATTTCTTGTGAAGTTACTACTTAGAAATGCCGATAAAGTTATTTTTTCTTTAATTTGAGTTACTTTATATATTTTTTAATCATTTCACCCCAAGCAAGGCATTCCATTGCCACTATTGCGTATGGGGCTACATAGGGGAAGGTAAAGAGAAGGAGTGTTTAGATATAGGAAATGTCAGGAGGAAGATGATAAATGGGTAAGGATACCGAGGATGAGGTTAGGGTAGACGGGAAGAGTGTTTGAAAGAATGGGAGCAGGTTAGTGTGTTAGGAGGTGTCTATTGCGCTTACATTTAAACTCCTGGGGATTGTAGCCGTCGGGGAAGCAATCATGTGGAAGGGAATTCCACAGTCGGGAAGTGCGAGAGAAGAAATTATTGGAGTAGAAGTTGCGGTTGCATTTCATCGGTTTCACTCTAAAAGGGTGGGATCTAGTTGCTAGTCTAGTATCTCGTGCAAATTCGTATCTAGGGGACACCAGTGATTTAAGTTCATCGGAGCAGAAGCCGTGAAAGTATTTATAGAAGAGACACGCGCCGGTGAGAGAGAGAGACTGCAGGCGGTCTGCCAAGTCGGTATCGATCACATTACAGACCCTCCGCTGTACCTTGTCGAGAAGCTCGAGGAGAATAGCAGGGGCACCCGACCAGATATGGCAGCCGTATTCAATGCACGGGCGGATGGTAGATTTATATATGTGCAGGTTAGATTCAGACTCAAAAAACTTCCGGGCCCTGCACAAAGAACCGACTAGTTTGCACGTTAAAATATTAATTCATAAAATTATATTTTTTATTTCTTTAAAGAGTTACTCTGTCTTTCAAATAAATGTTTTTCTAATTTACAATATTAATTAGTAAAAATAACTGTTTTTCTTATAAAACAAGGTTATTTTGTCTTTCAAATGTGTTTCTTGTGAAGCTTCTACTTAAAATACTTATTAATAAAGATTCCCCTTTAAAATTTAAACTAAAAGACTTTGTCTTTTAAATAAATGCATTTTATATAAAACTTTTGCAAAATTTTAAAATATTAATGAATAATAATTGATTTTTAAAGCCTTTTATTTTGTCTAATTTAAATAATAATTATTTTGGTTAAGATGCAATACAGTAATATAAAATTGTAAATTTTTAATGTGACTCTTCCACTGAAAGGTTTGCCCATCCCTGTGCTAGAGGATGTACCTCTGCTAATATAAAGGCGCGTGTAGTTCACGTATGATGTGGCTCCAGCACATTTTTGTTCGCGATACACTGGCCAACATGAACCATTAAAGATGGATAGGTAGCGGAAAACCTGTTCCATGGCTTGCACGTTCCCACGACGCCAATCCTTTGGATTAATATTATGAGGCCAGCTAAAACGATTGGTTTATGCAGCTGATATTAATAATGCAGAAACGCAATATCAACGTCCCAATTAGAGCCTGCGAATCCATTTGATAGCGTCTGGAAATATGCAAAAGATATCAACAGTCAATGATCTGATGGGCGTATGCATGTGTAGAAGCAAGCGGAAGAGATTTAGAACACTTGTCATGAGCAGCTGCGTTGAGGTACAACGATGACCTTTAGAGCATATGTTTATACGGACATTTTACCTTGTTCTCGTGTCAGGAAGCCGCCCCATAGTTTGTAAAAGAATTTCTGAACTGTATCTTGGACTGTACATTTAACGGCGTCTTCCGTAAACATTAAACTTAATAACTCAAAAGGATTAGCAAGTTTATGTTTATTTGCATTTGTTGTAGTCTTTGTGTGTGGAATTCGCTCTCAAAGTTTGTAAAACTATTTTGACACACCCTATATATATATATATATATATATATATATATATATATATATATATATTCTAGCCAAAATATATACCCAAACAATAAAAACGTACATTCTAACAGATAATGCCGTTAATCAACCATTTAGCATTTACACACCAAGTTCTTCAAAAGTCTAACGGTCAACACGGAAGACACATTCCCTTCATTACCAATAACCCCAACCAACCCCACAACAACAATGGACCAAATATAAACAGCGGATGATTTCAGTTTTTACCCATTCCTCCTGATGAGAGGTTGGACACCCAACGTCGAAACAGCCATATGATTGTAGAGGACATATATAGAAAAAATTATGTACATGTTCTAAAACATAATATATATATATATATATATATATATATATATGTGTGTGTGTGTGTGTGTGTGTGTGTGTGTGTGTGTGTGTGTGTGTGTGTGTGTATGATGCAACCACCACTTATGCTTCAACAGTTTTATCTTCAAAAAATAAATGCATTATCAGTCATCTTCTTGTGTTTAAATCAGGTTCATCTTTTGTACTTACCTAAATTCTCCTTATTTTCAAACTTCTCTTTACATCCCTGTAACACACTGCATAATAGTGGTATGGCGTTGTATGGTATGGTGTGAAATGATTATACACACACACACACACACACACACACACACATATATATATATATATATATATATATATATATATATATATATAGTTTATAAACGAAAACTCAACACCTCATATTAGTTATAAACTATAGTTCATTTAAATGAGCTTAACTAGCTCATATCATCGGACTCTTTTACAATATTTCCTCCATCTGGCATAAAATTTCTGCCGGAATGAACGCTTTCTTAAAATGACGGACTGACAACTATATATATATATATATATATATATATATATATATATATATATATATATATTGTTAAATACAACATCCAATGAATATGTATTATGTTTAATCATGAGCCATTCTAAACATCATATTTTGGTTTTAAGTTCAGGTGAAAATAAAGACAAAAATTGTCCAACATTTGGATATTTTTTTATTAGTCTCGTTCTAATCTTTCGGCTTACATGAGCCATCTTCGGTGAAGGTTACAGAGAGGTTAAGAAAGATATCCACCATCAAAGATGATATTATCTTGTGTTGTGATATAACATTGCTATGTGACGATAACAGTGACTGTATAGAAAATATTAGGATAGAACTTACATCTTGCTATTTCTAGTAATCCGGTTAAATTCATGTGGTCGGAGTACCGAATAGAAACTCTCACCAGAACAGTTTCTGTGTAAATATTAATATTAAAAAAGACACAGGGAACGACGTGAGAAAAATGACTGAAGCCGATGTGCTAGGTCAGGAACGAAGACTTTCCAGATTATTTCAATTTTGTCAGGAATAACGAAATATATTGCAAGAGTACCAAACCAGATATGGCAACAATATTCGATGTCCGGGCAAATGGTAGATTTATAAACCTGCATAATGGATTCTTTAAATCTTATTAGGTACAATAGCAAATAATAATTAATAAAATAATAATAAAATTAATAAAATTAATAATAAAATAATGTAAAATTATTAAAATTAATGGAAAGGTCATAAGCTTCGTTCTACTCGTAGTACTTGTCAAATAAGCTTACAATATTTTCATCCCACACAGAAATTGCAGAATTATCACAAATAATACATTGACGTTCCCTCCCCACTCCTATGTTCCTATTATTGCCATCACCGCCCTTATAAATTTTATAAAATATTTTATAGTTTGAGTGTAGTTAACTGAAAACACAGATAAAGGCATTCTATAAAAATAGTCTGGAACGTAACAGATTTTGTGTTTTTTTGGTGATTAGTTTGATACGCGCAAATACCCTTGGGAAATGTATTAATCTATATATTCTCCATCTATTAATGAGTCATATTAACAAGACAGAAAGGACTCTATAGTCTTGATCAGCAACCAATCCACCGCAGAACGAAATAAGGACTTACTGCGGGAAAATCTTATGCTTTGTCACTCATGGATCGAAAGCGATAATCGCCCAAGTGTGTATCACGTATGTTATCTGAGTTCGATACTAGAAAATCTATGTGGATGCAAAATAATAATTGTGTCATATCTCACTTCAGTGGGGGGAGTAGAGTAAATATATAATAGTCACTGTAAATGATTTACGAAAAAAACGTTAACCTGTCTTCACGATAACGTCACTTCTCCCCAGTTTTATTTAAACGTGACGTCACCTTCTACTCTGTCTTATGACACCACTAGCAGTATAGCCCGGCGTTGCTCGGGTCAAATCAAAGCTTTAAAACTAATCCATGGTCCTGGAGCTCAGACTCTTTGGACGTTGGCACGAAAGACTAAAAACCAATAGTTGTTTCCAGTTAAAGCGAAAGAGTAGACTGAAGGAAAAATGAATAGATGTAAGTCAAATTTTGATTTCCTGGTATCGATATCAAATAAGTTTTTTTCGTCGTAAACTGAATTTTGAAGGCTAAATAAGTCCTCTGAGTAAATGGTATCATGGCTGAGACTAAGAACTACAATTATACCTACTTAGAGCCAAATCCGAAGCAAAAATTAAAATAAAAGGGCTGAAAAAATATACAGACATATTGGCAGATAAACAGACACACACACAAACATCTTGCCTTATATATACATATATTATCGATTTTCTGCACTATTGTAAGAACTGCAACCTTGAAACTTCTGAATATCGTTTCTTATGTCTTTGTCTATGAATGTATCAAATTTGATTAAAATCGGATCAATTCTTCTATAACCCGATTTTTCAATGTTCGATTTTCGATATTTATCTGGAGTACCTCGACACAAAACCTAGCTAAGAACACTGGTAGATGATTATAGTACAACTGTGTAAATTTTCAAGAAAATCGGTTCAGCCGTTTCGGAGTCTATAGGTAACGGACACACACACACAGAGACACACACACAGACAAAGTTCCATTTATAAATAAATTTAGATCATCTACTTTGACGTATATAAAAGACTCGTTCTTGGAATCTTGTGGTATGAATGCAATTCTTGTTTAGATTATAATCTTTGTACAATTTAGATAGGGGGCGGCAATATTTATTTTTTCATTAAATACAAAAAAATGTGGCACAAGGCCAAAATTGGGAATGGGGAAGGCTGGTCTTCAACTGTCTTAACATTATACCTTGCTAGACTCAATCACTGACCCAAACATTCTGCGGTATTCCTTGCACCAAAACAACGCTTTCATACTCACCTTTCTTACAACATCCACCATAATACCTCTATGTCTCCATGAAGTCCTAACTAGCAACCCCATATGTACAATTTTTGTTTGTGGGGGAGGGGAATAACAATTTAAAATACCCCAATAGTTATTTACATGCAAAACAACTAAATACAAGAAACTAAACAAAATAGTGTTAGTAATCCACAATCCTTACTTGTGATAGATATATATATATCCGTTAAAAGAACGAATTCGATGCGGGACTATAAATATATGAACCAATCATTCATCCAAATACTCACACAAGCATACACACATCCAAACAGAAACGAATACGAAAATCACACCCGAAAAACGAAAAGCGACCCACACCCACCAGAGAACTGACATATCTAGTCACTTAAACAGAGGGAAGGGAGGGAGAATTAAACAAAAAAAGTAGGAACAGAAATAAAAAGGTGCCGATGACCATACAAACCCAAGCGATGTAAATCAGAAATAAAAACTAAAAAACCAAAATCAGGCCTACTCTATTCTAAATAGCAGGAGGTGGTGTGCTCATAGCCTGGTTGATCTGATTGACGAATTCGCTCTCGTCGATAGATACCGGGTCGATCATCCTGGGGAGGGGATGTAGACATGGGCTAATAGTTGGCCGTCTACCCAGACAGTCAGGTATCTGAATAGAATGTTAGCTAGAAGGGTTGATCTAGATTTGTTAGATTGTCCCTGTTTCCTGTTAACTCCTCCCTGGTTAAGTTAGACGTCTTTTGTGTACCTAATTGGTGTGAATGTATAGGTTCCTAGCCTGTTTCCGGCTTTTTATTTTGTTATGATCCAAGTCAAGATTCTCAACCTCCCCAGTTTGCTTTTGCTCTATTTTTATCTTGACTGGGTCAGTATTTGATTTTCCCATTCTATTATTTCATCCTCTCCCACTTCCATAGCGAGTGTGCTACTTGGTTTCACCTTTTGGCGGAATACAGCTGCCACTCTGATTTTGTTGTGTGGACGGGTCTTTATTTTAGTTTGAATATTTTGTTATATTTATTAATTCGTTTTTTGTTATTTCATTCCCCTCCCTTTTTTCATTTCATTATCATTAAATCTTTTGGATATATTTTTGTAATTATTGTAATAATAAGCAAATTTTTACGTCATGGGTTTGTTTCCCTTTTCTTTTTCTTTTTTTTTTTTTTTTGGTGCTCCTTGTAAATATGTGGAATTGTGGTGCGTGATAAATAAGAAAGTCATGGATGGGTTCTTGTGGTGAATGTGCAAATTGTTAATGGGTGATAGAGTCGTGAAAGTGTTTAGATAGTTATAGGATAGTTACGGAAGACCACCCCTTACCCACCCCCTTTTTTCGGCCATGTGACACATTTTGTATAATTTTATACAAATAAATATCTATATTCTTTGGACATTGACTCAAGACGAATATCTGATCGGATAGAAAAAAAGCTGATATCAAAATATTTCAGGAAAAGCTAGGTAAATTAAGCTAGCCTTGTTCGCGTGAATGGGACCAGCCTTGATTTTCTATTCTAAGTCTTCTTTGGCACAACTGACCAGTTCCCTGCGAACCCTCACCTGGTCAAGTTAGACGTTTTGGTGTACCTAGGTAATGTCAGTAATTCTCGCTCTTAACCTGTTCTCAGCATTCTCTTTTGTTATGGTCCACGTCATTTTCCAAAGTTTTTGCCCCCACTTATCTTGACAGTCTTTGATTTTTCCATTCCATTAATTATTTTATCCTTTCTAGCTCTGTTAGTGAGTGGGCTTCTTGATTCTACCTATTGGCAGAATATAGCAGCCACTTTTAGTTTTGTGGGATAGTCCGGCCTTACTAGTATTTGTTATTTTAGTTTAATAGTTTCTTATGATAGTTTGTTTGGGGGTTCATCCTCACCACCACACATTTCCCATTTTTAGATATATTCTTGTAAAGAATTGTATATAAAACGAAATTTTTTATTCATGGGTTTTTCTTTTTTTTTTTAGATTCCCCTGTAAAAATGTGGTATTATGGTGGGTGTAGGATTGGATGCTGATTAAAGTGTTTTCTTCTTTTTTTTTTGTGCGAAAGAGAAAACTTAAATGAGTGGGTCGTGAATCTGATTAGCTAGATATAGGATTAGATGACTAGGTTCAACCTAGTCACCTTTATTATTGTAATTTCAATAATAAATATACTGATTATAAACAAGAAAGTGACGTTGGTTGTTCGTGATCAACCCATATGAACCGGTAATTAGAAGTTCATTGATACTTGTTTTAATCAAAGAACAAGGACTCTAATATAATGTGACAATATACCCGTCAGGATTACGTCAATGTAATATGAGTGATAAAGAAAATGGCAGACAGATTGAAATTTTTTTATATTATATTTGCTTTACAAAAAGAGGTGATATTAACCCGATTATTTAGTGTTTTTTGATTCTAATAAAAGAAATGCAAAAAAATTTTTCGGATAAGGAAATGTTGCACTAAACACCATCAATGTGTGGTTAATTCAAAGATGTTTCGTAAGGGAAACTAGCGTTGGCTTTCCAAAAGCTAGGTGTAAGTCACCTTACACATTGCAAACGTAAAACCTTATAAGGGCGTGTGATGAAATCTACTTTCGCACAATAGCGATCCAATGACGCCATTTTGTTGCAGTCAAAGCTTCGAACGATTTGCGTGCGCAAGGATTTTACGTATATTAAACGAAAGAGCATTCGTAAAAAAGAAAAAAAAATTAAAAATTCGGAAATATCTTCTGATTATTTTTTTAATATCTGCCGGTTCCAAACTGGCTCGAATGAATGACATTGACAATAAAGCGATTTTCTCTTCAGTTTTCGTTCGTGTTATTTTATATATTTTGAAATCTTGTGTCAGGAAAGATATCGGTGTTAGATGAAAATCCATGATTAGAGAAAAAAAGAAAGAAAGAAGTAAATAGGGGTAATGAGAGTAAGAAAAGTTAGATAATAATAATAATAATAATAATAATAATAATAATAATAATAATAATATGAAGTTTAGAATGAAAAAGTGTTGGTGACAGAAAAAGAATAGGTCCAGAAAGAAAAAAACAAGGAATCAGAAAAAAAAAAAAAGAAAATGGTGTGAGAAGGCAGTGGGGAGGGAAATAAAAAAACAGAAAAAATTAAAAGTAAAAAAGAAGGAAGATTGAGAAGAGAACAAACTGATGCTGATAGTGACAGATGAAGGTAGAAGAGAAACAGATGCTTACACTAAGTTGCTATTGTCAACATGATTACTGACGAGTGTGGTTACAGGTGCGCATGCGTCAAAAATGGCTAGTTGTCCAAATGATCTCTTAAAAAACATTTCCTGTGGATATACAAGAAACATACACACAACAACAGGACAACAGTTGAAGGAAAATGTGCAGAGAGGGTCGATTGTTTTTATATTGAGATTCAGAAAACCAGGATATGTTTTCTTAATATATAATGTTTATATTGTTATCTTCAAGTTACTTTCTGATTAATTTCTTTCTTTACATAAGTTTTTTTTTCAACATATTGCCAGGCAAAAGATACGAGCGACAGTTTTTGCTGGATATTTAGAAATAAATCTTTTCCTATATGCTGTTCCCTTTCAGAACTTTAGCGTTCATGCCTTTTCACTAATTCCTATCCTTTTTCGCTTTACATAAATTGTCTTTTTAATATCTTTCCGCCATCCGTTTATTGAAGCACACAAGTTATTTACCTTTGTTACTCTTGTTCTTTTTTTCCCGTTAGGTACGCTAATGTGGTGCAGTGGATATCGGCTCGGAAAGAGAAATCGGGGAACCGAGTTCGAATTCCAGTTGAATTCTCTGCATTCACTTGCACGCAAATACCCTTGGGAATGGTATTAATACGACTATTCCCTCCAGTCATAGATTAAATATCAGAACAGAATGGGTTCTATAACTTTGGCTGGTAACCAGTCGACCACAGAAAGTAATGGCAACCTACTGTTGGATAATCTTCTGCCCAGTCAGTCATGTCTCTTTTGAGACATGATCGACGAAGTGCGTATCACGTTTGACACTTAACTGACTGACTGATTATAATAGTTGAAAACAATTAAAACTTCTACTGGGCATAAAGTGGGGGATTTTTTTCTATTGTTATGAAGTAATAAACTGATCCCCCACTAAATACTAGCCAGCTAGTCTATCACAGAAAGCAATGGCAACCTACTGCGGGATAATCTTCTGTCCACTCAGTCATGTCGCTTTCAAGACATGATCGCCCAAGCGTGTATCACGTATGTCACTTAACTGACTGACCATAGAAATTCTCTCTGTCATCTCCTTATGTCAAATACAAAAATTTATGAGATAGGAAATTAAGAATTAAAATCAGCTTTCTTCTTCACTTCTTACAAAAATTCACAATAACGTGTGAAATCCTGGTTTTACCGCATAGAATAAGAATTGACCTCGTGCTTAAAGAAAAAGTCGAAACCGGATTTCGTGAGTAGATGTTAATTGATTTTCTGACCAATGGACGCGATTTGCAAGACCGAAAATAACTTAGCGATCCAGTGCGAAAAATCTAAATGACTATAAATGACTTTGATCAGTGTCAGTGAGTGAGACTGGAACATATATATATATATATATATATATATATATATACAACTAAAATGTAACGGGAGAAACTTTAACCACGACCCAAACATAAGGTCGGGTTCGACATTGTTCTTTTTCTTCTTCTTTCTCGTGTGCTGATTCATTTTACTTTTTCTTCTCCATTCAAAGACACGTCTACCGTCCATATATACATAGCTACGTACGCATAAACTGTTTTCGACAAATTACTACCACGAACATTTGTACAAATCTTGATACCCTGGACTTTCTCATTGACTTTTTAACTACTACCTATTCTTGTTATTCTTTTTCTTTTAATAAATTTCTATTTTAACATGGAAAATGCATATATTTTATTTTTCCACTATTCAACACTATTCTACACTATTCCACTATTCCACACAAATTCCACAATCTCCAACCTTCTGATAAATCTGATAGAAAACTTTCTGATGATAACAAAAATAACCTGATAATTTTTGATATAACTTGTAAGCTGTAGGGAGTTTGGTTATGTATGACACAAGGCCGAATTAAATAAGTATTAACCATCTCTCTATCGTTGCAAATCCATTCTGTTTCCATTTTCTCTAAAACTTCGTCGTTGCTCAAATTTCGGCGCATGGTATATTCACCAGCATCCTTTTAAAGAACATTTCTGTAGCTTTAAGTCTCGTCATCTTTGACGAGATTGTCCAGCATTCAGTACCTAAATAATATTACTTAGCAGTTCAGGACTTCTTATTCTTAATGTGTTACTTAGTTTTCGTAAGGTATTTTGTTTATCCGAAATCGCCTTCGGATTTCAGTGTCGCAAAAATAATTTAACAATATTACATTTTCATAGTTAGTCAGTTAGTCAGTAGTGATACACGGGCGATCATATCTCTTTCCATACTTGACTGACAATGCAGATGATTTTCTAGCAGTAGGTTGCCTTTATTTTGTGGTAGACTGATTGCCTACCAAGACTATAGAACCCAATCTGTCTTACTATTCAACTATTAGAAGAGATGGTTTCATGCCTTTCCCTAATGTATTTACGCTTAAATGAATCCAATGAATTCAACCGAAATTCGTGCACAGCTACCCGATTTCTCATTCTGATCCTATATCAATTGAACTAAATCGGACATCAGTACAGTTTTATAATAAAATGCCAAACAGTACATTTTTAAAGACAAATGGCACTACATTTTATAGTAAAATTGAAAACACGTCACAGCTAGGCTGAGAAGGCGCGTTGTATTGTTTTCAGGGGGACTAGCTTGAAGGGCTCCATTGCTATAGACGGGGAATAATCTTCGATATCAAATTGGATAACACTACATTTAGTTTTTATTTAATCAATTCTTGAGAAACAACCATCTATCTATTGATAGTTGGTTGTTTTCTGACATATCAACCTTGGCGTGTCATTTATTGCCAACTAAATTTTATTTATTTATTGCTGGTAATACATTTTTTTCCAACAATTTATTGTTGTTTTTTATATACGTTTTCTGTCTAGTAATACTTTTTTCTTTTCGAGTATCAAGATTCATTGGGATTTGTTTTTAAGGGCATGGTTCCCAAGTCCTACCCTGTTATTTAACCCATAACTGGAGGAAAGGGACGGATTAATACCTTTCCCAAGGGTACCAGTGCTTAAGTGAAGGCAGGGTATTTAACTGGAATTCGAACTCGGCTCACAGGTTTCTTTTTCCGAGCCGATATCCACTGCACCACAAGGCACATCCGTCACTAAACGCTTACAGCATCTGGTATTCCCAAGCGGTCACCCATCTAAGTACTGACCAGGCTCAACGTTGCTTAACTTCGGTGATCGCGCGAGAACCGGTGTATTCAACGTGATAGGCCGTAAGCATCTATTGATAGATATTAGTCTAAACAGAATGGATTTTTATACTTGACTTTCTTATAGCAAAATTGAAAACACGTCAAACAAAATGATTAATCCCATTAAAGTTAATCTTCTTCATTTTTTTTAAACTCATTTGATAAAAATTGGAGTAAAGTAATTAATTAAAATTTAATCTTGAAATAATTTTATACTCTTGAATTCAAAACTAAATTCTTGAATTCGAACTCATCTCTGCCAAATATATATATATATATATATATATATATAAAGAATCACAAGATAGCCAAAACCTACCGCGGTTTCACACAACGGCTCGTCAATATATAATACTGACGAGCCGTTGTGTGAAACCGCGGTAGGTTTTGGCTATTATGTGATTCTTTATGTGTCTTTGCTCTACTTTTGCTTTTCATTTGTACTTTTGCATTTGTTTGTATTTGTATCGAGCACTTTTTCTTCTTTTTTTGTGGTTGGTTCCGTTTGGGTTTTTTTTTCTTTACTGCGGAGTATCGTATGTTTTGTCTTTATTCCGCGGATTTCTTTTTTTCCCCCCTCTTATCCAACGCCTTAGTGCGACGGATGTTAACGGAATTAGATTCTGTCGGTTATTCGTTTTTCTTAAAGTTTATCTTTGTATAAAGTTAGGATTTAGATACTTACAGAGTCTGGTTAGTTATTATCTTGAATATTATATATATATATATATATATATATATATATATATATATATATAAACTTTTCCGTTACACCCAATGGTGTGTAGGGCAGCGTTTTTGCTGTTTCCGTAACAAACTGTTTTTATGGGGCTGATGGTTGATGTTTTTATGTTAACATCCTTGTAACCTCTCTGAAGATGGCTCATGTGAACCGAAAGCTTAGAACCAACTTAATAAAAAATTATCCAAATGTTGGAGAATTTTTGTCTTTATTTTCACCTGAAATTAAAGCCAAAATACGATGTTTACAATGGCTTATGATTAAACATAATTTACATTCATTGTCTCCTATAATTAACAGTATATGTTTAGAAAAAATATATACACACACACACACACGCACACACACACACACACACACATACATATATATATATATATATATATAATCAAAATAAACAAAGTGAAATAAGATTAGATTGAGATAGAAATAAGGAAAGATTTAAAAATTAGATAGATGGATAGATGGATGGGAATAAAAGAATTGTTTTCGATAGATATGTGCGTTGTGGTGTAGTGGATATCGGCTTGAAACGAGAAATCGGGGAACTGAGTTCGAATTCCGGTTGAATTCCTTGCATTCACTGCTGGATAATCTTTTGCCCAGTCAGGTGACTGGGCAAAAGATTGGGCAAAAGACTGGGCAAAAAATGGGCAAAAGACTGGCAAAAGACTGGGCAAAAGACTGGCAAAAGACTGGGCAAAAGACTGGGCAAAAAATGGGCAAAAGATGGGCAAAAAATGTCTCTTTCGAGACATGATCACCCAAACGTGTATGACGTATGACACTTAACTGACATAGAGATATTGTAAGCCTATTATCGGAGCTGTTCGTGTGATATATTGTTTATGGAAAGGGATATGTTAGAATGCAGGGAGATAATATCAGGGTAAACTTGCTTGCCCAGGGATACCATACCCATTTGCAGTCATCCTAAAACCAGCACAGTCATTCCTAATTATTTTAGATAGTAGTATCCATAATCTCAGTACTTTTTTATTTTATAAAGAAGAGATTTCCTGTCACTGTAAATTAATGATTTAAATTCTCCAAGAACGTGTGCTTATAACTAACATAAATATTAAGCCTTTCAAAATTAATTTTTCGCAATTTTATCAAACTAATTCTGTGAAAACATATCCAAAAAGCAGACATTCTTACAAAGATTTTCTAAAAGGAAGCTTTTCTAAAATAACTTCATTGATTGTGTAGAGAAGTTCTGAATGTTTACTTAAAATACGACACTTATTTGGGTTTTGCAAGAATTTCCAAATCAGTATGATCTTCACCGCAAAGATTCTAAAATAAAAATGTTTGGTCATCCGGTGAAGTAAAAAGAAAATAACCAAAAATTTGAATGTTACTAAAACTATTAAAAATAAGAAAATATAACAATCAGAAAATATATTGATCTTTGCTTTTAATAATAACATGAAAATATTTATAATAAAACTTTATTTTTTATTAGGTTTGGTGTATTTTTTCATCATATTTTTAGTGAATATTTGAAGGTATCTATCTATATATACTCAGTATATAGAAATTTAAAAAGATGAGATAGATAGAAATTTAAAAAGATTAGATAGATAGATAGATAGATAGATAGATAGATAGATAGATAGATAGATAGAAAATTTATGTATTCACTTTATCCCAAGCAAAGTAGGAATGTTACTAGTGCTCAGAGAGCTACAGTGAGAGAATAAATAGGTACAAGGAATGCCACAGAAAAGATAAAATATGAATGAGAATCAAGTAGATAGAAGTTTGCAGTTGGCATTGCATTTAAACCTTTGGATATTTTAGCTATCAGGGAAACAAACAAACGGAAGAGAGTTCTACAAAGGTGAAATGCGAGAAAGGAAACTGATACAATAGAAACGGCGGTTACATGTAATTATGTGACGGTAAAATGGTGGAACCTCGATGCCAATATATTGGGAACGAGTAAATACATGTGGTCGTGATACCAGAAAAAAGTTCGTCATAGCAGTTGCCATCAAAATACATGGAGAAAAGACAGAGGAAAGTCGCCCCATGCCATGAGAAAATGACAGACGACGTGCTGCCGAGTCAGGATCGATTACATTGCAGATCTTCGTTTAAATTTTGTCGAGAAACTCAAGACAAATGGCAGGAGCACCCGATCAGATATGCAACGATATTCAATGTATGGATGAGAGGTAGATTCATAAATGCGCAAATTAGATTCTGACGGGAAAAACCTCCTGGCTCGATATAGTGACCCAACGTTCGTAATAGTAGATGCAGCTATGGATTTGATGTAGTCTTTCTATTTGAAGTCATTTGAGAAAATGAGGTCAATGTATTGGTTTAGATAAATACTAGAAGCATAGCCCGGCGTTGCTCGGGTGTAATAAAAGCTTTAAAACTAATACATGGTCCTGAAGCTAGGACTCTTTGGACGTTGGCACGAAAGACTAAAAAGCAATAGTTGTTTCCAGTTAAAGCGAAACTGTAGACTGAAAGAAAAATGAATAGATATAAGTCAAATTTTGATTTCCTGGTATCGATATAAAATGAGTTTTTTTCGTCGTAAACTGAATTTTAAAGGCTAAATAAGTGCTATGAGTAAATGGTATCATGGCTGAGACTAAGAACTACAATTATACTTACTTAGAGCCAAACTCGAAGCAAAAACTAAAATAAAAGGCTGAAAAAAATACAGACTTACAGGCAGATAAACAGACACACACAGACACACAAACATCTTGCCTTATATATATATATATATATATATATATATATATATTATAGATTTTCTGCACTATTGTAAGAACTGCAACCTTGAAACTTCTAAATATCGTTTCTTATGTCTTTGTCTATGAGTGTATCAAATTTGATTAAAATCGGACCACTCCTTCTATAACCCGATTTTTTCGATTATCGATTTTTGATACTTATTAGGGGTACCTCGACACAAAACCGAGCTATGAACATTCTCAGACGCTTATAGTACAACTCTGTAAATTTTCAAGAAAATCGGTTCAGCTGTTTCGGAGTCTATAGGTAACGGTCTCTCTCTCACACACACACACACACACACACACACACACACACACACACACACACACACACACATACCCCACACATCCACACACAAAGTTCCATTTATAAATAAGTTTAGATTAGATATAGACATATAAAGTGTTCGTGTGTGTGTGAGAGAGCGAGAGAGAGATTACTCGCTGAAATCTATTTTTAGCACCTCAAAATGTATTTCTAGTACCCGTCAAAATCTACAATGAGCTGTCTTGCCTATAAGACCTTACACCAATATTTAAGTTCATTATAACAAAAGGTCTGGCGCTAATTTTAGTGAGAAGCTGGTCTTCCAGTACTTAATATACTTCTGAGATTAGGTTGTATTTATATTATTTACACTGTTCGGATTGTTGTCTTCATCTTTATTGCCATTTTTACAACGATTTGGCCGTTGTACTCTCCAGCCTTCTTCAGATGCTAGAAATTTTGAACCGAACTCTTTTTTCTATAATTAGGCGTGTATCATTTTCATTCTATGTGCGACGTCACTTCCGAATGCCATGTAATTATCTCCTTTTAACTCAACTCTTTAAGTTATTTGTCCCCTAGGTATTGAACTCACAACTTTTTGGATAAATAACCAACGCATGTATCCACTGAGCTAGGTGTCCTTGAGTATATCAGGGTATGATTTTGGGAATTTATAGACTT
The DNA here is from genome assembly GCA_037127315.1 of Ascarosepion bandense. Classification (NCBI taxonomy): domain Eukaryota; kingdom Metazoa; phylum Mollusca; class Cephalopoda; order Sepiida; family Sepiidae; genus Ascarosepion; species Ascarosepion bandense. The sequence goes on along the minus strand of JBBBDQ010001661.1, from coordinate 1,644,961 downwards.
AATGTTTCAGGAATGATAACTTAGAAAGTTGAGTTAAAGGGAGATTACTACAAAACATCCGGAAGTGGCATCGCACATGGAATGAGAATGATATACCTCCATGGATGGAAATAAAAGGTTCTTAGCACCTGAGGAAGGCCGGATCGTACAATGGCAGAAACGTCGTAAACATCGAAATAATGATGAGGACAACAGTCTAAACCGTGCCAATAATATAAACTAGTCCTCGTTAATTATAATTTTCATGCAACACAGTCTTTGCATTTGACCAGTTTATCACGTGGCTTAGATATTTACATGTATTCCCACTGGCCAGAATTTTCAAAGTAGCCTGTGGAACTACCTTCCATATACTTCATTTCCTGGCGGCTATAACCTCCAGGAATTTATATTTAAATTTAAATGCAATGTCAATTGCCATCTCTTATCCAATTGATTCCAGTTCTTTCTACATCACCCCGTGTATCTTGTTCTTTTCCTTTCTCTCTACCTTAGCAACTGTCTTCACAGCTGTCTTCACATCCTTTTCTTGCTATTTCTCTTTCACCCCCTGTAGCTGGTTAGTCTTTGTCTTCACTCTCCTCCTGCCTAATACTTCAACACTTTTATGTAACTCCCTGCATATCAGTGGCGTTAACGCCTTGCCTAGGGTAAAATGATTTAAAAAAACTCGTGTATAAGTCGACTTGTTGTAGAGTGTGACACCTGATATTTTTGGAATAAGTTTTAATACATCTAGAAGAAAATAAATTATCAATGTATGGTACAACCAGTCATCGAAAATGATTTTTTTAATCATAATTTTTAACTTCTTCCAAAAACTTACCAAAAATTTCCAAAAAATAAAGCCATGCTTTATTTTTATTTTACGATGATGTCCACTCTGTACAAGGTCCTAGAGTCACTCGTGTTAGAGGGTTGCATTATAAGAGGTACAGAAACTGCATATATGTGTGCAAGATAACGGTTAACCCTAAATTGAACAGGTTAAGATTTTAATGATCAGAGAAGCATTCTCTTGGAAGATGGTTCCACAGCATTTCACAGGAACAAGCTGCTCGGTTGAAACTTGCATCTTACCCAGTGGAATACGAATGAAGAGTTTCTGGTTTTCTACAATGTGCGTGGCATGAGTTTTAGCCGTGAAATTTATAATTGATGGAGCTAAAAATGTAGTTCGTTTAAACACATTCCACTGAAATAGCGATAGAATAGTCTCTTTGACGCTTTTTATCTCTCCCGGTGGTCTTGTGCCATAGTAATGTCTATTTTATAAATATCTGTTACTACATAATTACATGTATGTTTGAAATATTCTCTATCTATTCATGCCACTGTGTGTACGTGTGTGCGCGTGTGTGTGTGTGTGTGCGCGTGTGTTGTAAGTCTCTTTCAAGTAATGAAAATTGACCTTCAATTTTGTGTCATTCGTAAAGGAAGCCACGCATGCGCAGTTGGAATGAATTCAATAACATCTCAAATTGAATACAGTTGCACCTCGAAATTTTAAATTCACCTGATTCCCTTTTTTTGTCTTCTGTGTGTGGAAATTTCTTTTTTTCAAATCTGTGTTCGTTCATACTTCTTCTTTCCTTCCCTCGTTTTCATAATTTTATTTTATTTATTTATATTTTTATTTTATTTTATTTTTTTTTTTTTTTTTTTTTGCCACTGTGCAAAATGGGTTTAATGATCATTTCAAATTTCAAACAGCTTTTGGATTTTCCTTTCTCAAAAAGCTTGTCTTTTCACATTTATTGTTCATGTCGTTTTTCTGTCTCATTCTTTCTGCATATCTCTCCATCGCTCTATCGATAAATCACACTCTCTTTATTTCTTTCACTCTCTCTCTCTCTCTCTCTCTCTCTATCTATCTATCTATCTAAGAACTGGATCTATCTATCTATCTATCTATCTATCTATCTATCTATCTATCTTGACCTTTTCCCTATCTATCTATCTATCTATCTATCTATCTATCTATCTATCTATCTATCTATCTATCTATCTATCTCCCTATCTTATTTTCCCTATCTATCTATCTATCTATCTATCTATCTATCTATCTATCTATCTTGGCCTTTTCCCTATCTATCTATCTATCTATCTATCTATCTATCTATCTATCTTGACCTTTTCCCTATCTATCCTATCTATCTATCTATCTATCTATCTATCTATCTATCTATCTATCTTGGCCTTTTCCCTATCTATCTATCTATCTATCTATCTATCTATCTTGGCCTTTTTCCTATCTATCTATCTATCTATCTATCTATCTATCTATCTATCTATCTTCTATCTATCTCCTTTTTCTATCTATCTATCTATCTATCTATCTATCTATCTATCTATCTATCTATCTATCTATCTATCTATCTATCTATCTATCTATCTATCTATCTATCTATCTATCTATCTATCTATCTATCTATCTATCTATCTATCTATCTATCTATCTATCTATCTATCTATCTATCTATCTATCAATCTTTCATAAATACACTCCTTTCTGTTTTTACAGGCTTTCGATTTATTTGATCCTTGTATTTTAAAAAGAGATATAGAAGTTAGAACTTCCTTAATATATGCTCTCCATCCGAAATTCATACAAGCCAAACGCGAGCAAATAAAGAAAGTGAAAAAATCTATTAAATAGAAACATACAATCTCCTTTCAAGTATCAATAAAATATTTATACAAACCTAACTTTGATATTTACCAAAGAAAGCAATTCATGCCATGTTCAAAATTCAACCCCAACTTTTCATTTTAATCAAACAATAAATGAACCTATTAAACATGGTTTAAAAGAAATTAATCCTCTAGGTCCTAAAGGAGACAACCATTTATCATCTCCTATACAATTGCGCAGCAAAATCACAAACGAACACCTATATATAAAAAAATATATCACTTGAAGACTTCCAATAACTAAAATGAATATCACATAATTTCTCTTCCTTTTTGATCTTCAAATTAAATGCAATATCAATGGCTAGCGTTACATAGACAAAGTTCTCCTTAGTGTGTGGGCTGTACTTAACAAGACAATTTTTGTATATCTCTTAAGCTTGGGTTTCCAGGGATATTTTCAATGTGTTGTTTTGTTCCATTTTTATCATTCCAAGTGCAACCACTATCACTGGAACGATACTTGTTTTCAATTTCCATATTTTTTCTATTTCACTTTCCAGGTCTTTATATTTTGAGTTTTTCAAATTCCTTGGTTGCTATGTTACAATCCGCTGGACAAGCCATATCAGTTAATAGACAAGTTTTTCTTTCTGGTTTTTAAAAATAATATCCGGCCTATTATTATTATTATTATTATTATTATTATTATTATTATTATTTTCATCATAGTTTGATTTCTGCTATGGTCACACTGCCTATCAAGTCTGCAGAAAAACCTAAGGAAGGTCGTGGTGTGTTGTTATGGCTACATTACATTTGTTTTTCTAACTCACATAACATCACAAGCTTTACATGGACAAAGCTCCTCTTTGTGTGTGAGCTGTACTTAACAAGACAATTTTTGTATATCTCTTAGCTGGAGTTTCCAGGAATTCTTTCAATGTGTTGTTTTTTACCATATTTATCATTCCATGTGCACCTACTATCGCTAGTACTATTCTTGTTTCATCATTCCAAGTGTACCTACTATCACTGGTACTATTTTTGCTTTCAATTTCCACATTTTCTCTATTTCAATTTCCAGGTCTTAATATTTTAAGTTTTTCAAATTCCTTGGTTGCTATCCGCTGGACAATTCATATAAATTAGTAGGCAAGTTTTTTCTTTTCCTTTTTTGATAATAATATCCGGCCTATTTGCTTCAATGTTCCTGGCTATGTAGAGGTTTAATTCCATTAAATGGTGACATCTTATATTTTAGTAACTGGTGCTGGGTGATGTTCATACCAATGTTTGCTAACATATTTTTCAAAGTGTTTGCACATTGTTCAGTGCAGATATTGCTCCACTTTATCGTGACGATTTTTATATTTATTTGGGGCAAGTACAGAACATCGTACAGGATGTGCGTTGTGGTGCATTGCATATCGGCTCGGAACGAGAAATCGGAAAGCCGAGTTCGAATTCCAGCTGAATTCATCGGATTCACTTACGCGCAAATACCCTTGGGAAAGGTATTACTCCGTCTATTCCTTCCAGATATGGGTTAAATAACAGGACAGATTGAGTTCTATAGCCTTGGTCGGCAACCAATCTACCGCAGAAAGCAATGGCAACCTACTGCGGGATAATCTTCTGCCCAGTCAGTCATGTCTCTTTTGAGACATGATCGCCTAAGCGTGTTCCACGTATGGCATTTAATTGACTGACTGACAGAACATCCTGAGATTAGAATGTCTATTGTTTCCTGGTATTTGTCACAGAACCTGCATTTTCAGTCCACTTTATTATTATTATTATTATTATTATTATTATTATTATTATTTGTTTTGATTTCTGTTGTATAAACATTTCCTACCGGGTCCCAATCAGAGACCTAAATTCAGAAATGGCTTCATGACATTTTGCACTGATTATGTTTGGGAAAAAAAATAATGGTCACACACATTCTGCAACGATAAAATTCCTCGGAATGTGTAAGCTGTACATGTAAGTACAATTCTTTGTACTTTTTTATAGCATGGCCCACCAGGAATTCCTTCAATAAGTTTATCACAAACCACAACTTTCCAATCAATCCAAGGGCTCCAACTACAACTAAAATTATGGATGTCCTCATAGGGAACATTAAGTTTTAGATTTCTATCTCACGGTCATTTATATATATATATATATATATATATATATACTAGCAGTATATCCCGGCGTTGCTCGTTGAAATGAAAGCTTTAAAACTAATCCATGGTCCTGGAGCTCAGACTCTTTCAACGTTGGCACGAAAGACTAAAAGGCAGTAGTTGTTTCCAGTTAAAGCGAAATCGTAGATTGAAAGAAAAATGAATGGATGTAAGTCAAATTTTGATTTCCTGGTATTGATATCAAACAAGTATATTTCGTCGTAAATTAGATTTTGAGGGCTAAATAAGTCCTCTGAGTAAATGGCTGAGACTAAGAACTACAATTATACCTACTTAAAGCCAAACCCGAAGCAAAAACTAAAATAAAAGGGCTGAAAAAATATACAGACATACAGGCAGATAAACAGAGACACACACAAACAACTAGCCTTTTATATATATATATATATATATATATTATCGATATTCTACACTATTATAAGAACTGCAACCTTGAAATTTCTGAATATCTTTTTTATGCCTTTGTCTATGAGTGTATCAAATTTGATTAAAATCGGACCACTCCTTCTATAACCCGATTTTTTCGATTATCGATATTCGATATTTATCGGGAGTATCTCGACACAAACCCTAGCTATGAACACTTGCAGACGCGTATAGTACAACTGTGTAAAAAGAAAATCGGTTCAGCCGTTTCGGAGTCTATAGGTAACGGACACACACAGATACACACACACACACAAAGTTCCATTTATAAATAAGTTTAGATTAGATATAAATGATATATATATATATATATATATATATATATATATATATATATATATATATATATTTGAAAATCTTCAAAGATATCTTACAATCTATAATGACTGCTATGTTAATAAGAAACTACATTCTGTCTTTGTGATCTTTGATTAGGATGCCTTTGCGATTAGCAGTGATTGTTTTGTTTTGTGGTCTTGTAAAGTTCTATATGTGCGTTGTGATGCAGAGGATATCGGCTCGGAACGGCAAATCGGAGAGCCGATTTCGAATTCCAGTTGAATTCCTTGCATTCACTTACGCTCAAACACCATTGAGAAAGTTATCAATCTGTCTCTTCTTTCTCGAGCTATGTGTTAAATAGCAAGACAGATTGGGTTTTATAGTATTCTTTGGTAATCAGTCTAGCGCAGAAATTAATGGCAACTTCTTGGAAGAAAATTTTCTGCCTAGTTAGTCATGTCTCTTTTGAGACATGATCACCCAAACCTGTATCCCGTATTAGTTTTAACGAATTCCTTAGTGCCCTCCGTTACTCTGTAGTGTAGGGGAAAGTGATTAACCCCATACATTATTATCTCTTTCATCCGCATCATCATGTTTAACATGTCTTTATTTTTTTGGTAAAATTACTCTAGATTCGCCTGATATTTATATGTAAGTTGTGTAAACTTTATATAACTAATTTGAAATTACACTTTTATTGCCTAACTAGCAGTCTAGCCCGGCGTTGCTCGGGTGTAATGAAAGCTTTAAAACTAATCCATGGTACTGGAGCTCAGACTCAACCTAAAGAATATTTGTGTGAATTTTCGTGAGAATCTGATAAAAATTGTGGATTTGTATAAAGGACATACAGACAGATAAACAGACACACAAACATCTTGCATTTGATATATATATATATATTATCGATTTTCTGCACTACTGTAAAATCTGCAACCTTGAAACTTCTGAATATCGTTTCTTATGTCTTTGTCTATGAGTGTATCAAATTTGATTAAAATCGGACCACTCCTTCTGTAACCCTATTTTTTCGATTATCGATTTTCGATATTTATTGGGAGTACCTCAAAAAACCTAGCTAAGAACACTCGCAGACGCTGATAGTACAACTGTGTAAATTTACAAGGAAATCGGTTCAGCCGTTTCGGAGTCTATAGGTAACAGACACACAGACACACACAGATAAAGTTCTATTTATAAATAAGTTTAGATAGATTAGATTGAATTTATTTTTTTATGTTTTTGTGGTAACCACAATGTATAACATTCAATTGAGATTTCATCGCGTAAATGTTAAAACTTAATATACTCATTATCATTTACGTATACCTACGTTCTCTTCCTGAATGCAGGTACTAGATTAAAATTTCTCGAACTCTGGACATCTGAATATATCTTCCCTTTTTCATTATTAGAACTAGCTCTTTAGTCTTGGTCGACAGTCGTCTTAAATCCCAACTGTTTTCTTTTTATCATATCACCCCGAGCAAGGCGGTAACACCACTGATGTGCAGGGGGCTACATAAGAGTGAAAAGATTGAAAGGAAAGCCGGAAACCACATCCTAAACAGGGAACAAGGGATGAGCATCTACACCTGTTCAATAGACATGGGTGGAGTGTGAACCGGGCGATAGTTTAGTCTATCTACTCCAATTAAACAAGAAATTTCAGGAAGATCAAGTAAATATATAAAATAATAGTACTAAATGAAATTCCACTTGCTAATTTATGGACACCTGATGATGACCAGAGGGTACTTGGTCGAAACTTTGTGTCTATTATAACACCTATATCAACCAAGGTGAGAACAAAAGTTTGAAATAATTCCAAGATTATTGAAAATTACTCATCACAGAAATAAATATGTTAAAATATCACTACAAAAGTAGCCAATGGCTACTTTTGTAGTGATATTGTAACATATCCATGTTATAATTTATGAATAAATATATATATATATATATATATATATATATATATATATATATATATATATGGTTAAGTCTTGAAGGCTTTCCCAATGTGTTTAGTAAAATAAAGGAAGGTAAAGAAGTTCTTGGATATTACCTATTTATTATACATTAATATTTTGAGATCAAAATCTCATCTTCCGAATGGTAGGATGTCTACTATAGTCGTCAGGAGTAGGTGAATTTCTGCTGGGGTGAGGTTGTAGCAGTGCAGGCTTGAACTGGTGATGCACTTCATTATCAAATCAACCGTTGGGCGAGCCGGTACTGACGTGTATAGTGAAACATCAAGGCTAACTTAGATAAACCATATATTATACATATTATATATTATATATAGCAGCCTGATTTCATCAGATCGTAAAAAGTCCCCAACTATCAATCACACACACACACACACACACACACACATATATATATATATATATATATATATATATATATATATATAACATAAACACACACATATATGCTCTAACACACTTACACACACACGCACTCACTACAGTTAATGATAGCAGCAGCCAGGAATGACCATTCGTTGAAAGGCACGAACTCGAGCACAAGCTATCCTACCATTATGAAGATGAGATTTTGATCTCGAAATATTAATGTATAATAAATAGATCATTCCGAACAACTTCTTTATCTTCATTTATTACACTAAACGCATTGTGATAGCCTTCAAGACCTAACCATGCGCATAATATACACAATACTTCAAGCAAATTACAAAATTTTCACACACACACACATATATATATATATATCTTCTTTTATGTATCTTGTCTCTTCAGGACGTACGCAATCATGGACTTCCACGTCTCCCTATCCCACTATCCCAGGTGGCTCTTAGCATGCTTTCTCTTGTCACGTCTCTCAGCCCCCGTTCTCTCAGGCCTTTTAAATATGTTATCCACTGCTTTCCTCTGTCTCTTTTTCCCTCTATCTGGCCTGTTAGTATCAGGTTCTCCAAGCCCTCCTTCCTCATTGCATGTCCCAGGAACTTTAGTTGTCTCTTCCTGATGCTCAATATAAATTTTCTTTTTCGTTTGCATCATTTTCAAAAACTCGTCATTGCTCACATGCTCGGTCCACGATATCCACAGCATCCTTCTGTAGAACCACATTTCTGTTGCTTCAAGTTTTTCCTTCATCTGTGATGATATTGTCCAGCATTCACTGCCATATTGAAGAACTGACACCACATCGCAATCCAGTAATCTCTTCTTTGTTTCTAGTGAAAGTTTCCTACGTCTTAATACTTTACTCAGCTTCTGGAACGCGTCTTCCGCCATGCCAATTCGCCTTTGACTCTCTGTGCCGCACTTTCCGTCTTCAGTTCCCAGATATTTGAATTTTCTTTCCTGCTTGATTTTAACACACCCACCCACCTGTATTTGGCACTTTGGGCTGCTCTTTTTGCTGATGACCATGCATTCGGTTTTCTTGCAGTTTATTTGTAATCCCTTCATGTCGCTCTCTTCAGCTATCTTCTGTAAAGGTTTATATGTATTAAAGTTGATAAGTGGAAAATGAAAATAGAATTGATAAAAAATAGATTATGTATTTTACCATTCAAGGCTTCATCACCTCTAAAACCGAATGAGTAAAATGCATATATGTGTATTTTGTGTATGTTTTAATAAAAAATGATTCTTTTTTTTGTTTTTTTTTTTGTTAAAATTAAAACTTTATCGGTATTTTTTATATCCTAATTTTTTTTTACAATCATATCGCCCCAAGGAAGGCATTTTACAGCCACTGTTGTGCGGGGGTGGTTACATAGGAGGAAAGTTTTGAGAAAGACAGGTATAGCGGGTGTCAAGGAGTGGGTAAGAGAAAGGTAGGACCTATCTGCTAATCTTGTGGCTTGAGTAAATTCATATATAAGGGGCACCAGTGAGCTAAGTTCATCGAAGTAAAAGCTATGAAAGTATTTGTAGACTAGAAGAAGTTCAAATTCTGGTTGAACTCGTTGCAATCAGTTATGCGTAAATACTCTTGGAAAAAGTATTCATCAGACCCGTCCCTTCTAGCTATTGGTTAAATTGTAAAACAAATTGTGCTCTGTAGCCTTAGGAGGCAACCAATTTATCGCAGAAAGTAATGGCAACCTACTGCAGGAAAAGATTTTGCATAGTCAGTCATGTCTCTTTTGAGACATGATTGCCAGAGCGTCTATCACTTATGGTACTTAACTAACTGAACCTTAAATAATAAGAATATTTTGTTAAAAACTAATTATTATGTGTTTAAAAATTCAGGACAGAAAGAGATATTTTAAAATTTTAGTGTATTTTCTTCTCCTTATGTTTACGTGCAAACCATTTTCCTAGATTCTAAATTCATCTTAAAACATGGAAGCGATTCACCATTATTAACTGGAATATAAAGATGTGAGTAGACTTCAGAGTCACCAAAAAGATCTCCTTTATTTGCATCAAGCATCAAGTTTCAAAATATCCGAATATAGACCACTGCATTGTTTCCGATATACCATGTTTGCTGCAAGACCACTGGTATCTGTACCCAATTTGATTCTAGAAAATCACATGACCACACCGAATCACGTCACCAGTAATGCGCAGTAAAGCAGCCTTAATAACCGACTTGCGCCAAGCCAATCAGAATTGCCAAAGAGAGATTGATTTCAGCAGATTAATAGATTAAGAGATCGAAATAAGAAAAGAATGATTGCTTAAACCAAGATAAATATGAACAGGTTGAAGATTCTGGAATAGAAGCAAAATCAGAAAGAAATTAATTTGATAGATAAACAAAAAGATATGAACAGACAAAGTCAATGAAAGTAGATAGATATGAAAGGCTTAAATTGAAATGAAAGAAATATAATTAAAATATATATCAGCGGACTTCTATAAATGGTTAGAAAAATTATATGTATATGTATGCGGAGTTGTTAATAAACAGACACACACGAACACAGACACACACACACAAACACACACACACAAACATATATATATATATATATATATATATATATATATATACGGAAGGATACAAAGAAGAGACACACATATAAATGGAGGAGCGCTCTGAATTTCAAAAATATATACATATACATATATATATATATATATATATATATATATATATATAAATATATATGTGTGTGTGTGTGTATGAGCGTCTGTCTACGTGTTTTTAGATAGATAAATAGATACATATGAACATATTGAGATGCAGAGAAATAAGAAGACAAATGTATATATATATATATATATATATATATATATATATATGTAAGAGAGACAAAGGAAAGAGATATGTAATGAAAAAAACACATAGATAAGCATATCTAAATTAATATGTATATATATATATAGAGAGAGAGAGAGAGAGAAAGATAATGAGAAATGACCCTACACAGATTAAGAAACACACACACACACACACACACACACAAACACACACACACACACATATATATATAGATATATATATAAGAAAAAAGGACGAGAAACCGTGAAAGATTTGTTTAAAGTGTAGATTTATTATTATTGTTGTTATTAATATAAATTGCTTTTTGTATGATATTATTAAGTGTCTGTAATGGTATTTGTGTTGCTACACGTGTTTTGAGTATAAACTTGACTATGAAAAGTCACAACAGATATCGAGATTTGTTGTGACTTTACATATCGATAACCGATTGTTTTTCTAATGACCAAAATATAGTGTGTATATGGATAAGTGGTGAGCAGGTCAGAAAATTAATGTCAGTGCGTGTTTGTTGGTTCATATATATATATATATATATATAGAGAGAGAGAGAGAGAGAGGGAGAGAGAGATTCAGAGAGAGGGGGAGAGGAAGAGAGTGAGAGACAGAAAGAAAGAGATGAATGAACTTACAGGGGTAGATAGAAATAGACATATATATATGTTTTTAGCGCACGTATATGTGCAAGCATGCGTGTAGATAGATAGATAGATAGATAGATAGATAGATAGATAGATAGATAGATAGATATGAACGGACTGAGATAGATAAAGACATAGATAGATAAACAGAGATATGAACATAGATAGATAGATAGATAGATAGATAGATAATGAAGAAACATAGATAGATAGATAGATAGATAGATAGATGATGAAAAGACATAGATAGATAGATAGATAGATAGATAGATAGATAGATAGATAGATAGATAGATAATGAAAATAGATAGATAGATAGATAGATAGATAGATAGATAGATAGATAATGAAAAGACATAGATAGATAGATAGATAGATAGATAGATAGATAGATAGATAGATAGATAGATAGATATTTACGTAGGTAGTTACCCTAATTACATCTGAATAAAAAGATACAATACGTGTAAGAAACGTGAAAATGTAAAGCAACATATGCAAATCAGTAATAAAAAGGTTCCCATTGGTTTCCGTCTATCTGAAATTTCAACATGGACGCTTAAGATATCAAATTTTAAGTTCCTATCGGTTCTTTTGTCATTTTCAATTGAATCCGCGTTCCCAGGTGGTATTATTTCAAACTCACTTTCTTCCATACCAAATTCGAAAACATCGAATCAGTTAAAATCCTGACATTCAATCAGTTCGTTTTAAACACCGTCACTTAATTAAAGCACACAATGCATATCCGAGAAAAATTAGAAAATCGATCGAATATTTGGTCTCAATGGATTTTTATGTTGTTTCCTGCCTAACTGACCGTAAGACAAAAATGAATTTTCAGGACCCGCTTGAATAGTATAATATTATATACATTGATCCACAATCGATAAAATTTAAAATGAATCCGTTCAAATTTCCAAGACATGAGTTTCATCACTATTTATAGACGGACTAATATTTTCATCTTTGTTGTTGTTATAAGATATACGGTGATGAAGTTGATATCAGCTCGGAAAGAGAAACCGGAGATCCGAGTTCGAATTCTAGTTGAATTCGTTGCATTCACTTACGCGAAAGGCATTAATCCATCTCTTCGACCCCAAGCTATGAGTTTAATAGCAGAACTGAATGATTTCTATAATCTTTGTTAGCAACCAATCTACCGTAGAAAGTAATCGCACCTGTTGCGGGAAAATCTTCTGTCAGGTCAATCATGTCTCAATATCTGTCTTTTTAGTATCAGATTTTCCAAATCTGTCTTCCTTATTACCGTTGTAATACAGTGGATATCGGCTCGGAAGGATAAATCGGAGAACCGAGTTCGAACTTCAATTGAGTTCCTTGCATTTACTTACGCACAAATACCCTTGGGAAAAGTATTAATCTGTTTCTTCTATTCAGTTATAGGTTAAATAATAGGACAGGTTGAGTTTTATTGCCTTGGCTGGCAACCAGTCTACCGCAGAAAGCAATGGCAACCTATTGCGGGATAATCTTCTGCACAGACATGATCGCCCAAGCGTGTATTACGTATGCACTTAACTGACTGTTTTCTTTCTTCTCATTTTTCTTAAAACTTCTTCGTTGTTCACATGTTCCTTTACTGGTATACTTGATGCCTCAAGTATCCTATTCATCCTTAAAAAAATTGTCCAGTACTCACTACCATATAGGAAGAATGAACTGAATTCCTTGCATTCACTTACGCACAAATACCCTTGGGAAAAGTATGAATCTGTTCCCTTCAGTTATAAGTTAAAAAATAATAGGACAGATTATAATAGGACTATAGCCTTAGCTGGCAACCAGTCTGCCGTAGAAAGCAATGGCAACCTGCTGTGGGATAATCTTCTGCCCATTCAGTCATGTCTCTTTCCAGACATGATCGTCCAAGCATGTATCACGTATGGCACTTAACTGACTGACATACCGCAGAAAATGTAACTTTCTCTTTCTGGTGTTAAATATAATTCTCTTTTCTTTCCATTTTTTATACTTTAGTAACTTGACAGATAAAATACAATTGAATAAAACACTTTTAACTATTCTAACATTTTAAATGTTTAATATTCTAATATTGTTATTAGCTGTTAAATATTCTTTAATAAATCAAATTGAAAAATGCAAAAATAAATTGTACAGCTTTTTAAAGTAATTTATAAAGATTTAAAACCTTAATTAGTGAATGTTTTTCTTCGAATAAGTCATTTGAAAAGGCTTTATATAAATATGGATACTTTTTATTAATTATTTTTAATAACATAAATTGTAATCTAATTTATATTTTAGTAAAGTAAATCAAAATTGTTTTTTTATATATCAATTTAAAAAATAATGTTTTCTTTACGATTTCTAACAGCCGAAACGTCGTGGATATGCCAACAAAGATGAAGAGAATTGTCTGAGCAATGCAAATAAAAAATAAATATTAAAATAATTTATCAAATGCAATAAATTCAACATTAAAGAATAATATTAACAAAACTGAATAATTTTAATAAAATACAATTATATATTAAATCCTAACGATTAAAATAAGAAAATGTTGTAAAGAAAGTTTAAGTTGGCCATCTAAAAAGTATCTTTAGAAACTTAAAATGCAGAGTTGCCCTGGTTGAAATAAAACTATATCCAACGCCCTTCTCCTTGAAAGCCATTAATTTATCCACCGAAATACTATTGCAGTTCGTTGTAATATAAGGAGAAAAGTTGCATTTGTCACGACGATGCAACGAAAAGTACTGCAACCTCAACAACTGCAACATCTGCAAAAATTATATATATATATTCTTTCTTGCGTCTTAATGTCTTTATCGCCTTGATTAGTAAATTGATATAAAATATGCGTGATAGATTTTCTGTATCAGTCATTGACTTTATATCGCCCTTGATACACGAGGACTACCTAAGAAGCAAACGAGTGGGAACTCCACAGAACCATCAGTCTAATGAGCTATATATAACAAAACTGATCGTCCAAATCTTGATGAATAGAGCGAGAAGTAGAATCAGGCCAGAGATAGGACAAGAACAGTGCGGGTTCGTCAAAGACATTGGAACATGGAACGCCATATTTATAATTAAGATGCTCTCTGAAGGGGCAATACAAAGGAAAAAGGACTTATGCCTGTGCTTTATTGGTTATGCGAAGGCGTTTGACAAACTACACCACAAAGAATTGATGGAGATACTCGGCCGCCCTGACATATTTGGGAAAGACTTAAGAGTAATCAAGAATCTTTACTGGCAACAAACCGCTTGTATACGGAAAGGCAACGAATTCAGCAGATATACAAATATAGAAAGGGGCGTAAAATAAGGATGTGTCTTTTCACCAGATCTGTTCAACTTGGACAGCGAGAATATTTTGAGGATCCTAGAAGTTATGTCTAGATTTGTCATCAGAGGCCACAATTTGAACAATCTAAGGTACTTGGATGATAGAAGACACAGAAAAGAAAAGTGCAAGACCTCCTACAGAAGGTAGCTGGACAGAATGATAAGAAAGGACTACAAATAAACTTCAAGAAAACCGAATGCATTGTCATCAGTAAAAAGGGCTTTCCACTATGCCAAATACAGGTCGGGGATACTAGAATCAAGCAGGTACAAAAAAATTAAATACCTGGAAAGTTTTGCAAAAGAAGACGGAAAGTGTGACATAGAGATCCGAAGGCGAATTGGCAAGGCGAAGGAAGCATTCCAGAAGTTAAGTAAAGTATTAAGAAACAGGACAGTTTCGCTAGAAACAAAGAAGAGAGTACTGGATTGCTATGTGTTGTCAGTTCTTCAATATGGCAATGAATGCTGCACAATATCATCAAAGATGAAGAAAAACTTGAAGCAACTGAAATGTGGATTTACAGAAAGATGCTGAGAATATCATGGATCGAGCATGTGAGCAATGATGAGGAAATGAAAAGGAAATCAATACAGAGCATCAGAAATCGACAGCTGAAGTTCCTAGGACATGCAATGAGGAAGGAGGGCTTGGAGAACCTGATACTAACAGGCCAGATAGATAGAAAAAGAGACGGGGGAAAACTGCGAATAACATGTTTGAAGGACCTAATCAGGTGGATGATGGAACGAGGGTTGCATGGTGTAACAGGAGAAAGCGTGCTCAGAGACACCAGGGATAGGGAGACGTAGAAAGCCATAATCGCCTACGTCTTGAAGGGACAGAGCACATACAACAAGAAGAAAAATACCCACTGTCTCTCTCTTTCATTGCACCAGCTCTAGTTCGTTTACCGAGGTGAAGCAGCATTGAGCTCAATTAGCGCTTAGATGAGGGACCGCTTAGGAACATCAGGTATCGTAATCCTCCTCCTACCGTAGGAAATAGGATTCTACTTTAAATAGCCACAAAGGTTCGACACGGCCACATCACGTTCAAACATCGGTTCCGGTACTATCACTAAAGTTAACCAACATCGAGACTGGTTAGTACCCAGACATGTTGCTGCTTGTGAATAGAAGGTGATGTGATGTCTGGAGGTGTTGTGGTGGTGGTTGTAGGGGGGGGGTCAATGCCCAGAAACGGTTAATGAGTTCCAGCTTTATTGGGTTCGTTATATTCATTTATTCGTAAATACTTTTCGAAAATATGAATCAATCTCTTTTTCTCCTGCTATGGTTTAATTAGACGTTTACCGCTAAATCGTCATTATCTTTGTTGTATCCTTTAAAAAGGTTACACACAGACAAGTGGTATTTGATTAAAAAACAGCAACACGTGCGTAGATACAAGAAGAGAGTTTTATTGTAAAGAGACTACATTACGGCAAACATAGAATCTAGTTGCAGGCTAGGAATTGCCAAAGCAACTCCCTTGATCTAAACATATTTATAAATGGAACTTTGGCTCTGTGTGTGTGTGTATCTATCTGTGTGTGTGTGTGTATGTGTGTGTGTGTGTGTGAATGTGTGTCGGTTACCTATAGACTCCGAAACGGCTGAACCGCTTTTCATGAAAAATTTACACAGTTATACTATAATCGTCTGTGAGTGTTCTTAGATAGGTCTTGTGTCGAGGTACCCCCGATAAATATCGAAAATCGATAATCGAAAAAATCGGGTTATAGAAGGAGTGGTCCGATTTTAATCAAATATTATACACAGATACACAAAGACATAAGAAACGATATTCAGAAGTTTCAAGGTTGCAGTCCTTACAATAGTGCAGAAAATCGATAATATGTATATATAAAATGCAAGATGTTTGTGTGTCCTTTATACAAATCCACAATTTTTAACCGATACTCACCAAACTTCACACAAATATTCTTTAGGCTGAGTCTGAGCTCCAGGACCATGGATTAGTTTTAAAGCTTTCATTACACCCGAACAACGTCGGGCTATAATGCTAATTATTATATATGGCTACTAATATAGTCAGTTGCGATAGGGTGTGTAGGACATTCCATTACAACAATCTCAAAAAATCTTACAACCTAAAAGTATTTTCATAACCAACGATAAGCCGTAAGAAAACAAGTAAAGTAATCACTCTTTATATATACCATGTGTTACTCGTGCATAATACGCACTTATTTACATTAAGCTCTACTTTTGGACTACAAAATTATCAAAAGAATTTTGTTTTTAATATAATCATATCGCCCCAAGCAAGGCAGTTTACTGCCACTGCTGCGCAAAGGGTTACATAGAAGGAAAGTTATGAAAAAGAACAACAGGTTATAGGGGGTGTCAGGTGTCAGGAAGTGGGTAAGAGAATGATGAGAATACTGATGAGAGTGGAGTGGAGAGGATGCAGGTTAGTGAGATAGGAGATGACTATTGACTTTACATTTAAATTATTGGAGATTGTAGCTGTCGTGGAAGCAAGTAAAAAGAAGGGAATTCCACAGGCGTGAAGTGCGAGAAAAGAAGCTTATGGGGTAGAATTTGCGCTTACATTTTATTGGTTTCACAGTAAAACGGTCAGACCTAGTTGCAAATCTTGTGGCTCGAGTAAATTCATACATAGGGAGCATCAGAGAGATAAGTCCATCGGATCAGAAGCCGTGAAAATATTTGTAGAAGAGACACAATGAAGCCACATTGCGCCGATGAAGAAGTGATCCTATCTGAACTTCCAAATCGGGATCGATCACATTGCAGATTCTCCGCTGGATTTTGTCAAGGACCCCTAGGTGAATAGCAGGAGTACCCGACCAGATATGGCATCAGTATGCAATGCACGGGCTGATGGTAGGTCTATATATGTGCAGGATGGTTTCAGACGGGAAAAACTTCCTCGACCTACACAGAGAACCGACTTTCGTAGCTGCAGATTTAACTATGGATTCGATGTAATCATTCTTCTTGAGGTATTTTGTGAGAGTTAATCTGAGGAGGCGCAGTGTTGCTTTCAGGCAGACTATCCTGATCCATGCTAATGGAGGGTGGGATAGGAACGAGTGTCTGTGATGGTTAATAGATAGCAGCTTCGTTTAGGAAGCCTTAAAATTCACGAGCCATTTCTTGCCCCAGTCCATCACAGATTGAAGATTCTTTTCAAATTCAGCAGTGAGGTTCGCTTTGTCAACCTCGGCAAATATTTGATCGAGGTATAGTATCGAAACATGCATTCTTTAAAATAGTTGGAAAAGGTAAATTTAATTTTTTTATAGTTTTTATCCGGTTAACATGAATAAGAATTTGTATAATTTATATTGCATTTTAAAAGACAATATTTACACGTTATTTTAAACAAAGGTGCAGAAATCATTACACAAAATCACAAGTTTGTGATGAAAAAAGTGAAACAAAATCCTTAGCACATACACATACCATTGAGTAGTGGCTTTTTGTAGTAGCATAAATTTGATTGATTTTTTAACGGCATATATAGGTAATTTAATGGCGAAATTAATGGTGAAAAAATTTTATGGCGAAAATATTTAGTGGCGAAATGGCGAAAAGAAGAAAAACAAAATCCTTAGCAAATACACATACTAATGGCTAGTGGCTGTTCGTCTGTAGTAGCACAAAACTGATTGATTTTTGTTTAACGGCATATATAGGTAATTTAATGGCGATACTTAATGACGAAATGTAATAGCAATTGGCGAAATTGCGATAAAAGAGAAACGAATCATTAGACGATACACATACCAATGGCTAGTGGCTTTCAACTGTAGTAGTATAAAATTATATGTCGAATTTAATGGCGAAATTTAATTTTTGGATTGTTTGAAGAATTAAAAATATGACATATATTATAAGGATAGTCATCTTTTGGGATTGTAGATGTTTGTTTGGATATAATTATTAGTCAGTGATATGTGTGTTTTATATTGAAGTTTTGCTGAATTTATATTTTGGAATACAGCTTGAATTAGTGGAATATTATATGGATTTATATCATGAAGAAGTTCTTTCATGTTGGTCGTTTCGTTGAAGTTTTAGCGGCATATCAACACATATATGGGTTATTTAATACCCTAATCTAAATATTTTGAATGCAACTTGATAGTTGGCATTGTCAGTAATTTTATGAAAAATAGGTAATGTCGGCCAATTATTTTATATAAATATTCATTTTTATACTTTCATAATATTTTCTTTTTTATTCAGAAGTTAACTACTTGCCTATAGCCGGTAGTCTAACAGTTGCTACGCCTCCTGGAGTCAGGGTGGACCTAGGAACAATAGCAATCAGAGCGTGGTTCTACGCTTCTTAAAATCTCGATCAGAAGCCATTATAGCGGATATAGTTTATAGTCGCATCCTTACACAAATGCTGGTATTATAAAAAAGACAAGTTTTATTTCATGGAAGATTAAACAGTGATTAATACTGAGGTGAATCACTTTTATCAAAAAAGGGACCTAACACTGCGTTTAGTTATGGATTTAGACACCTTTTTACACAATACAGCGGATCTCTTTTCCAACCGAGCTCTAACAGATCAATAGTAGAAAGAAGTAGCTTGTAGCATGCAATACCTCTAGAAATAAAGCAGTCCCGGCATTTTCCTTTGTCACAATAAGCTGTTATACGCTCATTGCTGCGTCTTGCTTTAAACATCATTTGGAGATAATATTCACTCTAGATCTCAAGTGCAATTTATAGATAACCAATCACTCAATAGGTCTCAGGCCTGACATATAGATGGTAACACTAATAAAAAATCTATATAATTTTTAGGAAGTACTAACCTTCAAAAGGTACGTGACAATATTTGGGCACAATCGGATTATTTGTTTACAAATTACAGTTATTTAAGTAAAGCTACTGTTGCAAATCTTCAAAACAATGAAAAAATCTAATTTTCGTGAATTGATAAAGAATTGCTTTCTGATGGAATAAATAGTTTTCAAGCAAACCAATGGTTTGATAAGTGTTATTCGGAGTCCGTCCGTTGGAAACACCGGTTAAGAGTTGGTATGATGACGTTAAACGCGGTCGTACAGACACAATCGTTGCTGAACAATCAGGTCACCCAAAATTGGAAGTTGTCCCGTAAAACAGCAAAAGATTCTGCAAACTCGTTTTGGCCGATTGTAAATTGAAGTTACGTGAGATATCAGAGGAGTTGAACGTATCGGAAGGCAGTGTATTCACCATTTTACATGTATATTTGTCAATGAGAACGCTGTTTTCACAGTTAGTGGAGCGTTTGATCACAGTTGATCAAAAACAACAACGAGTCGGTGTAATTAGTAAGACGTTTACCACTAAATCATTGTTATCTCTGTTGTATCCTTTAAAAAGGTTACAAACAGAAAATGTGGTTATTTTATTAAAAAACAGCAATTCAGAGCGTTGTTTGCAACTGTTTCAACGCAACAAGAAGGGATTTTTGCATACATGTGTAACAATGGATGAAACATGGATGCACCACTTCACTCCGGGGTCAAATCGGCAGTCAGCTGAGATGGTAGTAGCAAGTGAAAGCCGTCCAAAGCGAGCAAAGAAGCAAAGATTAGCAGGCAAGGTTTTGGCCTCCGTATTTTGGAATGTGCAAGGTATTTTGTTCATTGATTACTTTGAGAAATGAAGAACCATCAATAGTAAATATTATATTGCATTATTAGTGCGTTTAAAACAAGAAATTGAAAAAGAAAAACGGCCACAAATAAACAAGAATAAATCTTTATGTCACAGGGGATTAACCGCATTCATATCCCGCCTGCAGACCACCACGTCATTTTCTCATTCATGCAGTCAGTAAAGGTGATAGGTTTTATAGGAACGTCAGGAAATGTAGGAGTGTTTGAGTATGATTTTATGATGAACCAAAAAGTATAAAGTGATCCATTGGCATAGTATTGAACCTGACTTAATTCCACTGGAGCCTTTCTTGAATGTACAGAAAGAAAAAGTGAAAAAAATATAAAAATATATCCAATAAGACAGATGAATACTTTCTCAGGGTAAAAAAAATTGACTGCTTGATGAAGTTTTGTGAGATACATACTGTCAAGTACACAGCCAAGTATAGAAAAATAAAGTTGTTCACATCAAATAAGGATTTTAAGAAAATCGGTTTTTTAGGAGTGTTTTCATTTTTGTAGAGTGTCTCAATTCTATAGTTTCGTCATGATTTTGCATTGATTATTTTTCATTTAATATAAATTCAAAAATGCAAAAATATTTAAAAATTGTAAAAATAGAAAAGCCAAAACATAGCAAAGAATCTGCAAAAAAATTGCAAATATATTAAAAAAAAACAAAAAATGGTAGCAAAATGCAAAGAATCACAAAAATAGCAAGAAATTGTAAAAATATCAAAACAAATAAGAACAACATTACTAAAAAATTGCAAAAATAGCAAAGCCACAACATAGAAAAGAATCTGCAAAAAAATTGCAAATATATAAACAAAAACGAAAAATGGTAGCCAAATGCAAAGAATCATAAAAATCGCAAGAAATTGTAAAAATATCAAAACAAATAAGAACAACATTACAAAGAAATTACAAAAATATCAAAGCCAAACTACAGCAAAGAATCTGCAAAGAAATTGCAAATATATAAAAAAAAAAAAAACGAAACATGGTAGCAAAATTCAAAGAATCTGCAAAGAAATTGCAAATATAGCAAAAAAGAAATAACGGAAAATGGTAGCAAAATGCAAAGAATCACAAAAATAGCAAGAAATTGTAAAAATATCAAAACAAATAAGAACAGCATTATAAAAAAATTTTAAAAAAAGCAAAAGAGAAAAAATAGCCAGACGTAACAAAAGATGTACAACTCTAAAAGTGCGTTTAAATGAAAAGTATTTCTTATTTGTTTAATTTTCACATATCACTCTTCATTGTATTCTGCAAACTGATTGTCGGATTCTAACACTCTTTATGAATAAAATCTAACATATTACACGAATTCCTCGCCAAGACTTTACGAATATGGTGAGTTGGTTAATGTTGACATTAATCTTTGTTCAGAACGTTAGAACTCAAATAACCGGATTACATGTATATGATTCTGAAGCATTTAAAAATAAAGGCTAAACTCAGATTGTACGTAGAACCTGGTGAGAATCCATATCACTAAAAAATATCACAGGCCTATTCTATATTATTCTCAACAAAGAACTCTTAAAAAATGTCCGTTCCAAAAATAACGCAATAAATATTTCCAAGCTATTTGGCCACGAAGAATAGTAAAGCTACGTGCAATTTAACAACTGTCAGTGAAAATCAAGCAGGTACAAAAATTTAATTATCTGGGAAGTTTAATAACAGAAGACGGAAAGTGCGACACAGAGATCCCAAGGCGAATTGCCATGGCAAAGGATGCGTTCTATTAAGAGACAGGAAAATTTCGCTAGAAACAAAGAAAAGTGTACCAGATTGCTATGTGATGTCGGTTCTTCAGTAAAGCAGTGAATTCTGGACAATAATATCATGAAAGATGAAGGAAAAACTTGAAGCAACTGAAATATGTTTCGACAGAAGGATGCTGCGGATATCATGGTTAGAGCATGTGAGCGATGATGAGGCTTTGGAAAAGATAGGAACGAAAAGGAAATTAATACTGAGCATCAGAAAGAAACAGCTAAAATTACTGGGACATGCAATGAGGAAGCCAGGCTTGGAGAACCTGATACTAACAGGCCAGATAGAGGGAAAAAGAGAGAGGAGAAATCAGTGGATAACATATTTGAAGGGCCTGAGCAGATGGATGACAGAACGGGAGATGTGGAAAACCATGATCGCCTACGTTCTGAAAGGACAAGGCACATAAAAGAAGAAGAAGAAGAAGAAAAAGAAGAAGAAGAAGAAGAAGAAGAAGAAGAAGAAGGAGGTTTAATTCTGACTGGGTGTTGAAATTCTTTTTCATCTATGTGCTCTGATGTGGGAAATCATGTTTCAAGTCGATGTTTTCTTAGAAATGTCTCTTTGAATTTTCTTCTAAACCCTGAAAAGCATGCCATGTGTTGACGAGTGAAATTGGTTAGACGGAACCGTTGCGTCTATAGATGTGCTAGCGTCATCTCATAAGTCATCGTTACCATAGGTTTGAGCCTACTGGTCTCGTTCTAAATGTTGACAACGCCAGATAATGCGTTCCCTCCCATAATATATGGTTTGCTCAGCATGGTTGCAGTTTAAACTACAGGTAAGCTCAGTCGGTGTTAAACAAAATCAAATTTAACTGAGTACAAATGTGTCTGTTGCATCAATGAATTGGCTAGCAGTGTAGATAATCCGACTTAGATAAAAATGGCCAACCATTATATTTATTAAATGCTCCCTAATTTATTCAAGGAATAAATAAGTGTAAGAAATTATTTTTTAAGAATTCTTTTATTTTTTATCATCTAGAATCAGCAATTTAATAATTTTTCCATTTCCATTCATAATTCTTAATATCTGAGGAAAAATAATTTAAATATTTCACTAATACAGTAATTCCTTATGGGTTATAATTTTGATTTTATTCTCAACAAATTAAAATTATTTGAGGTATTATAATGTTTGGGAAGAAATTACGTACCCCACCATGTTGAATGAGGAGAAAATAAGCCAAAGCAGACGGAGTTCAAAGAGGACAAGATTGCGTTTATTATTGTTTTATTATCTCGTGTGTTCGATGAGTAATTCCGCATTTCAACGCTATGCATTATCAGGCAATAAACCAAGGTAGATGAAAGTTCATTGGTAGAAAACGAATTCTTGAGTCTCTCAGTATCTTGTTTATGGCGAACTTCAGAGTTTAGCCCTTTGGTAGCTTAAAGTTTAAAAGCTTCATTTTGGTTATTTATTACCGTAGAGTTCTAAAAGTGCAGTATTGTTGCAGATGCATTTAGAAACTGTTGAGCAGCATAATCGAATGCGCATTAAGGTTCGTCTATATCTGCTGTAAAGGTTACAAAATTGCAATTGTGACAATGGCGGAAAACACTCGCTCTGGAAGACAATCAGCGCGAGTGTTTTCCGCCATTGTCACAATTGCAATTTTGTAACCTTTACAGCTAGAATATATAAGATTTCGCACCAAATATCTAGGGCTTCTTTAGTCTCATTCAATAGTTCGGTATTGTATGAGACTAAAGAAGCCCTAGATATTTGGTGCGAAATCTTATTATGCCATGTTCTACTTTTCACGAATATTTAAAGGGAATTGGAAAAAAAAATCATGCAAAGAGAAAATGAAAGTTATTCGTGAACGCAATATTTCACTTTCTGAAACAGTTTTTAAACCAGGAATGCCAAACTTACATTTTGATTAAGTTTTGTACAGATAATGAAAAATGGTTTTTGCATGGACAGAAAATGTGTGCACAAGAATGAATCTTTAAGATAATGGGAAGAAAAAGTATACAATACCGGCCATAATTATTAGGCAGCCCCAGTGTTTTAGAAAAAAAAGATGTAATCCATGCTATTTTTTAATATTTATTGCCAAGTGAATAATTGTAAATGAAAATAAAATGGTTCTTTTGTTAATATTGCACAATAACATGTGCATCAAATGAATTTATAAATATTTAATAAGAGCAGCTCCTAGTCTGTCAACATACAGAAGAATGAAGAAAATTTAGGGTGATTCGGACGAGGTCATCATTGCTTCCTTGCCTAGTATTATTTTGCAAAGTAATAACAACAAACGAACCATTCTGTTTTCACTTAGAATTATTCACTTGGCAATAAATACTAAAAATTGTATGAAATACATCATTTCATTTTTAAAAAACAAAGAACCCTAATAATTATGGTAGGTAGTGTACATTCACCTAGATTCTGACAGTTTGGAGTTTCTGGGAGATATTTTTTCACCTCTAAACAAGTTGATAATGCTACTAGAAAGCAAGTGTTACCAGCGAGTTAACACACTAATATCTATCCAAATCTAAACTTATTTATAAATTGAACTTTGTGTGTGTGTGTGTGTGTGTGTGTGTGTGTGTGTGTGTGTGTGTGTGTGTGTGTGTGTGTGTCTGTGTCTGTGTCTGTGTCTGTGTGTGTCCGTTACCTTTATCACAATCGTTTCGGTCTTTGTACCCTCCGGCCCTCATCAGGTTTATATCGATCCGAATAACCTACAGAGAATTCCAGACTGAACATCTATGGGGTAGATGTTTTTCGTATTACTAATATCTCGTCTTGTTCTTAATTTTAGTCCCGCTAAATTAAGTTGCTCGCACTGTTACCACTGAGCCCATTTACACACAATACAACCTGGACATTTACTTCAAAATTATTATATCAACAAATATCAACAAATAGAATTGGTTCTACTAATAAATGAACAAGAATGTGAGTTACACGGAAATTAGAAAATAATAATTTACTGAGGAAGAAACTCGTAAGACAGTGACGCAATAATTAGCCTCCTTAACGAAATTGAGTGAATAGCTGGTAGAAAATATATAGTTGGGATGATAAAGAGGCAAAAGGTGCAATAACAAAATGTACTTGATGGTGGGGGGTAAGGCGTTTGTACGAATTTAATAAATTTTTCTACGTTTGTTTTTACTTCTTTTTTTTTTAAACAAAATCCACCAAATTCAGATCATGGATTTTCGGCAACACTAGGACACACACCACACACTACAAAAAAAAAGGGAAAGAAACAACCCACCATACAACAAAAACGTAAAAACAAACGCAGAAAAAAATCATTGAACTCATATAAAAGCACTTCCCCCATCAAGCACTCTCAACAAGATATTCAACTAAAACAGTAAATATCAGCTACAGTTGTCTTGAGAATATGACATGAATAATTAAAAATCACAACAGGAAAACAACCAACAAGACACTCGAGCAAATCAAACTCAATTGTAACTGCATTAGGCCATTATTGCGTAGGAGAATTATCTAAACTTATTTATAAATAGAACTTTATCTGTTTGTGTCGTTAACTATAGACTCCGAAACGATTTTCTTGAAAATGTACACAGTTGTGCTATAAGCGTCTGCTTTTTTTTAGCTAGGTTTTGTGTCGAGGTACCCCAGATAAATATTGAAAATCGATAATCGAAAAAATCGTGTTATAGAAGGAGTGGTCCGATTTTAATCAAATTTGATACACTCCTAGACAAAGACATAAGAAACGATATTCAGGTGTTTCAAGGTTGCAGTTCTTACAATATTGCAGAAAATGTTATATCGATACCAGGAAATCAAAGTTTGACTTACATCCATTCATTTTTTTTCAGTCTACAGTTTCGCTTTAACTCGAAACAACTATTGCTTTCTTTCGTGCCAACATCCAAAGAGTCTGAGCTCCAGGAACATGGATTAGCTTTAAAGCTTTCATTACACCCGAGCAACGCCGTGTTATACTGCTAGTACGGCATAATAAACAAATAAAATGAGAATATTCTGAGGAAAGGATAAAAAAGAAACGGGTTTTAAAAATGACATATTATAGCGATTGACGTTGCATTTAACTTTTTGAAGATTGTAATTGGCAGGGAAGCAAGAAATCAGAAGGTAGTTCCACGGGTGAGATGTGCGAGAATCTGTTAAAACAGAAGTGGCAGTTACATCTAGCTATTTCAAAAGTAAAATGGGAATACCTAGTTTTGAGTCTAATAACACGCTTAAAGTCAGTTAGTCGAGACACCAAAGAAAAATCAAACCAGAATAGTTGTTACGAAAATATTAGTAGAAAAAACAGAGGGAAGCCACGTCACGTCGATGATGAAGTAACTGAAGTCGAGACGCTTTGTCAGGATCGATTGCATTACGGGCACTTCTTTGAAATAGAACCACCAGACTAGACATGGTAGGAGTACACCATACTGAGATGAGTGGTAGATTTATAAATGTGCAGGATGGATTGCAATGAAAAAGGCTGCTTGAAGAATTTAACACTAACAAGATATATATTGGATGGATACAAGGGAAACAGTGAGTAAACTTCATAACGAATGTATATAAAAAAAAGTTGCACAAAAGAGACCAGGTGATGGTAAGAAGACAGACGTTACTTAAAGCTACAAAGATCATAAGGGTGGAGATCAGTGGGTTCTAAGTAGACACGTCACATCAGTAAGACAGAATATGTGTTTAAACAATTTTCAAATGATAATTATGGTTACATTTCAAAAGTCAGATACTGCTGCCATATCTGGTCGAGTGCTCCTGCTATCCACCTAGGTGTCCTTGACAAAATCTAACGGAGAATCCTTAATGTGATCGATCTCGTTGTGGCAGCTCGGATACAGTCATTTTCACACCGGCGCAATGTGGCTTCCCTGTGTCTCTTCTACAAATACTTTCGAGGCTTCTGCTCCGATGAACTTAGCTTACTGGTGCCCCCTATGTATGAATTTTCTCGAACCACAAGATTAGCAACTAGGTCCCACCCTTTTACTGTGAAAACAATTAATTGTAAACGCAAATTCTACTCCAGCAGCTTCTTTTCTCGCACTTCCCGCCTGTGGAATTCCCTTCCGTTTACTTGCTTCCCCGACAGCTACAATCGCCAAGAACATAAATTGACAATAAAGTCTATCTCACTAACCTGCATCCTCTCTCTCATGCTCCTTTCTCCATCCACTCCACTCTCATATGTATTCTCATCCTTCTCTTACCCATTTCTTGACACCCCCTATGACCTGTCACTCTTTCTCATAACTTTCTTTCTATGCGACCCCCTGCAAAACAGTGGTAATAAAATGCCTTGCTTGAGGCAATATGATTATATATAAAAAATGTCTAACTTTAGAGTCAGTCAGTTAAGCATCATACGAGATAAACGCTTGGGCGATTAAGAGACATGACTGACTGGATAGACGATTATTCCGCAGTAGGTTGCCTTTAATTTCTGCAGTAGTCTGATTGCCAGCCAAGGCTATAGAACCAATCTGTACTGTTATTTAACCCATAATTGAAGGGAAGAGACAGATTAATACCTTTCCCAAGGGTATTTGCGCGTCAGTGAATACTGGGAATTTGAACTCGGCTCCCGGATTTCTCGTTCATATCCCATATCAACTGCACCACAACACACAACCCTTGAGAGTATTCTTCCTATATATGGTCGGGGATTCCCCAGACCTCACTTTCCATCCTTGATAGAGTCCAAAAGCGTCTCCGGTCACTTGTGGGCGACGAATTATTCTCCACCCTCCAACCTCACTTCCATAGGCGGGATGTGATGAACTGTCGTTACTTCCAGAGAAACCACCCTTATTTTCTCCGTATTCCATCGGTGAGGAGTAAGTTTTAAACTAACATCTTGCCACGAACCACTGCACTGTGGAACCGATTTCCAAGAGGATTTTCACCCGATCATTACATTCTTAACCTATTCAAGTCTAGGGTTAATCCTTATCTTCCACTCCGATATGCAGAAATTGATTTTCTAACGTAACACACTATATCGAGTGGCCAAACAGCCTTTTAAAGGGTTAATTTACTGTTAAAAAATAATCAAAAAAAGCGACACCTCTGTATGTAAAATTGCTGGGAAACTATATTATGTTACAGCTACAGACAAAATAAAATTACCAAAAAGAATTGCATATATGTTTTTTGGGAAACTCTGTTTACACAAATATTCTCAAACTGAAGTCAATATTTTAAAGCTTCTTCTTGCGTGGTTGGTGAGTAAATAACGTTCTTCAAAATATAGCGGTGTTTATCTATGAATGCGTCGAGCTCCGTGTGAACTTAAAGACGCTTATGCGCATGCGTGTTCGTATGCGCCATGTTATGTTGCTAGTTTGATATGTTCCAAAACCGAGCTCCTTTTATCTCTTAATGTACACAAAGACATTTTTCCTACATTCGCCCGCTGATGTTTGTAACGTTGTAACTCTTTCTTGCACGCCCTCCCTGCCATTCTTCGCCTGTCTCACGTTCGTTTTCTTTATTCATTGCCTCATTCTTTTACATGACTTGATCCTCAACAAGTCTGTCTTTCTTTCTATCTATGTCATTCTTTCTCTCTTCACGAAAGAAATATCGCCATCAAACAACCATTTCAAACTGTGTTAGGCCTCAAGAAATGGAGCAAGGTGCGGTATTAATCAAATGAACAGGCGTGGCCGTCTTTCACAACACCAGAGATGACCATCAATCAAGAAAACAGGCGTGGTCTCCTGGCATTAAAACTCTTGTAGCTATCAATCACAAAGAAGTATTTGTCTTCGATCTGCGAAAACTCCAGTGGCATCATTTACAGAAACTGGTCAGGCCGTGATTAAATATAACATCGACAGAAGTCAGCTTTAAACAGGACATGAAATGATTTCAAGACGGGGGCAGGGCGTACGTTCAAAATACAGGTGTGGTTAAGCAATTAAGATTTCACTACAAACCTAATTCATTAAATGAACTGGATAAAATTACATTGGTGAAGGATTATCAATGACTTCGATGACTATAAGGGCGTGACTAAGATAAAAAAAAATGTCTTCTATTACGTTTAATCATAAAGTAACTTCCGTTTATGGGAACAAATTTTACGATCGAATGTATCATTCTATGTGGCAGGTAAGTTTATTTACCCTACTCCCCTACTGGAGTGAGTTAGACCCAAGGTCGGTTTTTAGAGTGGGAAATTAGTTGACTAGGGCTACTGGTCAAAGATTACCCACAGATTATTCAAGTGGTACTAAATTTGTCTTAGCATGTCTAAGCTTGCCCGAATTGACCATGGTTAGCCAGCAGGAGAATTAACTTCTGTGGCAGGTAAGTATAAGTTTTGAGAACACAAGAATAACTGGGATTTTTCACAGAGGTGGCAGAGTAAACAGTGGATGAAATATATTTACAACAAATATAAGAGAAAAAATAAAAAC
This sequence comes from Ascarosepion bandense, assembly GCA_037127315.1. NCBI lineage: Eukaryota > Metazoa > Mollusca > Cephalopoda > Sepiida > Sepiidae > Ascarosepion > Ascarosepion bandense. Next base: position 1,615,328 of record JBBBDQ010001661.1, on the reverse strand, counting down.
AGAACGCCATCTGCCGGCCATATTCGCCTGCCTTTGCAGGAAACGATTACCTTTTTCGATTGCTAGAAAGCGCTTGCACGGAGGAAACTTCACTGAGAAAAACCAGATTCAAGTGTTTATCGAAACATTTAACGGAAATCTTATTCAAAATGTATCTAAGAGCTGCTTGACAATTGGCACTAGCGGATGACAGATAATGGCTAATATATAATAGAATAGAATGTAATTATATCTTTTTAGAATAAAATTAATGAGCCAAAAGCAGAAATTAAATATGGTGCTTTTCTAAGCGTAACGCCGAACATGTGAGGCACCCAGTGACAGTGCCAATTGTTCTAGCGAGACAAGCTTGCTAATCGTTACACGACGCCAAACACAGAAATTATGTATGCCTTAACTTAATAGGTTTTTGTCTGTAATCATTTGTGAATGAGCTGCAACATTCACTCCAAAAAGACTACACCGGTTGCAGCAAAAGTTAATTGACCGTAAATCATGAAAGAGTAAATTCAAAAAACGTCATACACAGAATCCACAAAGAGGCGTGTCTGGCGTCAAATGATTATTGATTTGTTATCGCCAGAACAACGGAAAAAAGGGGTTCAGGTTAATTAAACAAAATAAATGATATATGTCATAATGAAGACTCATATAAATATTTTATACTAAAGAACCATTCAAATTTGACCTAGAAATTATCACTATACCGTATTTCTCGTACAGTAAGAATGAAGCATTTTCCTCATTATGTTCCACAGGAATTAACTAATTCCTCATTATGTGTCCCATGAATCAACCACTTTTTCCTCATTATGTGTCCGAGGAATTAAGCCTCTTTCCTCATTGTGTATCTCTGAAATTAATCCCCCTTTCCTCATTATGTGTACCAGGAATTATTCCCTCTTTACTCATTATGTGTTCCAAGAATTATTCAATCTTTCCTCATTATGTGACCCAGGAATCAATACATCTTTCTTCATTGTGTGTCCCAGGAATAAATTTTTTTTTCTTATTATCTGTCCCAGGAATTATTCCGTCTTTTCTCATTATATGTCCCAGGAATTATTCCCTCTTTCCTCATTATGTGTCCCAGAAATTAAATCCCTTTCTCATTATGTGTCCCAGGAATTATTTCCTCTTTCCTTATTATGTGTCCCAGGAATTATTCCCTCTTTCCTCATTATGTGTCCCAGGAAATAAATCCCTTTCTCATTATGTGTCCCAGGAATTATTTCCTCTTTCCTTATTATGTGTCCCAGGAATTATTCCCTCTTTCCTCATTATGTGTCCCAGGAAATAAATCCCTTTCTCATTATGTGTCCCAGGAATTATTTCCTCTTTCCTTATTATGTGTCCCAGGAATTATTCCCTCTTTCCTCATTATGTGTCCCAGGAAATAAATCCCTTTCTCATTATGTGTCCCAGGAATTATTTCCTCTTTCCTTATTATGTGTCACAGGAATTAATCCCACTTTCTTCATTATTTGTCCCAGGACATATTCAATCTTTCCTCTTTATGTGTGCCAGGAATTATTCCCTCTTTCCTTATGTGTCCCAAGAATCGATTCCTCTTTCTCCATTATGTGTCCCAGGAATTGAATCACTTTTCCCATTAAGTGTTCCATGAATTATTTTCTCTTCCCTCATTATCCTTCACAGGAATCAATCCATCTTTCCTCATTATGTGTCTAAGAAATTATTCCCTCTTTCCTTATTATGTGTCCCAGCAATTAAATTAACTTTCTCATTATGTGTCCAAGGAATAATTCCCACTTTCCTCATTATGTATCCCAGGAATCAATCCCTCTTTCCTCATTAGGTGTCCCAGGAATTTAAGCTATTTCCTCATTATGTGTCCCAGAAATTATTCCCTCATACCACATTATGTGTCCTAGGAATTAAATATCTGTCTTCATTATGTGTCCAAGAAATAATCCTTATTTCCTCATTATGTGTCCCAGAAAATAAATACCTTTCTCATTGTGTGTCCCAGGAAATAAATACATTTCTCATTATGTGTCCCAGGAATTATTTCCTCTTTCCTTATTATGTGTCCCAGGAATCAATCACTCTTTCCTCAGTATATGTCCTAGGAATTAATCCCTATTACCTCATTATGTGTCCCAGGATATAAATCCCTTTTCTCATTATGTGTCCCAGGAATTATTTCCTCTTTCCTTATTATGTGTCCCATGAATCAATCACTCTGCCCTCATCAGGTGTCCCAGGAATAAAATCGTTTTTTCATTATCTGTCCCAGGAATTATACCCTAATTCCTCATTATGTGTTCCAGGAATTAAAAGTCTTTCCTCATTTTGTGTCCCATAATTATTCTCTCTAGCTTCATTATGTGTGCCAGGAATTATGTCCTCTTTCTTCAATATGTATCCCAGCAATCATCTCTATATTCTCATTATGTACCCCAGGAATCATCCCTATATCCTCATTATGTGTCCCAGGAATCATCCCTATATCCTCATTATTTGTCCCATGACTCATCCCTATATTCTAATTAAGAGTCCCAGAAATCATCCCTATTTCCTCATTATGTGTCCCAGGAATCATCCTTATATCCTCATTATGGACCCCAGGAAACATCCCTATATTCTCATTATGTGTCCCAGGAATCATCTCTATATCCTCATTATGTGTCTCATGACTCATCCCTATATCCTCATTATGTGTCCCAGGAATCATCCCTATATCCTCATTATGTGTCCCAGGAATCATCCCTTTATCCTCCTTATGTGCTCCAGGAATCATCCCTATTTTCTCATTATGTGTCCCAGGAATCATCCCTATTTTCTCATTATGTGCTCCAGGAATCATCCTTATATTCTCATTATGTGTCCCAGGAATCATCTCTATATCCTCATTATGTGTCCCAGGAATCATCCCTATATCCTCATTATGTGTCCCAGGAATCATCCTTATATCCTCATTATGTGTCCCAGGAATCATCCCTATTTCCTCATTATGTGTCCCAGGAATCATCCTTATATCCTCATTATGGACCCCAGGAAACATCCCTATATTCTCATTATGTGTCCCAGGAATCATCTCTATATCCTCATTATGTGTCCCATGACTCATCCCTATATCCTCATTATGTGTCCCAGGAATCATCCCTATATCCTCATTATGTGTCCCAGGAATCATCCCTTTATCCTCCTTATGTGCTCCAGGAATCATCCCTATTTTCTCATTATGTGTCCCAGGAATCATCCCTATTTTCTCATTATGTGCTCCAGGAATCATCCCTATTTTCTCATTATGTGTCCCAGGAATCATCCCTATTTTCTCATTATGTGCTCCAGGAATCATCCCTATTTTCTCATTATGTGTCCCAGGAATCATCCCTATTTCCTCATTATGTGCCCCAGGAAACATCCCTATATCCTCATTATGTGTCCCAGGAATCATCCCTATATCCTCATTATGTGTCCCAGGAATCATCCCTATTTTCTCATTATGTGCCCCAGGAAACATCCCAACATCCTCATTATGTGTCCCAGGAATCATCCCTATATCCTCATTATGTGCCCCAGGAATCATCCCTATATCTTCATTATGTGTCCCAGGATTCAATCCCTCTTTCCTCATTATATGTCCCAGGAATTAAATATTTTATTTGTTATGTTTTCCAGGAATTAAGTCTCTGTTCTCATTATGTGTCTTAGAAATGTTTATCTAGTTTAACCAGCACATAGAATGGTTAATTATCTTTCATTTGATTTTAACAATAATTTTGGAACCTTATAGTTAATTAGCGAGGCTGACACACGCGTTCCTTTGACAAGAACATTGTGGACCCTCCTGCACATTTTCAGGGGTGGTATTCAGTGAGAAAAATTGCTTGTATTTATTTGTATCGATGACTTCTTGTTGGCTAGCTTCTAATGGGACAAGCAGATTATTCACATATTAATAATAATGTAAATTTTCTATGTGAATGCTTACCTACCCTTGTAAATCTTTGCAAAATATTAGTACACAAGTGGGCTCATGCTGACAAAAATGACGGAAAAATAGCTATAGCGATATTCTGTCTAAAATAAAGGCAACATTGATGTACCTATTATTGAGTATCCTACATTAAGACATTAGAAATATTATTACTACCCTCCCTATAAGTGACAAGAAATATACATATATATGTATATATATAATAATATTTATTAATAAATTATAACATTGAAATGTTACAATATCACTACAAAAGTAGCTATTTTGTTTCGACACTTTATGTGTCTTATCAAGTGATGTGGTTATTTCAAAATGAATGGCTTTTAAAGGTTAAGAACAAGCAAGACCTCTTTCATCAGGGAGGCATTAGTGTATGTACAATGTGGACCAATCAGAGTAAAGCAACTTTTACTTTGGAGAATATGTGGGAAGACTTAAAATTAATCTTGGTGGGCATTGGTATTAAAATTTTATAAAATTAAGATCAGCATTATTAATTAACTATTATATCTACTATATTTTTGTTGCTAAAAAAAAAAAAAACTATATATATATATATTTTAACAATTTCGTAGATTTAGAAAGTTATTAATATATTAGACGGGGGAGAGAAAAAGAACGCATACATGAATAAACCTACAAACATTCACATATGGAAAAATATTCATTAGTAAGAAAAAACATATACATAGTAATACACCCATGTATATATACATACACAAATTTCAAAATCGAGATGTCAATTTGTCTGTTAACTTTTAGGCAGACTAATTTGGTACATATTGGATACAGTCACGGCGGATTCATAAAATCACTGGCCTCATATGGATAGGGTCAGGATAGACATAATCATATTTCAATGCATGAACACATAAGCGGGAATAAATATATACTTACGCAAAAACATGAAACAAACTTAAATGCGTATGCATGTGCAAAACGTCATACATATATATATAGAGAGAGAGAAAGAGAGAGAGAGGTTCAATACTGTTCATATGAAGTTATGACTGTAAGCCCCGGTTGTTTAGCTCGCGTGTGCGTGTGTCTCTGCGCACGTCAATGGTTGTATATATGTAAAATTACGTCTGTGTATGCGTAAGAGGCGTCATGACAAAAATACATATTCCCACCAAAGTCAATCCCACCTTCAACAAAAGTTCATCAATATACGTGTCTCCGTATACATCCAGTATTTTAAAATAAAATTAAAACAGTTAGACGATCAAAAAAGCATGAAACTTAAGACATCTATCTATCTATCTATCTATCTATCTATCTATCTATCTATCTATCTATCTATCTATCTATCCATACATACGTACAGATATAAATATATATACACTTACAAATATATAAAA
>JBBBDQ010001661.1:1555000-1607500 GCA_037127315.1 Ascarosepion bandense | reverse complement strand
TTCACCTCTTCTTTTTTGGATTTGATTCACGTGTCTTCTATGCGTGAATTTTTTCCTTTGATAGTGTACATTACGCTTCCAATTCTGCTTATAATTATTCCTGGCTTCCAATACGCCATATTGTTATTAAAATTTTGAAATATATATTTTCGCCGGTCTTTAACGATCTTTTCACTATTGTTGGTGTATTCAGATTATTACTTTTGCCTGGTAATAATTTCTCGAAAATCGATCGGATTTTCCGCGCAAACATCACCTCGGCCGGTGACAGTCCTGATGGTGTGTTCTGGTTTGGCGTAATACGGTAGACTTGTAGGAAATACTGTAATGCCTTTTCTAATAGTGTGTCTATTGCTTTTTTTAAACACCCTCTTAAGCTTATCTAAAATCTTTTGGCAAGCCCATTTGATCGTGGTTGATAGGGAGCTGTTTTTATGTCTTCTTAGGTAAATTTCACAAAAATCTTTAAAATCACCTGACGTTAATTGTGTACCATTATCTTTAACAAAAACTTCAACGACGACGAACCACTCAAATATTTCATGCAAACAGCTTATAGTACTGTCGGTTGTTGGGTGTTTATGTCTAAAAACTTCCGGCCATTTATTAAAGCTGTCTACTAATATAAAATAGCTGTAGCCATTTATAAGTCTTGCGTCGTCTGTGTGTATTCTTGACCACGGTTTGTCGGCCTTTGGCCAAGGATTTTGTATAATCGGTGGCGATTTTTCTTCCGCCGCACAGCCCTTACCTTTTTCACCATCTGTGCGATATCCTCATCCATTTTTGGCCAGTACACATAGCTTCTCATTAGTGCTTTCATGCGATTTTTCCCGGGATGTCCAACATGAAAGTCTTTTAAAATTCTCCTTTGAAGTGACTTTGGTATCACGACCCTTTCATTATACAGTAGTACATTGTCACAAATTGAAAAACTATCTGCAAATTTTGCGTCTCTGTCTTCAATTTCATTCTTTGTCATGTTAATAAATTCATCCGCTTCTGCGTTTCTTCTTATCTCTAGCAACGTAACCTGTAGTTCTTTAATCGTGTTACTTAGTACTTTGCTGACTTCATCCTCAGCTCTCAGCACTGCTATCACTGAGTCTTCCAAGGGTTCACTTTCCTTAGGAATCAGCCTCGATAGTCCATCTGCGTGCCTTAGTTTTTTTTATGATAAATATTCTAGTTTAAAATTGTAGTTTATTAGTATTGTGCCTCACCTCAGGAGTCTATTCCAGGTATATATAGGTCGTCCTTTCTTGGATCCAAATATGGTAAGAAGCGGCTTATGGTCAGCTTGTAGTGTAAATTCTCTACTGTATATATTTTTATGAAATCGAGTTACGGCGAAAATAATTCCCAAAGCTTATTTTTCTTTTTGTGAATAGTTTTTATCGGCCGGTAGTAATGCTCTCGATGCGTGGACTACCGGTTTTGTAGTACGATCCTGCATTTTATGTAAAGCGCATGCTCCCACACCGTGTGAACTTGCATCACTTGCTACATTAATCTCCAGCCTAGGGTCGAAATGTGTCATGGTTAAATCTGATGTTAATTTATTTCTAATTTCGTGAAACACTTTTTTGCACTCCTCCGATCAGTTCCACTGGACATCTTTCTTCAGTAATTCGTTGAGGGGTGCCCTCAATATATGCATACTATCGATAAACTCTCCATAGTAATTAGCAAGACCGAGGAAGCTTTGCAATTTTGCCACAATTTTAGGCTCAGGCATGTTTTTGATTGCTGAAACTCTCTCTGGATCAAGTTTCCTGCCATTATGTGGCCTAGATATTTTATTTATTTCAAGAAGAAATCACATTTCTTCTCTTTAACTCTTAACCCAAAGTCTTGTAGTCTTTTAAAAATTTCCTTGATGTGTGTCGAATGGTCTTGTAAATTATCGCTTTTGACTAAAATATCGTCTAGATAAGCAGTGGTGAAATTTTGCCCCGTCAGCATAGTATCCATCGTCTGCTGAAAAATCGCAGGTCCTACTTTTATCCCAAATGTTATCCTGTTGTATTTCTATAGACCTTTGTGCGTATTTATGCACAGTAATTTGGAACTTTCTTCCGTAATTAGAATCTGTAAGTATGCTTCGCTTATGTCAATCTTTCAAAAAAAATTTCCACCATTAAGTTTAATGAATATTTCTTCTGGGCTAGGCAATGGATAGAGATAGTCTTTAATTGTATTATTCAGTCCCGTGGAATAATCTGCACACACGCGGATTTCTTCCGGTTTTTTCTTAATATAAGCAACCGGTGCCGCCCATTCATTGAAGTCAGTTTTCGAAATAATTCCAGTTTGCTCTAGCCTCTCCAATTCTTTGTCTTTTTTTTTTCAATTGTGGCAAAAGGTACGTTTCTCTTTTTTTCTAAATACAGGTTGAGCATTCTGTTTAAGCTCGATTTTCGCTTCAAATTTGTTGTAACGTCCTAACCCACTTGAAAATACTTCTGGAAATTCTTTGTACAATTCCTCCTTCATTTTTCTGGCTTCCGAAAACTCACTGTTTATTCTTTTACAAAACGAACTAATAGGTAAAACCTATACATTCAATTTCTGCATCCAGTCCGTTCCTACTAGGTTGTCTGAATTTCTCATCACAAAGATTTTTAATTTTTTTTATTACCCCGTAGAATTTTACGTTCACTATAATTTCGTCTTCGAAATTTATCTTTTTCCCCGTTACGGATTTAGCATTTTTTTAGTGTGTAACATGATCGGCCTATTTAACTTCCGCCATGTTTGTAAGTTTATAATCGTCAAATCAGATCCCGAATCTAGTTGCAATTTAATTTTTTTATTCAGAATTTCGATTTCAACGTATTTTCTGATTTTTTCCTTATTTTCATTTTCCACTCTAGTATACCTTACCCTACTAGGTTGATTTTTATTTCTGCATACCGTAGCTTTGTGGTCCATCTTACCACATGCCTGGCAATTTTTGTATTTAAAAAGATAATCCTTAAACCAATGACATCTACCACATCTATAACATGCAGAATGGGGAGGCTTGTTTTTAACTGGATTCTTGTCAACCGTAGTGCTGCATTTTTTCTCTTTGGCATTGTAATTTTGTTTTGTCTGTGGGGAGGATACAAAACGTAAATTTCTTTTTACCTTTCGAATGTACGCTACTACTGACTCTTCAATGTCCTTGCTATCATTCTGATGGTGAGGCATTTCTGACAATTTTCTGACAATTTTTGTAATGTTAAACCTGGGTCCTTTTGCAATATGGTCAGCATGCGTTTCCTCATTTCGCTGAGACACTTGAAATTGTCTGGGGTAAGTTCCGACAATTGAAAATTGTCACAGTGTTGACGATAGCTGCAAAAGTAGAATAGTCCTCGTTTTCGTTTTTTCAGAGATTAACGCATTTCTACCTTTTATGGAACAACGAGATTTTTGGGCTAAGTGGCTCTGTGAGGTCTGTCACTGTCTCATCGAACGTTAGATCATTCGTTTCTAGGGAGAATATAGTCTACAAAATTGGTGTGTCCGTTTGTGCCTAATTCCCTGAGTAGAAGTCTTAATTTTTTCTTCTCATTCCAGTGCTGACAGTCGATATTATAAATCTCCTCGTTACACCTGTAATACTCTCAGAAATGTTTATCTTCCTCAACTGAGTATTTAAAAATTTCAATCGCATTACACACCGCATCTTGTGAAAATGTCTCTTTCTCCGTGTTCCTATCCAGAGCTGTGCTTGTTAATTTTAATAACAGTTCTTGCAGTTGTGTATGGCTTTCCTCGTTTCCCTTTTGCATTTCCATTTGTCTTATTTCGTTTGCCTTTTGCATTTCCATCTGTTTTATTTCTAATTGATATTTTCTTTGTTCTTTTCTCTTTAAGAATTCGAGTATTCCCTTTTGAAAATCTTCCATTTTTCCTCTTCGGTATTAGTGTCGACAACTTGTTTGTGGTCAACTTGTTTGATTCAGTTTGCAGTACACTTTGTAAAAAGGGAGAAAAAGAAATTCGTCACAATTTTGTTATGCGACTTGTGCGCGAAACCGTTTCGCCAACTTGATGTTGTCGACTACTCTTATGTGATTTTCGAAGTCATCGACGCTTAGTTTTTTCCTTGGTGTTATGCGTGAGCTCGTTCATTTTTGTCGCCAATACGCTCTGTACGACTGATGTGACAACGTCTTTTTTTCCGTGTGCACTTGTTAGAATTCTCGTCGTCAAATTGTTGTTTGGCGAGAATGTATTTTTTCTCCGTGTGAACTTGTACGAATCATTCGTCGCCAATTTGTTGTTTGCCGACTGACTTGAGAACGTATTTTTTTCCTCCGCGTGAACTTGTACGAATCCTTCGTCGCCAAATTGTTGTTTGGCGCGATTGTATTTTTCCTCCGCGTAAACTTCTTCGATTCTTTGTCACCAAATTGTTGTGGCGCGAATGTCTTGAAACACGTTTATTCCTCCGCGTGACTTGTTCGAATCTTCGTTGCCAAATCGTTTGGATTCTTGTTTAGAAAACCACACAATATAATAATAGCACAAAAAACATATGAGAGGAAAAAAGGTAAGTGTATTGAACAAAAGATATACAACCTGTACACGGTTAGTAGATTCAGGAATACTTGTTAGTGGAAGTCAAATATATACAAAGAAGTAAGTCCGAGGAATAAATCTATATTCGTGCTGACCAACGAGCGGCGGTTCAACTGCCCCTGACAAACACCAACTCTAACAACAACAACTACTCAACTACAGTTCACTGTAGGTGGGATTATTTGTATACTTTGGATGAGTCCATAGAGCGTATGAAAAGGGGTGACTCCCCAACAATAAATAATCGGTGGATTAGAAAGTTCATATGCATGCATGCTTGTTTTTTTTTTTTGTTGTTGTTGTTTTGTTTTGTTTTTTTTGTTGTTGTTGTTTTTTTCACTTACTCGTTAAATCGCTTCCGTTTTGGTAATCAGTCACCTTTCGTAGGCGAGAAAACTGTTTTTTACACTGTCATGCGAAATTTGATTTTGTCATTACACTTCCAAATAATTTTCAGCAAATTTGATTCGATTCTACGGTTCATCTAGTTCTCTTTATGTTTTTTGCATACTATTTTTGCAATGGTTCGCGAATTTTTTTTTTTTTTTAGCGTGTTTGAATTCAGTGTGTTTGTGTCTGTGTCTTAGGTTTTTCACGTTGTTTTGTTGAGGGAAGGTCTGTAATTTTTTAATAAATATTTCTTCCTGCATCATGAGTGTGTCATAATCTGCATTTTGGTAGGTAAGTATTATTCTGAATTTACCTCTACTGCATTCGTGTAAGTGAAACGTACAATTTCCTGTTATTGGCTAATTTAATGTTACATTTGTGCAGGGTTATTTTTTTATTCAGTATTTGTGACGCTCCTACGTATACTTCTGCTTTACTTTAGAGGATAAATTACGTTTTTAGAGTTGCAACTCAGATTTGTTTTTATTTCGAATGTAGATGTGTTTTCGAACATAAATTGTTTTCCTTCTATTATTATGTTGCATATCCCACATCTTTTTTGTTACATTTTTGACCTCTTGTTTTATGCGTAACCTTTATTTGGTGAGGTTAGTATATTTTTTCTAATTTTGGAGTCGGCATTTGCTTTGAATTATTTTAGCTGTTTAATTTTTAAACAGCTAAAATAAATGTTTAATTTTTAGCTGTTTAATTTTTAAGATTTATTTTATTTTATCATTTTTGTTGAGTAATTATATGTATCTTTTTATCCTTGTAAATAATTCTTTGTTTTTTTTTTTGTTTTGTTTTTTGTATGTGTACGTGGTGACGTATGCGAAAATGTTTTCTTCTTTTTCATGTTTTTTGTTTAGATTTCGGAGAGATTCTAAAGGCATTTCTTCTTGTTTATTAGTGGAGTGGGGTATCCTCTTATTTGTCGTGATTTTCATAATTCCTCCAGACATATTTTACGAAGGGTTTCGTGAGCTGCTATCGTGCAGGTTTGACTTACTAGAGATTAGAGAATAGATTTTAAACAAATTATACGGTAGTAACTCTTAAAATGAAGGTATTGTTGTATGTCTGTAGGTTTATGTCAAATGTCTGTGATGATGTAATTGCTTTGTTTTTAGGGACATGTCTAGGAATGTCAATTCATTATACCAACATTCTAGTGTGAACTTAATTTGTATATATATATATATATATATATATATATATATATATATATATATATATATATATACGCATGTATGTATGTATATATACACGAATAAATACACTACGGTTTTTATTATATATATATATATATATATATATATATATATATATATACATTCTTCAATACTCGACGGCATACTAATTACAAAATTTAAAACAAAAAGTAATGCTAAAGAACAAATATGCAGCAAGAGATTTCATAATTGGAAGTGAAGTTTAATAATTGGTAGTAAAGTGAATGAACTTAGCTGAAGCTACCACGCTATTCTCTCTCTCTCTCTCTCTCTCTCTCTCTCTCTCTCTCTCTCTCTTTATATATATATATATATGAGCTTGACAGGAGGGATATATAGCTCGGAGTTGCCCGTGCAACTCTGAATGTTTTTTAATTAGATGATTAATGCAGCGTGTTGCAATCTCCGAGCGCTTGTAGCCGCCGCCTCACTTTAAAACTCAGTTATATAAAAAAATAATGATAAATTGTTGTTTAAAAATTGTTAAAAATTCCATTAAAAACTCTATTTTCTTTTGTTTTGCGTAAATGTGACTTGATGTTTTGTGTGACTCTGTAAACAACATTGTGTTTGTTTTTGTTTCAAAATTAAGAGGGAAAATATTTACATTTTTTGATGACTAAATGAATTTCAGAAATTTTCGAAGAATATTTAAAAATGTAGACATTTTACTTCAGAGGAAAAAGTTACATTAATGCCACACGAATTACAGACAGTTGATTTCCTGCATGTAATATTTAGCGAAAAAAACTTTATTTTTTTTTATTTTATTTTCTGAAGTATCAAAATATTAAATATGAAAAAAAAGACTTAAATGGTTAAATTAACCATTGGCACGTTTTTTTTACATATTTTGTTTTTGTTTGAAAAACAATTTTTGTTTAAATATTTCTTTTGTTTCAAAATGATGGGGAAGAATATTCACATCTTTTTTGTTGATCAAATGAATTTTTAAAATGTGAAATAAAAATTAAATATAAAGGCTCATTTTTTAGTCGCATTCGACACGTGTGATTTCAATTCTGGCGACGTAATTTAGACACCATCTTAGATCTTAGATGCTTTACGAAGCAAATGTAAACAATCGGCTTCATTAGCCAAAAATTGCGAAAGGGAAAATTACTGAACTTAAACTCAAAAAGTATGTATCGACCTGGCTTCCCTGTAGATATGTGTCCCTAGAAAGTTTGAATGGCTTAGCTTAAAAAATGTAGGTGTGCATAGATTACAGTCACACACAGACTCACAGATTGTCTTTTATATATACAGATATATATAGATATATGTGGGTGTGCAAATAAATACACATTGATATTTAATATTGTAAAAGGGATTATTAGTTGTAATATATTAAAAACAATGTATTTTTTTCATAAGCGTTTCACCCCGAGCAAGGCATGTCACTGTCACTACTGCGCAGGGGGCTACATAGAGTGGAGAAAGGATGATTAAATATAGGAAATGTCAGAGGGTGGGTGATAGGCGGGTAGGGATACCGAGAATGGTTAAATATAGGAAAAGTCAGAGGGTGAGTGATAGGCGGGTAAGGATACCAAGAATGAGGGTTGGGTAAATGAGAGTGTTCTGAGAATAATTGGGAGTTAGTGTGATAGGAGGTGTCTATTGACCCTACATTTAAACACCTGGAGATTGTAGCTGTCGGGAAAGTTGACTTGTGGAAGGGAGTTCCACAGGCGGGAAGCGCGAGAAAAGAAGCTGTTGGAGTAGAATTTATGGTTACATCTTATTTGTTTAACTATAAAAGGGTGGGACCTAGTTGCTAATCTAGTATCTCGTGTAAATTCGTGCTTAGGCGGCACCAGGGATCTAAGCTCATCGGAGCAGAAGCCATGAAAGTACTCGTAGAAGAGGCACAGGGAAGCCACATCACGCCGGTGAGAGAGTGGTTGCAGCCGGTCTGCCAAGTTAGTATCAACCACGTTACCGATCCTCCTTTGTATTTTGTTAAGAAGCCCAAGGAGAGCAGCAGGGGCACCCGACCAGATATGGCAGCAATATTCAATACACGGGCGGATGGTAGATTTGTATATGTGCAGAATAGATTCAGGTGGGAAAAACTTCCGGGCCCTTCACAGAGAGCCGACTTTCATAGCAGCAGATTTGGCAATGGATTCGGTATAGTCATTCCATTTGAGGTCCGCCGAAAGTGTAAGGCCAAGGAGGCGTCGTATTTTACTCTCTGGGAGGCTAGCCTGTCCCATGCTAATGGGAGGTAGATGCGATTGTCTATGGTGGTTAGTTGATAACAGCTTCGTTTTAGAGGCATTGAAATTTACTAGCCATTTCCTACCCCAGGCCAGTACGGATTGGAGGTCCTTTTCAAGTACGGCAGCGAGGTTCACTTTGTCGTCCACACCTGGTTTTTGATCGATGCGAGAGTAGATTGTTGTGTCATCGGCATACATGCTAACTTGGGATCTAATGGCGTCGGGGAGATCATTAATGTAGATCAGAAAGAGTGTGGGACCTAGGATAGAACCTTGAGGGATGCCCGCGTTCGTATGGTAGTTTTGGGATGCATGCCCATTTAATACCACCTTCAATGTGCGGTTAGAGAGGAATGACTGGATGAGGTCAAACAGATGTCCAGTTATCTCGTAGCTCCGCAGTTTGCACAAGAGGCCAGCATGCCAGACCCTGTCGAACGCTTTGAAGATATCCTATGCAACGGTTCGGGCTTCGACATTCTTGTCAAGTGCCAGGTATATGTACTCGGTAATGGTCGTTAGGATATCAGCAGTAGACCTGGTGAAGCGAAACCCGTACTGTTTGTCAGAGAGAAGCCTGTTGGCCGTGAAATGCTGAATCACGTCGGCGTTGATAATGGCTTCGAAAACTTTGGCAAAGATAGGAAGGAGACTAATAGGACGGTAATTGGCGGGATCTGAGGGTTCGCCAGAATTCTTAAATATAGGAAGTACACAGGAGGACTTCCAACAGGCAGGAAAACAGGAAGCAGATAGGCAGAGGTTATAGAGTTTAGAGAGGACAGAGGAGAGTTTTGGGGCACATTTCTTCAGTACTATGAGTGGGATTCCGTCACCGCCGCTCGCTTTGTTTGGGTCAAGTTGTGCAATTATCTTGGCGATTAGCGAGGGTGTAACGTGGACGCTATTTAGTTGAGCCTTAGTTCTGGGTGGGAAGTCGGGTGTAGGTATTCCTAACGAGTCCAGTGTCGAATTGGTGGAGAATCTACGGGCAAAGCATTCAGCCTTGTCCGCTGGGTAGGTGAGAACTTCAAACTCATTGATTAGTGGGGGTATTGAAGTCTTGTTCTTGTTGAGCACGCTTTTGCAGAGACGCCAGTAATCTTTGGAGCCAAACTTAGAGGATGCTATGCGTTGCCTCATTCTGGTAGCAAACGCCCTCTTAACTTCGTTCAGTACTTTTTTACACTTGTTCCGTGCTGAGGCGAAAAGGCGCCTGTTTTGGTTCGACGAGCAGCTTCGATAGAGCCGGAAGAAATGGTTCCGGTGGGCAATGGCGGCCGAGCAAGCGGGTGAGAACCAGGGGGACGAATTTGATTTTAGTTGGAATTTCCTGACCGGGATAAAAGCATCGATGCCAGCCTTAACCCAAGAGGAGACCTCGGAGGCACAGTCTTCGACAGGAAGATGGAAGATGTTGTTCCAGGGGACGTCGCAGATGATGTCTCGGAACGAGTCCCAGTCTGCTCTCTGGTAGCGGTATGATATTCTGCTGGTCTGGTTTTCTTGGGTAGAGTTAGCGCGGATTGAGATGTTGACGAAGACTACGGCGCGGTCAGAGTTTCCAAGGGGACAGAGTTGCCTGGTAGTGCAGGAGTCTGGCATGGAGGTAAAGCAAAGGTCGAGTAAAGAGTCCCTTCCGTTAGGGTTATTAGAGAAACGCGTGGGGAAGTCCACCACTTGCGTTAGAGCTTGGGTTATTGAAAAATACATGGTGCGGATCCCAGCAAGGTCGATGGCTGAGTTTTCAAGCCACTTGGTGTGGTGGGCGTTAAAATCGCCAAACACAAATATATGGGCAGATGGGTAAGAAGAAATGGCCCTGTCGATATTACTAGAGGTGCAATCAAGTACCGTACAGTCAGAGGAGGAGGGGGGCGTAGAGGAAGAAGAGATAGCTAACCGAGCTTAGAAGTGAGAGACGGAAGCACATGAAGGAATGATCCAGGGATTCAAGAGATGTGTCCCTGGCTAGGGGAGTTGTTCACTGACATATACACCAAGCCCATGCATATGGACATTGGAGTCCTTCCTGAAGAGTGGAAGGTAACCAGGAACGAACAGCTCCGAAGAGGGGATAGAAGGGTCAAGGTTAGTCTCACATATATTTAAGATATCGGGTGAGTTAGTTAGAAGGAATGATTCTACACTATTAAAGTTACTGCGAATACCTCGTATATTTGTGAAGGAAACGCAGATAAGTTTGGGCGATTTATGACTAGCTGGTTTAGTCTTGCTGTTTTGGTTGTTTAATTTCATGTTGGTTATAGTTGTGGATAGAGAGAGGTCTAGAGTAGGGTCAGATGGTCGTTAATTGCAGCAGGTGAAGGATGGTGAATGGCGCCGCCTGCAGCATAATGTGGCCTCGGTTTTGCCCATCGGAAATTCATGCAGGGACGCCCGTCCATGCGCGAAATGGCACTACAGGAACCCTGGTATTATTCAACTGTTGATCAGAGCAGCCTCTCAAGACGCTACGCAAGAGTTCGGGCTCCTAATTACCAGTCGGAAGCAACAACCAGGAAACTGCCAACCCGGTAGCCTCAGAATGAAGAGACGTTGCCGCCATACTCACCAACTGCAAAAAGCTTCCAGCCGAACCGACATCAAGACCGAAAATGTAGAGATGAACCGGGAACCCCTTCCTAAACAAGAAACAAGGCGATCACCTCTACTCCTGTCCAAAAGAAGGGGGTGGAGTATGAGACCAGGCGATAGTAAGTACTATCTGCTCCAATTAAAAAAAAATAAAGGTGTGACTGAAGATTACTAAGTTTTAACTTAGTATAAGTTGAAACTAAATTTGATAATTAAAAACAATTTACACAATCATAGTCGCAGTGCATTACAAGAGCGACTAGTAGAGAACTTAGGTTAGTAACAAAGCAAGAACAAAAATTATACAAAAAAGATAAGAACCAAAGGAATAAAAAAAAAATTCAAAAAATACTGCAAAATAAGATCAGACTGGCTAAAACTTACCAGTTGCAGGCTGACTGACAGAAAAAAGTGAATAAAATTTCAAAAATTATCTTCATTTTGTTTTCCCCATTCAGTTCTGGAAAGTTTAAGCAGCCCCTAAGTAAGCAGTAACAGGGAGAAGTGTGAGGGTAGAATACATTGAATTGGGAGGGGGGACACCTCAAAGCCATGTGTCCAGTTAGCAAGGGAGAAAGAGGGAGAGAGAATAAAAAAAAACAAACATGGCCGGTCTTTACTCAGAATTCCTACATAAAACCGAAACCCTAATTTTAGTTCTTATTAATACAAATTTTATATTGCTCTGGTATTGTTTTAATTCGATATTTTGCAATGGATGTCTTTTACTTGAAATCAAGACAGGCGGATGTCTATTTGTGTTAAAATACCTTATTTATATATGTACACTTCATTAGAAATGATAGGTGAAACTAACAAAATTCAAGACAAGCCGTAGTCAACTCCCTTTTCTTTGTAAAACTGGAAGTCATTTCATCGAACTGAAAAGCCTTTTCCCTAAAAATTTTTGTTTAGACACTTTCATGGGAACAGAAATGTAACGGCTACTTTCATTGACATTTAGTGATTGATGGGTGAATTTTGCGCGTTTTTGTCAATTGAAAGCCGCGAGGTTAGAGGTATTTGAGCCTGTGGCCTCTTCATATATTAGCACAGTATGAAGATGAGACCTTTGTATTTTTAATTTGCCTAAAGATTATGACTTAGCTGGAGGATGTAAGCATATCGGCTCTTTTATTTCTGTGTGTATGGCGGTGAATGCTGGACAATATTGTCGAGGAAAGACTTGAGGAACCTGAAATATGATTCTACAGAAGGATGCTGCGAATATCATGGATCGATGATGTGAGCAATGAAGAGGTTTCAGAAAGGATGGAAACGAAAAGGTAAATTAATCCTGAGTATCAGGAAGGAACAGCTGAAGTTCCTGGGACACACAATGATGAAGGAGGGCTTGGAAAACCTGATATTAACAGGCCAGATAGAGGGAAGGAGAGACAGGGGAAAGCAGCGGATAGCATATTTGAAGGACCTGATCAAGTTGATGACAGAACGTGGTAGCGCGATGTAACAGAGAAAAACGTGTTGAGAACCACCAGGGATAACGAGACGTCGAAATCTATGATCGCCTACATCCTGAAGAGACAAGGCACATAGATGAAGAAGATTTTAGTTTAATTCACCAACTACTCATCCATAGCGAGACAGAGATTTCAGTTCTTTAAAGACATAGAATGGGAAAAGAGGGCCTAAATAATTCGACACCCACAAGGCATACTAAAGGCAAGTGAGACTTACGAAAGACGAGTTGGAGTAAATGGTTAACAGAACGTGGATGAAAAGAGATAACAAAATGACAAAATTTTTTTAAAAAACTACAAAAGACAGGAAATTGTGGAGAGTCATAATGTGAACCGACGGTCGGTCTCCTGGTCGTTGAAGGTTTCGATTCAGTAGCTGGTCTTCAAGTCGACTATTACAACGGTATTCTTCCCCGCCCACACTGTGAATTTTGATCTCAAGAAAGTCACGCTTAAATCTTACTAGCTGTCTCTTCACCAAGTTGAACTAGACTAGACGCGCGCGCATATTTGCGTTCATGAAAAGAGCACAAAAACTAAATTAAACGACTGAATAATTCGCAGAAAATGTCTTTATATACAAACAAAAAGAAATACAAAATAGAATATAACAATCACCAATCCCTTATCGATATTTAGCAGGCAATGGAGCGGAAGTTTCGTCCAAGAGAAGCGTTTGTCTTCTTAACATTAATTCGTGCTTTTGGTTGGTAATGACAGTTCACTCCAATCAGAGTTTTCAAGTTTAAGATGATTCAAAAATGTTTTTGTTCGCTTCTCACCGAAGCTTTACGGAAACTTCCGAAGGTTGGTCTTTGTGGGTTTGTGGTGGGCAGTAGCGGTGGTGGTGGTTTGTCTTTACTGCCTCAGCTCGGCACAACTACTGCCAGGCCTCCCAAAAGATCTATTTTTATGCTTGTCAAAAATTCACTGTAGAGAGAGGATGATGAATATGCAAGTCGAATCTCTGGCCAATGAAATCATTTCCGCCCACGTTCTTGGGCGGGGCCACCTTTCTCTCTCTTCTTTTCCTTCGGTTCAACCAATGAAGCATCTTCTACGTTGGTGACATCATTGCTTTCAGCTTTTTCTTTTAATGCCAAAAAAATCTAGCTTTTATGCTTATAAACCTTTTCCAACTAAATTTTGAAGTTCATTTTATTCTCATATAATTTAACATTTTACTCTCACCAAATAATTCCTTTTATTTGGGACAATCCTTTCTGATAATTCAAAACTAAATTTTGTTTAATTTTTTTTACTTTTATCTGCGGTGTAACTGAGGCTTGGAAATTTTAATTCTACTTCTCTCCTTTTGTTTTCACTTTATCAAATACTTCTTTTATTGGTGACATTCCTTTCCGATAATCAACAATTATATTTTGAGATAAAATTTTTCTCAAACATCAATTGTATTTCTCCCAGCGATTCTGTCACCGTTTTTCAACAATAGCAAAATATGAATTCGTTCATATCTCTCGGCTTTGGATTTTGCGACCACTTACCTTCCTTTTGCCCACACTGGAATAAATTTTATTACCTGGGTTCATATTAGAACAACATTTTTAATTGGCTGTTAGCGATTTATAAAATTAATAATACGGACCAACACAATTTCTTCCATCTGATTTGCAACAATTAATAATACCACTAATATAATTATTTCCGTCCGGCCAGGCTATGAAAATAGTGTACAATAATCACCCACGTTCTGACGGGACTCGGTACGTAGAAATGCAGGCTACTGTCGTTTTTTTTTGTTTTATTTTTTTGCATCAGCGTGAGTGCGTCTTTGTGTGTCTGTTTCAGCAATTTATTTAACTGTTTAAATCCCGCATTTCTTTGATTAATTAACTGTTATTTCTACCACGATTAGAATTCTGTGTTCTTTGTTTCTTATAAATATATTTTTCACATAATAAACAAGTATTGACAATTTCTTGTCATTACTATTAATATAACGAGTGTACCCGTGGCTTCAATAATAACAGTCAGTTTATATAGAGTATAACTGCATTCTAAAAATGAAAACATATAATTTATCAAACTTATAGTAAAAAAGGACATTTAATTTAAAAGCTCTTTCAATATAATATTCTTAGTATGTACATAGTGTTGCACTTTCTCTGGTGTTGAGTTAATCTAATTAATATCATGAGCTTTCCAGGGTTTGTTGTATCAGGAAGAGCTACATATAATAGACCATGGCGAAATACAGGTTTTGGTAAATATATTTCTACATTTAACAATGATTGTACTTGTGATTTATTAATTGTCACAGCAAATGACGAAATCATTGGAAATTATCATTTCAAACAAAGAAACAGAGACGAGGCTAAACATTCAACTAAGCTTTCACCCACTACTAACAAACAGTTACCTGAGAATAATGTTAATGCTTCTAAAACGAAGCTACTATCAATTAACCATCATAGACAATCGCACCTACCTCCCATTACCATGGAAAAGGCTTGCCTCCCAGAGAGCAAAACACTACGCTTCCTTGGTCTCACACTTTCAGCGGACCTCAAGTGGAATGACTATATCGAATCCATTGCTAAATCCGCTGCTATGAAATTCTGTTCTCTGTGCAGGGCCCGGAGGTTTTTTTCGTCTGAATCTATCCTGCACATTTAAAAATCTACCATCCACCCGTGCATTGAATACTGCTGCCATATCTGGTCGGGTGCCCCTGCTATTCTCCTTTGGCTTCTCGACAAGGTAGAGCGGAGGGTCTGTAATGTGATCGATACTGACTTGGCAGACCGCCTGCAGTCTCTCTCTCACCGGCGCGACGTGGCTCCCCTGTGTCTCTTCTATAAATATTTCCATGGATTCTGCTCCGATGAACATAGGTCACTGGTGCCCCCTAGGTTCGAATTTGCACGAGATACTAGATTAGCAACTAGATCCTACCCTTTTACAGTGAAACCGATAAAATGCAACCGCAACTTCTACTCCAACAGTTTCTTTTCTCGTACTTCCCGACTGTGGAATTCCCTTCCACATGACTGCTTCCCCGACGGCTACAATCTCCAGGGGTTTAAATGGTCAATAGACACCTTCTAACACAATAATTCGCTTCCATTCGTTCAAACACTCTTCCATCCTCCCAACTATCTATCAGCCCCCTTCTGACATTTCCTATATCTAACCACTCTTTCTATTTACCTTCCCCGATGTAGCCCCAAGTGCAATAGTGGCAGTGGAATGCCTTGCTTGGGGTGAAACGATTAAAAAAATAAATTTAATTTAATTTGTCAGGCTCTGTATTGTCTAAAATATGCGGCTCTTTTCATTCGCCTGCTGTTATTATCTGAGCCAGAATTATTCGGATTGTGCTGTTGGTTCATTTCTGTGGGCGATTTACAAAAGATTAAAGTAAATTACTTCTGTCTATAGGTATAGATACATTTTTTATTTGCCATTATGTATTCATATTTTTGCTCACTTCATAATATTATCAACTAGCAGTATAACCCGGCGTTGCTCGGGTGTAATGAAAGCTTTAAAACTAATCCATGGTCCTGCAGCTCAGACTCTTTGGACGTTGGCACGAAAGACTAAAAAGCAATAGTTGTTTCCAGTTAAAGCGAAACCGTAGACTGAAAGAAAAATGAATGGATGTAAGTCAAATTTTGATTTCCTGGTATCGATATCAAATAGGTTTTTTTCGTTGTAAACTGAATTTTGAAGGCGAAATAAGTCCTCTGAGACTAAGAACTACAATTATACCTACTTAGAGCCAAACCCAAATCATAAACTAAAATAAAACGGCTGAAAAAAATACAGACATACAAGCATATAAACAGACACACACACAAACATCTTGCCTTATATATATATATATATATATATATATATATATATATATATATATATATTCTCGATTTTCTGTACTATTGTAAGAACTGCAACCTTGAAATTTCTGAATATCGTTTCTATGAGTGTATCAAATTTGATTAAAATCGATCCACTCCTTCTATAACCCGATTTTTTCGATTATCAATTTTCCATATTTATCGGGAGTATCTCGACACAAAACCTAGCTAAGAACACTCGCAGAATCTTATAGTAAAACTGTGTAAATTTTCAAGAAAATCGGTTCAGCCGTTTTGGAGTCTATAGGTAACGGACACACATACATACAAAATTCAATTTATAAATAAGTTTAGATTAGATTAGATTATATATCTAATGAAGGAATAATCTGTTAACACGTTGAATACATTATAGCACGCATGTGTACCACGCATTAACACAACCCACATTTGAAAGTTGCCGAAACAACAAAGTCGGCTATACTATCCGTACGTGCATTCAACTAAGGTTTCACACACTCCTAACAAGCAGTAACCTGAGAATTTTGCAGGCGCCCCTGCTGTTCATCTCAGGGTCCTCAACAGGCTCCAAAGGAGAATCTGCAATGTAGATCGGTCCAGACCTGGCAGCTCGACTCCAGTCACTTTTTTCTCGCTGGCGGGATGTGACTCCCTTCTGCCTCTTCTACAAATATTTTCATGATTTCTGCTCCGAAGAGCTTAGGTCACTGGTGCCCCCTCAACAAGAATTTACTCGAGCAACCAGACCTGCATCAAAGTCCCACTTTTTACTGTTAAATCTACTAAATGCAGCCGACAATTCAACTTCACCAGCTCCTTTTCTCGCACTTCCCACCTGTGGAATTCCCCTCCATATACTTGCTTACCTGACGGCGACAACTTCCAGGAATTTAAATGCAATGGCGTTTCCCAATCTCTAATCCGCTTGACTCTAGTCCTTCCCTCGTCTTTTCTACATAAACTCGTGTATCTTGTTCTTTTCCTTTCTGATGAAACCTTAGTAATTGTCATCACACCTGTATTCCCATCTTTCTCCTGATCCTTTTTCTGACACCCCTGTAACTGATTCGTCTTTCTCTTCAGTCTCCTTCTGATTAAACCTTTACCCTCTCATGGTACTGCCCTGCTTCGGGTGAAACGGTTAAAAAAATTTAGTCACCGTGTTAATTAAAGCGGAAAGTAAAACTTAAGGACATATCATAGTTATTGCATTTGCCAGTCAGTCGCTAATTTTCCGCTATATTAAAACTGAAATGCGGTACAAAAAAACAGAGATAAAAAATATATAGAAACTTACACACGATAAAATTTATAGATTGGGTATAATTACACACCTCCCACACACTTATAAATATGGGATTAGGCTTTTGTGTGTGTGTGTGTGTGTGTGTGTGTGTAAAAGCGAGAGAGAGAGAGAGTGAGAGAGAAAAGGGTGAATTGCTTCAGAAGATGAAACTTCAAATCAGGGTGGTGTATGTGGTGTGTCTGTAGATATCGGCTCGGATTGAGAATTCGGTGAGTCGAGTTCGAATCCGAGTTGAATTCCTTGCATTCACTTACGCGCAAATACCTTTGGGAAATGTTTTACTCCGTCTCTTCCTTCCAGTTATGGGTTAAATAACAGGACAGATTAGGTTCTATAGCTTTGGCTGGCAACCAATCTACCACAGAAAGCAATGGCAAACTTCTGTGGGATAATCTTCTCCCCAGTCAGTCACGTCACCTTCGAGATATGATCGCCTAAGCGTGTATCGCGTATGGCACTGAACTGATTTCTTGGTGGTATATGTGAGAGTTATTTTTGCCACAACACATATATATATATATATATATATATATATATATGTGTGTGTGTGTGTGTGTGTGTGTGTGTGTGTGTGTGTGTGTGACAGAGAGAGAAAGAGAGAAAAAAGAAAGGGGGAATTGCTTCAGAAGGTGAAACTTCAAATCAGGGTGATGTGCTGTGTCTTTTTCCAGATTAGATTTCAGCTTTAAGTTTTAAGTCGGTTTTCTTATTTCAAACCTCCATCTTATTGAGCATATCTTATCTTATTTAAGTAGGTTCTTTACATATTTATTTTTTCCTATGACAGCTTAAGCTTGTTTTCTTTTGCTATTTTGCCCTTGTTGCATTCAAGGTTACACACACACACACACACACACACACACACACACACACACACACACACACACACACACACATATATATCCTTTCCCTTATATTGAGGACTGTTGCGTATTTATTTGCATATATATATATATATATATATATATATATATAGAGAGAGAGAGAGAGAGAGAGAGAGAGACTTACCTGTCACCTTTCTGATCAGAGTACAATTAAACAACATTTCTTATAAAAACATAGCCATGTAGGTAATATCAGATAGATTTTAGTCAACAGTACAATACACACAGTAAAAAGAACCTTCAGATATTGGAGGCCATCTACATTAAATTAAGACAACCGAAAGCTCAGAACCAACTTAATAAAAGATTATCCAAGTGTTGAAGAATTGTTGTCTTTTTTTTCACATGAAATTAAAGCCAAAAAACGATATTTAGAACGGATCATGATTAAACATAACAGACATTCATTGTTTTTTTTATATTTAACAGTATATGTTTAGAAATATATATATATATATATATATATATGGCATGAGTAGATTAATTTTATTTTTCAGAAATGGGATTAGGTAATCAATGACGAATGTAGGTAGTTTCAATAAATTTTCGGGAAGGTTATAGCTAATTATAGCCCAGTTGAGTAGTAAAATTTCGTTTGAAAATCTATGTTAATAAATAAAGGTAAGAAAATCTAATTAGTATTAGCAATTCAAAGTATTGGGGCAAATTTAATGAAGAAAGAAAAATTGAACGAACATACCAGAAACAGTCAGATGACTGACTGGGCAGAAGATTATCCCACAGTAGGTTGCCATTGCTTTCTGCGGTAGTCTGGTTGCCGACCAAGGCTATAGAACCCAATCTGTCCTGCTATTTAACCCATAGCTGTAGGGAAGAGACGGATTAATACCTTTCCCAAGGGTATTTGCGCGTAAGTGAATACAATGGATTCAACTGGAATTCGAACTCGGCTCCCCGATTTCTCGTGCCGAGCCGATATCCACTGTACCACAACGCACATCCATAAACAGTATCCGAGAATAAAGATCCCAAAATCTCCTGGCAACTCGAATTTATTGTTAAATAGGGGTGGGTGGAAAATGAACTCTTCCCATTGGCTAGAGTTAACAATAAAGAGTATGAATTCTGCCGAAAAGAAAAATTTTAATCCAGACGAGTAGCACAAAAGTAAGAAGCCGGCTTGGTCCTTCTGGACCGAAAGTCGGCGTTACTGCCGGGGTTACTGCTTTGGGATAAGGCTGGTGGGACCTATCATCTAAATGATGGGTCTCACTATTATCTCAAAGAAAATAGTTTACCCTCTTACATTAATATCTCATCTAATCACCCAAAACTATTTTAAAACAGATATCCAATATCGTAAATACTAAGATTAACCGTTTATCATCGAACGTCAAAACTTTCAATGAAAGTAAAGAAATTTACAACAAGGCCCTTCTAAAAAGCGGATATAAAAATAAATTAACGTATATAAGACCAACTATTGACCCCGAACCATCGAATACCAAAAGTAAAAATAATTGTAAAAAAAAGAAAGGTAATATGGTTTAACCCTGCATACTGAAAACTAACCAATTAATATAAGAATATATTTTCTCAGCTTAATAGATAAACATTTCAATAACAACAATCCCCTACGGAAAATCTTTAATAGGAACACATTAAAAATTAACTATTCCTGTACCCTAAATATGAACGACATTATTAATTCTCACAATAAGCAGATTCTAAAGGATTTATATAATACCGACTCTAGGTTTGGAATTTCTAATGAATGCAACTGTAGTTCCGTGAGTATCTGCCCAGTGTAAGGCAAGTGTAAATCCACCCAGGTAATCTACGAACCTCACATTTTACTATCCAACAACAGAAAAAATTACCGGACCTATATTGGTATATCCGCGGGGTTATTTAAGCAACGTTATTACAAACATAGGTATTCTTTTTTCAACCCAATTCAGAAATACTAAACAGCTCTTTCACGAAGATTTTGGAAAATGAAGGAAGAAGGGCTTAACCCTATTGCTAGTTGGAAAATGATAGGCTCAGCTCGTATGCCTGGGAATTTTCACGATAGATGCAATCTCTGTTTACAGGAAAAATTAGAAAAAATAAAATACCCTTAACAGCACCTACTCTTGAATTTAAAAAAAAAATTTTAGGAAATGCCGCCATAAGGCAAAATTTGTGAATATTTATACTTAGAATTAAATTTTAAATTTAATCTAGGTAAATAAATTAATTTTAATTGATTAATTGATTGATTAATTAATTTAATTTTTAACTGGTAAATTTGACCCCATTACCAATGACTGATCCCAGCCTTATTAACGAGTAAGAATATTTATACTAATTTTACCCACCATTTTTTCTTGCACCTTTATATTTTTTCCTGCACATTTATATATTTTTTCCCTGCACCTTTATGTTTTTCTAGATATTTTTTTGGTTTTGTGGAAATTTTTACCAGGGCCCTTACATTAAATTTAATAAAATATAATAAAATTTTTCGTTCCTATCGTACCAAACAGCCTTTAACTAGTTTCTTAAAATCTTCAAATATAATTAGAACCGAACTTAACTCATAGTTGCGAATATGCTTTACCTTTTTAAGTAATTTATGTTTAGGAATGTGTATGTGCGTATATGTAAGTGTATGTGTGTAGGCTTTTGTATGGTGTGGTTGTGTGTGTGTGTGTGTGTGTGTATGCGTGTAGTGTTTTTTTTTTTTGTGTGTGTGTGTGTGTGTGTGTGTGTGTGTGTGAATATTTGGATGTATATATATATATATATATATATATATATATGTATATATATATGTGTGTGTGTGTGTGTGTGTGTGTGTGTGTGTGTGTGTGTTTGTACACTTGTTGAATTGATATACTCCTGAATTAAATTTTTTTTATATTATATTTTATGTCTTTTTTATTAATTTTTATTAATTTTATATTAATTTTATATTTTTTTAAATTTAAATCTACTTTTATATTTAAATTTAAATTTTATGTCAAGGTTTCCAAACAAATTTTTTTTTCTATATACCTTCATCCCATTTATTAAAACCAAAAACCGCTATGATTTATTTCTCAACACGATTGTTAACAGTTTCTATGGAGATTATTTTTTTTCCTTTCCTTTTCTTTTCTTTACTTTTTTTTTTGTTTACTTTCCTGTCAACCACCCCTTCCCCCTTTTTACTTTCTCCCTTTACTTCCTTCCTTTCTTTTTACTCTTCCCCTTACTATTTCTTTAAGCAAGACAAGGCTAAATTTCAACTTTCAACTTTCGAATCAGTTTAGGAGTAGGGGTTTTCAAAAATCTAAAAATAAAAATACACATAGATTTCTGTCTGCTTTCTTACTAACCCCCACCCTTTCATTTTCCGTGATGAATAATTTCTTTTTTTGACTTCCGCCGGTAAAATATCTTTGTTCATTTTGTCATTTGGCTTTTTGTAATAAAAATTTGTTGCTGATACGCAAAAATTTTCAAGCCTCATTATTAAGCAATATCCCTCTCAAAATATAGCAAAATTTGAAGGATTTTGTGTGCGTGTATGAACCTGCGCAAGGACCCACTGAAATTAATGCGACCTATTGGTTCCCGCGGAAACCAAACCAAATAATTAATAACACTACTGGCCATTACAATAAATAATCA
The DNA here is from genome assembly GCA_037127315.1 of Ascarosepion bandense. Classification (NCBI taxonomy): domain Eukaryota; kingdom Metazoa; phylum Mollusca; class Cephalopoda; order Sepiida; family Sepiidae; genus Ascarosepion; species Ascarosepion bandense. The sequence continues at coordinate 1,585,340 of JBBBDQ010001661.1, read as the reverse complement.
ACATTAAGGAGTTCTTCGAGAGAGGCAAAGTTTACGCGTATCTTATCAAAGATGATAGACTCTTGTGTAGATCCTCAAGAATTACAGAAGTTTGAGAAAATAATTGTGTCCATCTTTATGGTTGACAAGTGAACTCGCAAAATTTGTCGTACCACAAAAGAAACTGTTATAAACTCTTTGACGTCTCTTGGGATTAAACCCCAAATAGTGATTAAAGGAATTTCGTATGGTTGTTTAAGCGGGCGCTTAGATTGCTACACTTGAACCCCATATAGGGGAAAAATCTGAGACTGACAACCAGATATGAAGTAATTTTGAGTCCTTATCGACAAGTTCGATCTTGTGGATAAGTACCAAACTGGACACCCTCGTAATTTAATGTGAACTTGGACTAATACCTGATTGGAAGTCATCTTTAAAGAGAACTTTCCAATTTTACTTTGTCGGATCTGTCAATTACAAAGAACGGGAGTAAATATTTGCATAAACTTCATAGATACCTACTTGGAGTAGATAGATCTAAGTGGAGTAGATAGATCTATCTATCACCCGGTTCACACTCCACCCACGTCTATTAAACAGGTTAAGAGGCTCATCCCTTGTTACCTGTTTAGGATGTGGTTTCCGGCTTTCTCTTTTCCAATCTTTTTGCTATTACGTAGCCCCCTGCACATCAGTGGCATTACCGCCTTGCTCGGGGTGATACAATTTTAAAAAAAAACAAACTTGGGAACTGATGATATGTTGTTAATAAAGTTCAGATACAAAATAGATCCAAGGATAGAGCTCTGGGAAACGCCCTTCTTTAATATAAAATGAATCAGAAGGATTTACAATGTAATCGGTCATGTGACGTGGTTCTCTTTGTCTCTTCTACAAATATTTTATTGGCAATTCATCGGACGAGACTTTTCCACTGGTGCTCGACCCAAGTGAATTTAAGCGTGCTACTTGATTAGCATCTGGGTCCCGCACTTTTACCGTTCAAATAGTTAAATATAACTATTACTTTACTTGAATATTTTCTTTTCTCGCCCTGACTTCCTCTGAAATCCCTTCTGTTTACTTGCTTCCGTGATAGCTTTAGTCTCCAAAAATTTAAACGCAACGTCAGTTGCTATCTTCTTGAATTATTTTTTATTCTTTTTCAATAGTCGCTGTATATAGTATTTTCTTTTACTGCAAACCCCTGCATACTATTGGCGGTCCTGCGTTGCTTGTAGGTGAAGTCATTAAAAAAACTTGCCTATTTTCTCAAAGATGTGCGTTGTGGGGCAGTGGATATCGGCTCGGAACGAAAATCATAGATCAGAGTTCGAATTTTAGCTGAATCTTTTGAATTCACGCAAATACTCTTGAGAAAGATATTAAACCGTCGCTTCTCTCTCCAGGAGCAGAACAGATTAAGTTCTATAGCCTTGGTTGGCAACCAGTGTACCGCAGTAAATAATAGCAACTTACTGCTGAAAAATGATACTGTTACATTTTCTGTAGCAAGTATATATAGTACAAAGTAAACACTCACTGACTCCGCAAGAGTTTAAACACTGTACACCTTTTCCATCCTCTAAGGCGTTAACTGTAATGCTACTGATAATAGTATTATCTGACCCACCCTTTTCATAGATATGTATAATAAATATAATCATGTTTACGTTATATGTAAAATTGCTGAAAAATAACTTTTTATGAAGTTAACAAATATAGATTTTCAAAGGTTCCAACAAGAGATGTGCATTTCTGAAAAATGGTAATTTTTTTTTTAATCGTTTCACCCCAAGCAAGGCATTCCACTGCCACTATTGCGTTTGGGGTTACATACGGGAAGGTAAATAGAAAGACTGGTTAGATATAGGAAATGTCAGAAGTGGGGTGATAGGTAGTTGGGAGGATGGGAAGAGTGTTTGAAAAAATGGAAGCGAGTTAGTGTGTTAGGAGGTGTCTATTGACCTTACATTTAAACTCCTGGAGATTGTAGCCGTCGGGGAAGCAGTCATGGGAATTCCACAGTCGGGAAGTACGAGAAAAGAAACTGTTGGAGTAGAAGTTGCGGTTGCATTTTATTTGTTTCACTGTAAAAGGGTAGGATCTAGTTGCTAATCTAGTATCATGTGCAAATTCGAACCTAGGGGACACCAGTGATCTAAGTTCATCGGAGCAGAAGCCATGGAAGTATTTATAGAAGAGACACAGGGAAGCTACGTCTTGATTTGGCCAAATACCTCCTAGTGATCTAATGGTAAGAAAAACCTAGTATAAATGTTGATTTAAAAAGGATGAGACTCGATTCCTTTTACAAATATTTTTTACTAAAATTTTTAGATGTCTAGCCATCACTTTCGAGATATGATCGCCCAAGCGTGGCTCATGTATGGCACTTAAATGACTGATTCATCTTCAATAAACGATTTTCTATTGCCATTACTTTCTGTGATAGACTGGTTGCCAAACAAGTCTATAGAACCCTGTCTGCCCTACTATTTAGCTCATAGCTCCTAGGAGAAGAGTAGAGTTATTTTCTTTCCTTAGATGGAAAGTGCGACACGGAGATCCGAAGGCGAATTGGTATGGCAAAGGACCCATTCTAGAAGATGAGCAAAATACTAACACACAGGAAAATCTCAATAGAAACTAAGAAAAGAGTGCTAGACTGCTACGTGATGTCAGTTCTTCAATACGGCAGTGAATGCTGGACAATATCATCGAAAATGAGGACAAAACTGGAAGCGGCCGAAATGTGGTTCTACAGAAGGATGCTACGGATATCGTGGACTGAGCATACAAGCAACGACGAGGTGTTAGAAAGAATGGCAACAAAAAGGAAATTGATGCTTAGCATCAGGAAGAGACAGCTGAAGTTCCTGGGACATGCAATTAGGAAGGAGAGCCTGGAGAACCTGATACTGACTGGTCAGATAGAAGGAAGAAGAGGTAGAGGAAGGCAGCGGATAACATATTTGCAGGGCCTGATCAGGTGGATGACGGAACGGGGGTTGCCAGGAGACACAGGAGCAAACATACTAAGAGCCACAAGGGATAGGGAAACGTTGAGGGCCATGATCGCCTACGTCCTGAAGGGACAGGGCACATAGAAGAAGAAGAAGAAGAAAAGAAGAAGAAGAAGAAGAAGGGAATGAAACGAATTCAACTTGAATTCGGAATCGGCTTTCCGATTTCTAATATCCACTTTATCACAACACACCAACGATTTGTGGTTTTCTTTCTCAGTTAAGCGCCTCATGTTATACACGCTTAAAAGTAAATAGACTGACTCGAAGGAAACATGACTGACTGAGCAGAAGATGTTCCCACAGTAGGTTGCCATAAATTTCTGCAAAAGACTGGTTGCCAACCAAGACTATAAGATCCACTCTTTCTGGCTATTTAACTAGAAACTACAGGGAGAAGCGATAAATTTATGCCCTTTTCAGGGATGTTTTGCTAATTTAACTAATTTAACTGCAATGTAAACTCAGCTTTCTGATTTCTTGTTCCAAGCTGATATCTACTGCACCACAACACCCAAATAACTCTTGGATTTTAATGAAATTTTCATGATTTATTCACAAATCTTAGAAATTGCTTTTTAGAATATCTTGGTAAATGTTTTTCATGCCTCTGCTAATTTTCACGTATTTAATTTTATGAAATTTCAAGAAATTAAAGTTCCAGGATCTTCGTATTTATATTAGTTAAAGCAAAAGTTCCTGGAGAAGGTAAATCTTCACTTTGCTTTTGTCAAATAGAAACAATTTTACCGAAATTGTGCAAAAGTTTGAATCCATCGATTTTCTCTCCAGTTATGGGTTAAATAACTGGATAGAATGGGTTCTTTAACCTTGGTTGGCAACCAGTCTACTGCAGAAATTACTGGCAACCTACAGCGGAAAAATCTTCTGCTCAGTCAGCCATGTCTCTTTCAAGCCATAATCACCCAGGCGTGTATCACATATGGTACTTAACTAACTGACAGAGCGTCTAGTCAGTTAAGTTCCACACGTGATACACGCTTCATGCGATCATGTCTCAAACGAGGTATGACTGACTGGGTAGAAGATTATCCCGCAATAGGTAGTCATTACTTTCTGTGGTAGACAGGTTGCCAGCCAAGGCTACAGAACCCAATCTGTTCTCTTATTTTACCCATAACTGGAGGGAAGAGACGGATTAATACCTTTCCCAAGAGTATTTGTGCGAAAGTGAATGCAAGAAATTCAAGTGGAATTCGAACTCGGCTTCCCGATTTGTCGTTCCGAATCGATATCCACTGCACCACAACGCACATCCGAACGTCTAGTACTTTGCCAAAAAGAGTTAAATGACATATAGAACAAAAATCCGCTGCATTAGATTGTTCCCCGGATTTCATAAAAGACAATAATTACAGAGGAAAATCTCTAACAAGCTGGAAAGCTAGAAGTAGCGATTCATCGAAAAATATATAGAGAGAACAGAATCAAGTTTCAGAACACATTTTTTATGACAATTGCAAATATACAGTTTTATCCGCAAGCCTTGGGTATTTAGTTTAGAAATGTTATTCAGTTGCCCCAAAAGTTCGTAAACACTTTCGAAATGGGTCTATCTGGTCCAGCACAATCGAAACAAGCGATAGGTTCAGAAAGGGCAAGAGACACCGTCGGTTCCAAAACAAGATCGATTCGGCAAGAAAGTCATGTTGTGCGTTTGGTGGAACTTTGAAGGAATCGTGCATTTTGAGTTGGTTCCGAATGGTCGTGCCATCAGTGCTGAACTTTACTGTCAGAAACTTGAACGGGTCTACGAAAAGTTGAAGCAAAAGTACCCGGCTCTGATCAACCGAAAGCGCGCTTTGATGCTGCAGGACAATGCCAATCCACACCCGCCAGGAAGACCAAAGACAAGTTTGAAGAGTTGGACGGCGTTGAGGTTCTGCCACATCCAGCCTACAGTCCTGACTGTGCTCCATCAGATTACGGCCTTTTCCGCTCAATGCAACACTTTCTGAAGGGCCGCCGATTTGACTCGTTTGATGAAGTCGAGGAAGCGTGTCAAGAATTTATTGATTCCAACCCGGCTGAATAGTACTTTGACCAGATCCGAATGATTGCAGATCGATGGCAGAAAGTCTTGGAAAATTATGGTGTTTATTTTTAGCAATAATTCATGTTGTTTTTGCGAGTAAAATTTCAATTTTTTGCAAGTGTTTACGAAATTTTGGGACAACCTAATAGTAGAAACCATGGACGGAATTATGTGCATATAACTCAGTAGGGGCTCTGTTCTAGGAGAAAATAAATCCAGAGTCGAGAGTCGTAGTCGAAAGATCTCTTCTTTATCTCGAGTAGATGACAACACTTTAAATTGATTGAAAAATGAAATGACTGAGGATTTACTCTAGTTCCGTACACTCTCGCAGATCAGATAATAATATCTAAAATCAAACTTCTGAGAAACTATCTTCTTCTTATATGAGCTGTTTTCCTTCAGGACGTAGTATCATGGCCATCCACATCTCCATATTTCGATAACAGTTATCAAAAATAGTAAACGCAAATCGCAACTGTGTCATGTGGTTCTATGACGTCACACCGCGTGAGAGCTCAAAATGCTAACAGAAACCATATATTTAACTGCAATGTAATGTGTTAGGACCAGATTTAAACGTGATTTTATTAACTGTGGGTTGTTTGGATTTAATGAGTTTGGCCTTCAATATCTAAAGATTCTTTTTACTGAGTGTATGAGAGAGTATTATTGTATTGTTGACTAAAATCTGTCTGATATTTTTTACATGGCTACGTTTTTCTAAGAAATGTTGTTTAATTGTACACTGATCAAAAAGGTGACAGGTAAATCTACAAGAGAGAATGGTTATAGAAAAACCAATATATGTAGTGGGTTTATTATTAGTACCAGAGATACAATCTCTGAACGGGCATGTAAATTAATACACTACATTGGTATTCTGTAGAGGATTTAGTTGTGTAGTTTTAGCGTTATTAGAGACTATGAGGTCAATTGTTTTAATCTTTTTATAATATATGATGAGCTTAATTTGATTATTATTATTATTTATTGGTTTAACATTTCTACGTATTATGTTTTTCAGAGTTTTTTCATCTTGTTTGTAATTGTAATACTGTTATGTTTATTATGATGTACACCATTATTATTAATATTATGAATATTGTTAGAGCTATTGTTAACTTTGTTGAGATACATTTTAATTTGTTGATCAACGACAGAGTTAAGAAAGCCATTATTGACAAGTATTTGCTTAATGTTGTGTAATTCTTTATAAAATACGGATTTGGAAGAAGATATAATTTGTGTGCGTTAAATGAATTTTTTTTTATAACAGCTAAATTATATATGTTGGATCATTATTTTAATTTCCACCTGAAAATGCCAAAATACGATGTTTAGAACGGCTCATGATTAAACATAGACATTCTCTCTCTCTCTCTCTCTCTCTCTATATATATATATATATATATATATATATATATATATATATATATATATATATATATATATATATATATATATATATATATATATATATATATATATATATATATATATAGTTACGGTCATATCTCGTTGAATACACCGGTTTTCGCTTTTCTTCACCGAAGTTAAGCAACGTTGAGCCTGGTCAGTACTAGATGGGTGACCGTTTAGGAATACCAGGTGCTGTAAGCGATTATTGACGGATGTGTGTTGTGCTGCAGTGGATATCGGCTCGGAAAGAGGAATCGGTGAGCCGAGTTCGATTTCCAGTCAAACACTCTGTATTCCCTTACGCACTGGTACCCTTGGGAAAGATATTAATGCGTCCCTTCCCTCCAGTTATGGGTTAAATATCTGAGGTCTGCTGTTCATGCCATCCGTGGCAAACTTCTGCACAGATTGTTTGTTATCAGCAGTTCCAAAAAGTGTGGATGGTGCTATACAAGCCTTCACTACTCTAAACAATTCTTTGTGTGGTAGTCTAACTGAGGTTAGACACTCATACGTCGCAATCGACGGGAGAGTCCATAATAATATATATATATATGTACCACCGAAAAATTTCTAAAATGTTCATAGAATGATGATAAAAGATTTCAAATTTGATAAAACTTTGGTGTTATCATTCAAATATTTGTTATTATTAAGAGGAAAGGCTAAACTATTTATTAATAATTTTAAACCTTTCTAGCACATTGGATATTTACTTAATTTTTTGTTTGATTCAGCTGGTGGGTCAAATACAAGTATGGGGAATTTAGCACGTTTTAGCGGTAAAAAAGCAAAACCAAAAAAATACATTGTTTTAAAAATGTAAATAAAATCAAATAATTGTTGGAATTTACTTAATTTTTTGTTTGATTCAGCTGGTGGGTCAAATACAAGTGTGGGGAATTTAGCACGTTTTAGCGGTAAAAAAGCAAAACCAAAAAAATACATTGTTTTAAAAATGTAAATAAAATCAAATAATTGTTGGAATTTACTTAATTTTTTGTTTGATTCAGCTGGTGGGTCAAATACAAGTATGGGGAATTTAGGACGTTTTAGCGGTAAAAAAGCAAAACCAAAAAAATACATTGTTTTAAAAATGTAAATAAAATCAAATAATTGTTGGAATTTACTTAATTTTTTGTTTGATTCAGCTGGTGGGTCAAATACAAGTATGGGGAATTTAGCACGTTTTAGCGGTAAAAAAGCAAAACCAAAAAAATACATTGTTTTAAAAATGTAAATAAAATCAAATAATTGTTGGAATTTACTTAATTTTTTGTTTGATTCAGCTGGTGGGTCAAATACAAGTGTGGGGAATTTAGCACGTTTTAGCGGTAAAAAAGCAAAACCAAAAAAATACATTGTTTTAAAAATGTAAATAAAATCAAATAATTGTTGGAATTTACTTAATTTTTTGTTTGATTCAGCTGGTGGGTCAAATACAAGTATGGGGAATTTAGCACGTTTTAGCGGTAAAAAAGCAAAACCAACAAAATACATTGTTTTAAAAATGTAAATAAAATCAAATAATTGTTGGAATTTAATTAAATTTTCATGACCTATTCAACACTTTTAGAAATGTCTTTTTAGAAAATCTTGTTAAATATATTTTTTTCATGCATCTTCTAACCCCCACGTAATTAAATTTATGAAATTTGAAGAAATTAAAATTCCATGATCTTTGTATTTATATTAGTTAAATGTAGAAGTTCTTGGAGAGTGTAAATTTTCAGTTCGTTTTTGTCAAATATAGGGTAATTTTAGTGAAATTTTGCTGAATTGTAAAGAAAAAATGCAACTGAAACATGATTTTCATTATTTACATTATTCAGACTATTGTCCTCATCTTTGTTGCCATTTGTACAACGTTTCGGCACATGCCTTTTTAGGTGCTAGAAAATTCGAACCGAACCCTTCATTACAATCACTGGGTATATGAATTTAATTCCTTGCAACAAAGATGAGGACAATAGTATGAATAATGTAAATACTGTAAATACTACTTCATCTCAGAAATATAGTTTGGTTTTGGTTTGTTTTGCTTTGTTTTACGGTATATCAACCCCTTGGAGTTATTTCATGCCGAAACTTTATTTCTTTCAAAAATATATTTTTGTTGGTAACATTTTTAATTCAAAAATGTTTTCTTGGAAATATTTTTCATTTAAAAATTTTTATGTATATGTTTCATAAAAATCTGTTTTTATATTTTCATAGTGTTTTTTAACACCGTTTGGAGGGTTAACTATTTGCCATAGTTGGGACCCTAACTGCTGCTACCATCTCGGGTCAGGGTGGACCTGGGAACAACAGCAATTAAGATGTGGTTACATGCTCCTCGCAACCTCGAATCAGAGGTCTTACTGCCGGATGCAGTTTACCGTCATACCCAGGACCTCAGAAATATAGACAAATACTAAAGTATGATTTTATTTAACTATAAAAACTATTATAAATAACATATATTAAGAACAATATTATCTTTGGAAAAACATTCCTATGAATAATGAATTTTATTAGAATTGTTTTTTTTTTAATTTTGCTTAGAAAAGTTCATTAAATTTTAAATCTTTTAAATGTTCGAATTAATTTTAGCCTTTTAGATTAAGGGAAAACTATATTTACAAAGTGGGTATTGAAATTCTTTATACATATTAAATACCAGTAATTTAAAAGTAATTTTCAGTTTTTTTCAATTAGTCAAACATACATGACATTATCTGAAAATAAGAACAATGACAATAGTAAATTTAAAACTATTTTTAAGTCAATGACTCATTGAATTACGGAGAATATTTTGCTATTTTTACAATTACACTGTATTTAAAAATTAAATAAAAATGGCGCTCACGTTCTCCTCTTAAATTATTTTTTTTACTGATAATTAACTATTTTAAAAAAGAAGAACTCGTTCTATCCATTTAAAGGACTCTTGAAATAACAATAAAGTATATTTGACTATTGAAAATATTAAATTAATTAAAATTAATATTAAAGTAGTAAAAGCTTCAAGAAAGATTTTTCATTTCTAAAAATCAATTTAAAACTTAGATCTATCTATCCCCCGGTTCACACTCCACCCACGTCTATTGAACAGGTTAAGAGTCTCATCTCTTGTTCCCTGTTTTGAATGTGGTGTCCGGCTTTCTCGTTTCCAATCTTTTCACTATTACGTAGCCCCCCTGCACATCAGTGGTGTTACCGCCTTGCTCGGGGCGATATGATTATATATATATATATATATATATATATATATATATATATATATATATATATAAACAAAAATAAAATCACTACAAAAGTAGCCATTTTGTTTCGACACTATCCGTGTCTTATCAAGTGATGAATTCAATTTCAAGTTTGAGGGTTTTATGAGGTTAAAAGATTAGCTAAATCCGCTTAATCAGGGAAGCGTCGTGACAAAGACAGAATGGACCAATCAAAACAAAGCAATCTTCATTTGTTATGGGCTTTAACAAATACATTTGAGTAAAATAAAGATCAGCATGTAGCTGTACGTACATACGTGCATATGGATACGAGTAAGTATAGGTGATGATGCTGCTATAAAGCCTATGAAAGAGTGTATAATAAAGGAGGGGACCCCACCCTAACCAGTCTAGAGATATATAATTTAGATACGGCCAAGAGTTTTACTTTGAAACATGACATTTGTTTTCTATTTCTTTTTTTAGTGGAACGTTTATTTCGAGGAAAAAATGTTAATAGTGGATGGAACGAATGAAGTGTGTGTTTTTTTAAATAGGTTAATTTAGTTCATAAAATGAATTATTATTAATTTATTTATCTATAGCCAGTCTAAAAGATGTGTTGAGTTTTTCTTTTTAAAATATTATTTCATTACTTTGAATAACATCTATCGAGCTCACTATATGTTGCAGAGGAACATCCTATCTTACCCCATAATGGTTATGGTCTACTCTATAAAAGACTGTGACTAGAGCAAACTGCAAGCATACGTTACTCGCCTGACGACGCTATGACACTGTCAGCTCTCTGCTTCCGAGCAGAGAGCAATAACCCAGTCGTGGTTCCGCCGAAGGGTAGAACCACGACTCGGTAAAAATAGACAGACATTTTTTTGGCCCGGCTATATGGCCGGGAATACCCACTATAAAATGACCATGTGTCACATCCGGCCTTGCGTGGGAAGGCTAGTAAATACAGCATACGTTACTCGCCTGACGACGCTATGACACTGTCAGCTCTCTGCTTCCGAGCAGAGAGCACTAACCCAGTCGTGGTTCCGCCGAAGGGTAGAACCACGACTCGGTAAAAATAGACAGACATATTTTTGGCCCGGCTATATGGCTGGGAATTCCCACATTAAAATGACCATGTGTCACATCCGGCCTTGCGTGGGAGGGCTAGTAAATACAGCATACGTTACTCGCCTGACGACGCTATGACACTGTCAGCACTCTTCCTTCGGGTAGAGGGCGCTCTCTGCTTCCGAGCAGAGAGCACGAACCCAGTCGTGGTTCCGCCGAAGGGTAGAACCACGACTCGGCAAAAATAGACAGACATTTTTTGGCCCGGCTATATGGCCGGGAATACCCACTATAAAATGACCATGTGTCACATCCGGCCTTGCGTGGGAAGGCTAGTAAATACAGCATACGTCACTCGCCTGACGACGCTATGACACTGTCAGCTCTCTGCTTCCGAGCAGAGAGCACGAACCCAGTCGTGGTTCCGCCGAAGGGTAGAACCACGACTCGGCAAAAATAGACAGACATAATTTTTGGCCCGGCTATATGGCCGGGAATACCCACAATAAAATGACCATGTGTCACATCCGGGCCTTGCGTGGGAAGGCTAGTAAATACACTATACGTCACTCGCTTGACGACGCTATGACACTGTCACCTTTCTGCCTTCGGGTAGAGGGCGCTCTCTGCTTGCGAGCAGAGAGCACAAACCCAGTCGTGGTTCCGCCGAAGGGTAGAACCACGACTCGGGAAAAATAGACAGAGACTTTTAGGCCCGGCTATATGGCCGGGAATACCCACTATAAAATGACCATGTGTTACATCCGGCCTTGCGTGGGAAGGCTAGTAAATACAATACGTCACTCGCCTGACGACGCTATGACACTGTCAGCTTTCTGCCTTCGCGTAGAGGGCGTTCTCTGCTTCCGAGCAGAGAGCACTAACCCAGTCGTGGTTCCGCCGAAGGGTAGAACCACGACTCGGCAAAAATAGACAGAGACTTTTAGGCCCGGCTATATGGCCGGGAATACCCACTATAAAATGACCATATATATATATATATATACATTTACAAAACATCTAAAAACTGAGAATAATAGCATTCAGAAACAATGCGAGATTGACACTTTAAAACGCACAATTACTAAATATTAGTTTACCAATTGGTGGTATAATAAAAATGTAATATATGTGTGTTTCTTGGGATATGGAATATTATTACATCCATACGTACCCTATATATCCTGGGTTAAAAAGCAATCGGAGTCTAACCGTACTGATGAGCTGTGATACAGCGAAATAGATCTGTCTGCGGATGACTATTTACGCTCTCACATCCTGATTGAGCACTCTGGAAGAATGGTAAACTTTGAAAAACAGTAGCTACTCTGGCATCTACGCATCGTTCATTCAGCAATGAATTAGAACACTCTCAGCTATTGGGCGTGTATAATGATAATATGTATGCTAAAACGTCTGCCTCCTTCTACCGAGCGCCCATAGCTCAGAGGTAGAACCGCCAACTGACGCCGATTTGGTCGGGTTTCAATCCTGGGTTAAAAAGCAATCGGAGTCTAACCGTACTGATAAACTGTGATACAGCAAAGCAAATCTGTCTGCAGATGACTATATATATATATACATATATATATAATCAACTACAGATCAAATACAGATCAAAATCCTGTTCAATGATCAGATAAAAACAAAGTTTTATCAAACTAATATGCCGCTAGACAAGTGTGCGACTATGTCTAGTAACATTACGAAATGTTAGATTAAAAACATTTTTCATGCCATATATATATATATATATATTACGAGAGAGAGAAAAATGACTGTGTTCCTATAGCAGGATGTAATAGAGAGATAGAATTGAAGGGAAATTGAAATTATATTAATTTTTCTTGAGATTAATGATGTAATTTCTTTTTACGATAAGCAAATCGCTCCGATATTCTATATTATTCTATCCTTTGCATTCAATGTTTGGGGGGGGGGGTCCGATTTCTCTTTGTCTTCTAAACATTCTTTATATTTTTAGTTTTTTCTGTTATACAATGTGCATATTTATATATTTTTACCTATATCGTCTTTTAATATAAATCAATACAACTGAAATTGAAAATACGCTTAATATGCAAAAAAACATGTATATATACGAATATATATTGATACATATATATATATATGCATGTATATAAACATATGTATGTTTATGCATAAACACCTTTCTCATCAAATGAATGTGGCTAAAGCCATCATTTCTTGTCATATATATATATATATATATATATATATATATATATATATATATATATGTGTGTGTGTGATGGCGTATATGTGTATGTGAGTGTAGGCATTTATGAGTATATACGTATGAATATGTTTTATATACTATTTATGAACAGAGATAAATAGCAGCTTATATATTTGCACTCTCACGCCCTGACTAGCTCCTCTAGCTTCTACGCATCGTTTATTCAGTAATGAATTAGAATATTCTTAATTACTGGCGTGTGCTCACATGGTATATCACATGCTAAAAGTCACATAGCTCAGAGGTAGAATCGCTCACTGATGTCCATTCGGTTGGTTTTCTATCCTGCCTAAAAGCAACCGGATGTCTAACCGTACTGATGAGCTGTGATACAGCGAAACAGATCTGTCTGCGAATGATCATATATATATATGTATATATATATATATATATATATATATATATATATATAAATGTAAACTTATCACTATACTCGTTTCGAAAAACCCTCCGAGTATATACGCGGAAGGACAAAATGGATGTAAAAAAAGAAAGATCTAAGCACGTGAACATCAGTCAAAGTACGTAGCCCCCCCCCCCCCCCAAATAATCCCAAGACGAGTAATAGTTAACAAAAAGCGCTCAATACGTAAGCAGAGCAGACAAAATAGATAACCTAAAGAACTAACAAACCTACCTAGGTTTCACCTAACCGGATCTTCAGGGATGGCTGGCTTCTATGAAGATCCGGTTAGGTGAAACCTAGGTAGGTTTGTTGGCTCTTTAGGTTATGTACGTTTACAGTTGTGCATATAAACCAGATTGTTATGATCAATGTGGCTGAAACTGTAACTTATATGTACGCATGTATGCAGGTGTATAATCACTTTTCTCAATTGTCAAAAATGTCATTTAGTTTGAACAGGTGAAGACCACCCACGTCTATTGAACAGGTGAAGTGACTCATCCCTTGTTTCTTGTTTAGGATGCGGTTTCCGTTTTTTTCTCTTTTCCAATCTTCTCACTCTTTTTTTTTTTTTCAATTGGAGTAGATAGATTAAACTATCGCCCGGTTCACACTCCACCCACGTCTATTGAACAAGTGAAGAGGCTCATCCCTTGTTCCCTGTTTAGGATGTGGTTTTCCGGCTTTCTCTTTTCCAATCTTTTCACTCCTATGTAGCCCCCTGCACATCAGTGGCGTTGCCGCCTTGCTTGGGGTGATATGATTAAAAAAATGTATATATATATATATATATGTATGTAAGTGCATCTGTCTTTGTGTGTGTCGCTATATGCTTGTGCGAATATACATGCACCTAAACATGTGAATAAACTATACATAAATGTGTATATATCATTTTATCAGTATTTATGCAGATCTGTTAACACCTAACTCTTTCTTAATTTACATATAAATACGCCATACTTTCCAATTACATGGTAATGATTCAAAGAGGTTCAATCATGCAGTAATACAATTTGCATATAAGTTTAGGAAGAAAAGCATATGCGCATGCGTAGTTAGCCGCCTGCCTCGTTTTAATTGTTTCTTGCTTATCTAACGAACCATTGTAATCTGAAAGCATTGCTTCGGATTTAGTTACCTAATTATTTACTTTCATGCAAATTTCTTTTCTTTTTTTTTTTTTTTTGGTAGCAAATGACTGCACTCTTCCTTGTTCTTTATCTAATTCCCCATTTTTTTCTTCATATTCTTTCTTTTTCATCTAATTTTTATATCACTCTTCATATTCTTACATAGCCTTCTCCAATGACTTGTGTTTAATTTTATTTTATCTTTTTACGACTCTTCTTTATCTTTCTCTAATCCTCCTCTCTTTATTTCATTATTTTCTTTCTTTTTGTCCGTTACTCTTTTCGTCATTATCTCTCTGCTGCTTCTTTTTCATTGTATAACATAACAATACTTTCTCCGGTTTTTTTTTTATTATATTTCTAATCGTTTTTAAACTTTCGTTTTACTTTTTTTACCATTCCGATTTCTTCTTTTATATTATTTCGTAGTGTAAATTTATTTGTATTCCTTTATTAGAGTCGCATCGAATTCCTTGTCTTCAGGACATGAATCCTGGAAGATGTTGTTTTTGCAACATACCGTGATACTGTTTACCTGCTGGTGTGTGGAGTTTACGTGTGATTTGCTCACATAGGAATAAACAAATAAATATAAGTCGTTCTAGGAAGTTACAAAACTGATTTTTGTATGTAACTTACTGAATGACATCCAGAAAAATAAACAAAGAAAAAAGAGAATAACAAAATGGCGTCTTCAAACTATGAAAGCTACTGTGAAAAGATAAGTCTGAATTTTACTTAAGATTTTTACTTAAGCAGTCCATGCACATTTACTAAACTTCGCTTCGTAAGGCACAGGGTAAAAGTTAAAGAAAGAGCCCATAATCTGGAGAATGAGATGAGCCTGTATTAAAAAAACAGCATTTGTGACCCTATGGATTTGATGGTAGTCAGTGGGTTGGGTTTTTATTTTGTTTTTGTTTTTATAGTAAATTTTCGTTGTAAGTCCCGACGCTTTTCCCCTTCAAATTTATCCAAAATAGCATTATCTCTGTGCAAATGTATATGTTGAACTCAAATCAATTGTTAGTTATTGAAGAAAATTACCTTTTCTTCTTTAAATGTCCATAAAAAAACGAACTATATCTTGCACTTTTTCTCTCCCGTAACTCTCACAAACTCATGTAATTAACTGACGTACTGCGCATTTAAACGAATTTTGGCAGATTTTTGGTCAATTTTTCTTCATTTACTAATACTTCCGGGGATGTACTTCCGAAAATTAAAGTAATGCGCTATTGTATACTTTCATAACAGGAAGTACATCGCCGGAAGTTTCAGTAAAGGAAGAAAATCGACCAAAATTCGACAAAATATTCTGCCTACGTAGAACGTCATTCTGTAGTTAATTACTTGACTTCGTGAGAGTTACGGGAGAGAAAAAGCGCGAGATATAGTTCGTTTTTTTTATGGACTTTCAAAGCAAAAAAGGTAAATTTCTTCAATAAATAATTGTTGATTTGAGTTCAGCATATGCATTTCCACCGAAATGATGCTATTTTGGATAAATTTGAAGTGGGAAACGCCGTCGGTATCTTAAACGAACATTTACCGTTTTTTTTTTTTGTTTTTTAACTTAAACACCCAGTACGTATTGAACAGCTTTCGTCACTCAAAAACAGGAAAAAGAAGGAGACGGAGACATTCGGGCAAAAAGGTACGCCTTGTGTCGTTGAGAGTCCCAGCTAAAAAGACTGAGATTCGTCGGTTTAAATTTAGCGCCAGAAAGTCCTCTTTTTCTTACGCATGCGCAGACGGTATTTCCTGTTAGACGCCTCCTGGGAAATTATTATTATTATTTTTTCTTTTGTTTTTTATTTTATTATGTGTTTTTATTTCAATCCCCACCACCCTGACACTTACTTGATATCGCAAGAACCGCGATATTAGCGGAATATGAAAAAAACAAAAAAAAAAACAACTCAATATCAAGCTATACAAAATTTGAAAAAAAAAACGGCAAAAAACTAAATGTTAAGGAAAACATTATTTCAATTTGAAACGCCTGTTGACCTGAAAATCAAGATTCAGAGTAAATAAACATCCAATAAACTCGCTGTTGGATATGTCCAATATATGTAGACGGCCATAATAGTACCTGCAGTAAGTAGAGATCTTTAGCATATGTTTAAAACAATAATGAGTTGGAAGAACGTAAATAAAAGTTGTATTTTATGTAATAAGAATGTGTAGAAACGTGTTATATGCCTTCTCTCTGATCCTGAAGTGGAAAGCTAACAAAGATTACTATATGTAATTATTCACACATCCGACACGTCACATTGCAAAATGTTTTGCTTTGCCCACGCGTCAGAGAAGTATCTTCTCTTGACGGCGTCTGTTCGGAAACATTCACCCAAGGGAGTGGGGTTCACTGAAAGACCGATGAGTGTGACTTGACCGGCCAAGCGCGACAGGTAATAATTAGAGAAGTGGAAGGAAAGTAAAACCAACGCCAAGAAGCAAACACTGATGAATATTTTCTCCGCTTGAAAAAGCATTTACGGATATTTGGGAGCTGTCAAATTGGCTATAGAATGAATACTCTCAAAAATAGCTCGTTAACATATCAATTAAAGTTTGCATACACTGGCACAAGTCCATTTTAATAGGCAACTGGAAAGTATTCCACTCACGTTCCTAAGAAGTAAATACAATTTATTAGTAATAAAGGAAATTAAATTGTGAAGAGTAATGGTCGCCAAATCACTGAAGTTAAGAAATATTGAACCCGGCCCGAACTGAGATGAGTGAACACTATGGGAGTTCCAGGTGGTTTAAGCTATGCGATAAGGCTAGCAAGCCAACAGTGAATACAATCTCGTTAATTATACTAAATATCGATATGTGGAGGTGTTTCTGGATTGATTAAACGCAAGACACACCTGGAGTTGAATGAGAGTTACTGTCCTACCCAGCTGTAGGCTAAGTAGCAAATCAGAATGGGAACTATAGCCTTGGCACGATAACAAGTCCGCGAAAAAAGCAACGCTGAATTGCAAAACATGGAAAATGCGACTGCAAAACTTGTTTTTATAATCATATCGCCCAAAGCAAGGCATTTTATTGCCACTGCTTTGCAGGGGGTTACATAGGAGAAAATAATGAGAAAGAGTGACAGTCAGGAAGTGGGTAAGAGAAGATTTACTGTGGCCATAAAGTGAGAGATCAATTTATATATTGATTGTAATATAAAATTGATCCCCCACTTTATATTTTCATAATAATTTCTTGTCTGTTGATAAGCCGTAGAAAACGAATCAGTCAGTCAATGAAATTCTGATTTGCTACACATGCATGTCTTTTAGATTAATTTACATTCTTTGGAATAGAAATGTATAGAATTTTTTTTTAATCATATCGCCCCAAGCAAGGCATTTTATTGCCACTGTTTTGCAGGGGCTTACATAAGAGGAATGTTATGAGAAAGCGTGATAGGTTATAGGGGGTATCAGGAAGTTGGTAAGAGAAGGATGAGAATACTGATGAGAGTGGAGTGGATCGAGAAAGAACCATGAGAGAGAGAATGTAGGTTAGTGAAATAGGAGATGACTATTGACTTTACATTTAAATTCTTGGAGATTGTAGCTGTCGGGGAAGCAAGTAAATGGGTGGGAATTCCACAGGCGAAAAATACGAGAAAAAAAGCTGATGGAGTAGAATTTGCGTTTACAATTTATTGGGTTCACAGTAAAAGGGTGGAATCTAGTTGCTAATCTTGTGGCTCGAGTAAATTTATATATCGGGGCACCAGTGAGCTAAGTTCATCGGAGCAGAAGCCGTGAAAGTATTTGTAGAAGAGACACAGGAAAGCCACACTTTTAAATTTGAAACTTTAAAAAGTGAGGGCTCAATTTATATATTGATTGTAATATGAAATTGATCCCCCGCTTTATATTTCCATAATAATTTCTTTTCTGTTGATAAGCCGTTGAAAACGAATCTGTCAGTCAATGAAATACTGATTAGCTACACATGCATGTCTTTTAGATTAATTTACATTCTCTGGAATAGAAATGTATAGAATTTTTCTTTTAATCATATCGCCCTAAGCAAGGCATTTTATTACTAGTGTTCTGCAGGGGCTTACATAGGAGGAAAGTTATGAAAAAGCGTGACAGGTTGTAGGGGTGTCAGGAAGTGGGTAAGAGAAGGACGAAAATACCGATGAGAGTGGAGTTTGACGGAAAAAGGAGTATGAGAGAGAGAGAGAGAGAGAGAGAGGATGCAGGTTAGTGAGATAGGAAATGACTATTGATTTACATTTAAATTCTTGGAGATTGTAGCTGTCGGGAAAGTAAGTAAATGGAAGGGAATCCCACGGGCGGGAAGTACGAGAAAATAAGCTGATGGAGTAGAATTTGCGTTTACGATTTATTTATATACTTCCCATCCTCTTTCCCAAGAACAATCTAATTTATTGATCGTATAAGAAAAGAAATTGTGGAGAGCTATGTTCTTTAATGTCATAAAGGGTCATAGAACTAAAAGAAAGTTGCTTATTTATATTAGCCCAAAAAGAAAAGTAAATATATCAGCGAAAATTTTGCTGAATTCACCTCTTTTTTATCAACTGTGTTTTTTTTTTCTTTTTGGCAAAGTTTACTGCAATCCGATTGAGAAGAGTAGAAATTTAGGTCGTTGGTTCATTATCTATATTGTATGTATGAAATTAGGATGTAATTTTGTCGCCGGATGTCCATTTGCTTTCATATCGAGTCAGAAAGTATTGCTTGGCAAATCGATAAATAAAAACCTAATATTGGTTAGTTTATTCGATATATCCAATAAAAGCCTCCCTTTATTATACATATCTATACGCATCACAATAAAAAATATAATCTCGGGATATTTGTCATTTGCATATTCTGAAAAAATCAGTTTATTCTCCATTTGCTGATTTGCTCATTCTCATTAAGTTCTATTTATAGAGGCATATATATATAACAATTACAATTGTATAGTGAGGTCAGATCGAATAGACTTAGGCTACAGAATCATAAACAATAAAAGCTTTATCGATTAACAAAAACAGCATCACTTGAATTAATCTAACATAATAATAATAATAATAAAATGTGTAATGAGAAGAGGAAATATTGATATAACCTAGCTATTGACACTACACACTGCCTTCAACAAAATGGTGGGAAGGAAACTTCTATCAATAATAGAAGGGACTATAACAGTGAACTAAAAGGCTTATTGTTTGAAAAAATGCTTTAAAAAAATATAAGTTTGTGCCGACATTAGCGTTCACATTTGTCTACATTTCTCAGATGAGGTAGTATTTACACTATTTACATTATTTGGACGACAGTCCTCATCTTGGATGTCATTTGAGGACAATAGTCCGAATAATGTAAATAGATATTAACGTTTGTATTCGACGACAAATGTTGTCCTTTCTAAAAACGGATGTCCCCAGAATTACCTCTATATATCATAGCTAAATTAAGGTAAGGGGAATGTAATAATTAGATTTATCTCTTTTTAGGCCAAACCAATCCATGGCGGACTGGGGTAAGAAATGGCTCGTGGATTTTAATGCTTCCAAAACGAAGACGCTATCTATTAACAGTCACAGACAATCGCTACTACACCCCACCCATTAGCATGGATCAGGATAGTCTCCCGGAAAGCAAAACATTGCGCCTCCTCGGGTTAACTTTCACAACAGACCTCAAGTGGAATGACTATATAGAATCCATTGCTAAATGTGCTGCTAAGAAGGTCGGTTCTCTGTGTAGGACCAGGAAGTTTTCTCCGTCTGATACAATTCTGCACATATATAAAATACCATCCGATTGTAGCTGTCTGGAAAGCAAGTAAAGGGAAGGGAATTCCACCGGCGGGAAGTGCGAGAAAAGAAGCTGATGTAGTAGAATTGGCTTTTATATTATTGGTTTCACAATAAAATGGTGGGACCCAGTTGCTAAACTTGTGGTTCGATAAAATTCATATATAGGGGGTACCAGTGAGCTAAGTTCATCAGAGCAGAAGCCGTGAAATTATTTGTAGTAGAGACACAGGGAAGCCACACTGCGTCGGTGAGAAAGCGACTGTATCCTAGCTGCCAAGTCGGGATCGATAACATTACAGATTTCCGTTGGATTTTGTCAAGGACCAGTAGGTGGATAGCAGTGGCACCCGACCAGATAT
Source organism: Ascarosepion bandense (assembly GCA_037127315.1). Taxonomy (NCBI): domain Eukaryota; kingdom Metazoa; phylum Mollusca; class Cephalopoda; order Sepiida; family Sepiidae; genus Ascarosepion; species Ascarosepion bandense. The sequence goes on along the minus strand of JBBBDQ010001661.1, from coordinate 1,564,601 downwards.
GACAGCAATATTCAATGCACGGGTGAATGGCAGATTTGTATATGTGCAGGATTGTTTCAGACGGGGAAAACTTCCTGGTCCTGTACAAAGAACTGACCTTCTTAGCAACGCATTTAGCTTTGGGTTCTAAATAGTCATTCCACTTGAGGTCTGATGTGAGAGTTAATCTGAGGATTCAATTTATTTTCTATTCTTATGAAGATGGTTTCCTCCCAGTAAAAGGTCTGGAGTGTTCAAACATTTTACAGTGATGTACAAGGTCCACTTGAGGTAAACCATTACAGAATAAGCGGCATAGTTTATGGACATATTTGTTTTTTAATCATATCACCCCGAGCAAGGCGGTAACGCCACTGATGAGCAGGGGGCTATGTAAGAGTGAAAAGATTGGAAAAGAGAAAAGAGAAAGCCGGAAACCACATCCTGAACAGGGAACAAGGGATTAACCTCTTCACCTCTTCAATAGACGTGGGTGGAGTGTGAACCTGGCGATAGGTTAGTCTATCTACTCCAATTGAAAAAAATAAAAATATAAGGAGTGAAAAGATTGGAAAAGAGAAAGCCGGAAACCAACATCCTAAACAGGGAACAAGGGATGAACCTCTTCACCTGTTCAATAGACGAGGGTGGAGTGTGAACGTAGGGAAGATGTAATATTTACAAAAGCTATGTAAATTATCGTAAGAACTCTCTCTCTCTCTCTCTCTCTCTCTCTCTCTCTGGATGTTAGTTTTTGAAACCTCAGACACACAAGTTATGGAAAATCGCCTTTTTGTTAGATGAGCCGGTTGTAACATAAAAAGGTTACTGAATGAGAAATAAACAAAACGGTTGAAAAATAAAATAATAATCTTTATAACATCAATAAAATACAATACTATACTCGCCAGGTGCATAAAGTCGATAACTACTGCTAGTGATGAGTTGCTAGATAGTAATATAGGTATTTAGCTACCTTCCCCATTTGAGAAAAAATGTGGTACAAGGTCTTTTTAATATGGGTAATCCGAGGCATATAGCTCGGGAAAAAATTAAGTACCTACATCTCCCCAGACGAGACTTCACCTTTCGGAGGAGCCCCCTCCGTGCCACTCTTCGCTCGAAGGCAGAGAGTACAACAATTTCAGAACCGGGTCCGAGCGACGTTAATCGTTAGACAGTAATATGACCCCCCCCTTTCAATAGTGTCTAATGTATTTATGAGGATTAGAACATCCATAAATGTTCGTAGATATTTACATAGCCAAATTTATTTTTTTTATCATATCATATTCCTTTCCATTTTGTCGGTATTTCTTTGTTAGTTTTCTCCTTCTCTGATTTTTATTTCTTTTTTTAATGATCAATACCGACCTTGAATGAATTGATTTTTATTCTTACTCAGCAAATCCTTTTGAGTTACCTCACTCCTTGCAACAAACCTGCTTCCATACTCGTCTATATCACGTGATTTTAAGCTGGGTCATCGCCTTGGTTTTTTATGCAATATATATGCATGCAATTACATATATATATATATATATATATATATATATATATATATATATATATATACACATACATATACACACACACACATATATATATATATATATACACACATACATATATATATATATATATATATATATATAAGCTACTTTTTGCACTGCGGATTTCAAATGAAGATGGGCAATGTACTCTATGTGATTAGTTGCAGGGCAACGTTCCTGAATATTCCAAAAGTTCTGAATGCACTTGAGAGAATAGTTTTTTTTTTTTTAATCATATCACCCCGAACAAGGCGGTAACGCCACTGATGTGCAGGGGGCTACGTAATCGTGAAAAGGTTGGAAAAGAGAAAGCCGGAAACCACATCCTAAACAGGGAACAAGGGATGAGCCTCTTAATATGTTCAATAGACGTGGGTGGAGTGTGAACCGGGCGATAGATAGATCTATCTACTCCCATTGGAAACAAAAAAAACAAGGTAAGAAGATTGGAAAAGAGAAAGCCGGAAACCACATCCTAAACAGGGAACAAGGGATGAGCCTCTACACCTGTTCAATAGACGTGGGTGGAGTGTGAACCGGGCGATAGATAGATCTATCTACTCCAATTGGAAACCAAAAAAAAAAACAAGGTAAGAAGATTGGAAAAGAGAAAGCCGGAAACCACATCCTAAACAGGGAACAAGGGATGAGCCTCTTAACCTGTTCAATAGACGTGGGTGGAGTGTGAACCGGGAGATAGATTTCATTAGAATATGGGAATACTGGCAAATAGAACTGAGATTATATTCTAGATACAAGGTCATCCATATTTATTACAGCATAGCCGTATAAGAAAGATTAGGTATAACTTTGTTTAGGTGCTCATATTTGTAAAATCAGTATTCATCTCGCATCTTGCTAGATATTAATATAAACCGCGATATACTGACGGAAATCAAGGCCGACATACACTCGTTCGGCTCCCGAATTCTATCGTACATTGTCCCTACAGATACAATCGAAGGGTTTGTAGAATCTCAGAATTAACAAGACTTCTGTGAAATTTATGGATCTGAGACAATAATTGCTGATGATGCTGTGAAAATGTCTTTTTTTAAACTTCACAAAAAAATTGGTTCACGTTGTCGCGCATATTTTTGGCGTCAGAATCCATCCTTCATATTTATAAATCAACCATTCGTCCGTGCATTGAATGATGTAGGCATATCAGGTCGGGTGCTTCTGATGTACAACTCGAGATTCTAGACAAAAATCAAAGAATAATTTGTACTGTAATCGATCCTTGGCCCAGTCATCTAGACTCCAGTCACTTTCTTACTGACGCGACGTGGCTTCCCTCTAACTATTCTACAAATATTTTTTGACAATTACTCTGGTTAGCATTTTCCCCTGGTACTCTGACTGCATGAATTTAAACGTGCTAATAGATTGGCAGCTAAGTCCCACCCATCTAATTTTAAAATAGCTAAATGCAACTGCCACTTATACTCCAACAGTTTTTTTTCTCGCAATTCCTGCTTGTGAAACTTCTTTCCGTTTGGTTGTTTCTCTCATAACTACAATTTGCGACGTCAATCGCTGTATTATCTCTTCTTGAACATTATTCCTTTCTTGTAATTTCCTTAATCTAAAGTTTCTTTCTCTTTGAAAACTGCTGTCATAGCAGCTACATTTATCTCTAGACATATATACCATTGCCCTACAGTTGATTGTATATATATAAGAAAAAAATCTAATTCTTTGACCGTTAAACAATGTTTGCGTGCGCCATTGTATGAGCGTATATAATTTATAGGCGTACTTTTGTGCTGTAAATAAACGAAATGAACGTGCTTGTACCGTTACATATATGTAGAAGCACAGGAGCATATATATATATATATATATATATATATATATATATATATATATACAGTCAGTATGACTAATTTTGAAACAAAACACTGAACTAATGCAGTCTTGGCCCACACATTTTGAACAATCTCTACCCTGAGCTGAGCAATAAAATTGTACATTCGGATAAAAAAATATCTTAGTTTTTTAACCCTAGAAAGTAAAATAATTTTTTCAATCGTTTCATAACAAGCCAGACGATACCGCTACTGGTGTGAAGGGAGCTACATAAGAGAAGGGTAAAAGTTTATTCTGGGGGAGAGTGAAGAGAAAGACGAACCGGTCAGAGAAAAAGCAAGTATATACTAAAAGGAGAGCCAAGAGAAAGACGATCCGATCAGAGAAAGTGCAAATTCATGCAGTGGGAAAGTGAAGAGAAAGACGAACCGTTTAGAGAAAGAACAAATTTATACAGGGTGAGAGCGAAGACAAAGAGGAACCGGTCAGAGAAATAGCAATTTTCTTCAAGTGAAGAACGGAGAGAAAGACCAACCGGACAAATAAATAGTTTTTACAGGGGGAGAGCGAAGAGAAAGACGAACAGGTCAGAGTAAGGGCAAGTTTATACAGAGGGAGAACGAAGAAAAATACGAACCGGTAAAAGATTAAACCAGTTTATACAGAGGGTGAGCGAAGAGAAAGACAAACCGATCAGAGAAACAGCAAGTTTATACAGGGGGAAGCGAAGAGAAAGACGAACCCGTCACAGAAAGAGCACGTTTATACAGGAGAACAACGAAGGGAACGATGAGCCTCTCAGAGAAAGAGCAAGTTTATACAGGGGGGAAACGAAGAGAAAGACGAACCGGACAGAGAAAGAGCAAGTTTATACAGGGGAAAAAATGAAGAGAAAGACGAACTGGTCGAAGAAATAGCAATTTATACAGGGGGAAAACAAAAATAAAAACGAAATGTTCAGAGAAATAGCAAGTTTATTGCCCACCGGAATCATTTCTTTTGGATCTATCGAAGCCGTGCATTGAACCATAACAGGCACCTTCTCCCCTCAGCTCGTCATAAGTGTAAAAAGATACTCAACGAAGCTAAAATATTGTTTGCTACCAGAATGAAGAAACGCATAGCATCCTGTAAGTTCGGCACCAAAGACTACAGGCGACTCAGTAAAATCGTGCTTAACAAGAGTAAAACCTAAATACCCACCCTAATCAATGAATTTGAGGTCCTCACCTCTTCAGCGGACAAGGCTGAATGCTTTGCTCGCAGATTCTCCATCAATTCGAGACTAGATTCTTCTGGAGTACCTACACCCGACTTCCCTTCTAGAACTGAGGCTCAACTGAATGACGTTCACATTACCCCCTCGCTGGTCTCTAACATAATCTCTAAACTTGACCCCCACAAAGCGAGCGGAGGGGATGGAATCCCAATCAGAGTCTTGAAGAAATGTGCCCCTGAATTCTCTTCTGTCCTCTCTAAACTCTACAACTGTCTATCTGCTTTCTGTTTTTCAGCCCGTTGGAAGTCTTCCTCTGTAGTTCCTATATTTAAGAATACTGTAAAATCCTAGCACCCCGCTAATTACCGCGCTACCAGCTCTTTTCGATCTTTGGCAAAGTGTTCGAAGCCATTATCTACGCTGAGGTAGTCCAGCATCTCACAGGCTCCTCTCGGACAAACAGTATGGTTTCCGCTTCACCAGGTCTACTGCAGATATGCTAACGACTATCACCAAGTATATATATACCATGCTCTCAAGAATGGCGAAGCTCGAACCATTGCCTTGGATATTTCAAAAGCATTCGACAGAGTCTGGCATGCTGCCCTTCTACGCAAACTGCGGAGTTATGGTATAACTGGACATTTGTTTGACCTAATCTAGTCATTCCTCTCTAATCGCACATTGAAGGTAGTATTAAATGGACATGCCTCCCAAAACTACCATACGAACGTGTGGTCCCTCAAGGCTCTAGACTAGATCCTACGCTCTTTTTGATCTACATTAACGATCTCGCAGATACTATAAGATCACAAGTAGGCATGTACGCCGATGGCACCACAGTTTACTCTCACCTCGATCAAAATTCAGGTGTGGGCGATCAAGCGAACCTCGCAGCCGAGCTTGAGAAGGACCTCCAATCCGTGGTGGTCTGGGGTAAGAAATGGTTTGTAAATTTTAATGCTCCTAAAAGAAGCTGCTATCAATTAACCATCATAGACAATCGCTCCTACCTTCCATTAGCACTGAACAGGCCTGCCTCCCCGAGAGTATAACGGTACGCCTCCTTGGCCTGACACTCTCAGCAGACCTCAAGTGGAATGGCTATATCGAATCCATTGTTAAATCCGCTGCTATATAAGTCGGTTCTCTGTGCAGGGCCCGGAAGTTTTTCCCGCCTGAGTCCATCCTGCACATCTATAAATCTACCATCCGCCCGTGTATTGAATATATGCCCCTGCTATTCTCCTCGGGGTCCTTGTCAAAATACAACGTAGAATCTGTAATGTGATCGATGCCGACTTGGCAGCCCGGCTGTTGTCACTCTCTCACCGACGTGATGTGGCTTCCCTGTGCCTCTTCTATAATTACTTTCATGGCTTCTGTTCCGATGAACTTAGTTTACTGGTGCCCACTAGGTATGAATTTGCAATAGATACTAGATTAGCAACTAGGTCCTACTCTTTTACAGTGAAACAGATAAAATGTAACCGCAATTTCTACTCAAATAGTTTCTTTTCTCGCACTTCCAGCCTGTGAAATTCCCTTCCATACATTTGCTTCCCCGAAAGCTACAATTTCCAGGAATTTAAATGTAAGGTCAATAGACATCAATCACACTAACTCGCATCCATTCTCTCAAAGACTACCCATCTACCCAACCCCAATCCTCGGTATCAACCTTCCTTCCGACATTTCCTATAACTAACCACTCTTTCTCAGCAGTTTCCCCTATATAATCCCCTGCGCAATAGTGGCAATGGAATGGCTTGCTTAGGGCGAAATGATTATAAAAAAGTAGTTCGAAGCGGTCAGAGAAAGAGCAGGTTTAAATAGGGGAAAAACGAAGAGAAAGACGAAACCTCAGAGAAAGAGCAAGTATATACAGGGGGAAAACGAAGAAAAAGACGAATCGATCAGAGATATACCAATTTTTACAGGGGAAAAACGAAGTGAAGACAAAAAAAATAATTAGAGAAAGAAAACGTTTATACAGGGGGAAAAGGAAAAGAAAGACGAACCTATCAGAGAAAGAGGAAGTTTACACAGTGGGGAAACGAAGTGAAAGACGAACCGGTCAGGGATATACTAAGTTATACATGGGGAAAGCGGTGTGGGGGGGGGGGTAGACGACCCGGACAGAGAAAGAGAAAGTTTATACAATGGAAAAAGGAAAAGAAAGACTAACCGGTCGTAGAAAGATCAAGTTTATAGACGGACAACGAAGAGAAAGACGAACTAGTAAGAGAAAGAGCAAGTTTATACAGGGGCAAAAAGAAGTAAGAGAAAGAGCAAGTTTATACAGGGGCAAAAAGAAGTGAAAGACGAACCAGTTAAAGAAAAGAATTTATACAGGTGGGAAACGAAGCGAAAGACAAACCAGTCAGAGAAAGAGTAGCTTTATACAAGGGGAAAGCGAAGAGGAAGACGAATCGGTCAGCAAAGGATCAAGTATATAAAAGGGAAGAACGCAGAGAAAGACAAACTGGTCAGAAAAAGAGTAATTTATACAGGAGAAAAACGAATTGAAAGGCGAACAGGTCAGAGAAAGACCAAGTATATACAGGATAACAACGAAGATAAAGAGGAACTGGTCAGAGAAATAGCAAGTTTCTACAGGGGGAGAGCGAAGAGAAAGAGTAAGTTTATACTAGGAGAGAGCGAAGTGGAAGACAAACTGGTCAGTGAAAGAGCAAGTTTATACAGAGGAAAAAAGAAATACGAATCGGTCAGAAAAATGTACAAGCTTATACAGAGGGTTAACGAAGAGAAAGACGAACTGATCAGAGAAAATGCAAGTTTATACAGGGGGAAAACGAAGAGAAAGACGAATTGGTCAGAGTAATATGAATTTATACAGAGGGAGGAAACGAAAAGAAAGACGAACCGGTCAGAGAATGAGCAAATTTATTCAGGGAAACAACGAAAACAAAGATGAACTGGTCAGAGAAATAGCAAGTTTAAACAAGGTGAGAGCAGAGAGAAAGACGAAGCGGTCAGAGGAAGAGAGAGTTTATACAAGGGGACAACGAAGAGAAATACAAACCTGACAGAGATTGAGCAAGTTTAATCAGGGGGAAACGAAGAGAAAGACGAATTGGTAAATAGAAATAGCCCGTTTATACAAGAGTAAGGCGAAGAGAAAGACGAACTGCTCAGAGCAATAGCAACTTATACAAGGGGAAAACTAAGACAAAGACGAACATGTCAGAAAAAAAAAGAGTAATTTTATACAGGGGGAAAACGAAGAGAAGGACGAACCTGTCATAGAAATAGCAAGTTTATATAGGGGGAAAGCGAAGAGAAAGGCGACCGGTCAGACATACAGCAATTTTATACCTGGGGAGAGCGGAGGAAAAGACGAACCGGTTAGAGAAAAAGTAAGTTTATACAAGGGCAGATCGAAGAAGAAGTCGAACCGGTCAGAGAAAGGCAAGTTTATACTGGGGGAAAACAAAGAGAAAGACTAACCTGTCAGATAAAGGGCAAGTTTCTACAGGGGGGGAAAACGAAGAAAAATACGAAGCTGTCATAGAAAGAACAAGTTTATACAGGGCGATAAGGAAGAGAAAGACAAACTGGTCAATGATAGCAAGTTTATACAGGGGGAGAGCGGAGAGAAAGTGGAACCGGTCAGAGGAAGAGTGAGTTTATAGAAGCAAAGAGGAAGACGAACCGGTCAGAGAAAGAATAAATTTATACAAGGGTAGAGCGAAGAGGAAAACAAATCTGACAGATAAAGAGCCTGTTTATATAGTGGGAAAACGAAGAGATAGACGAACCGGTGATAGAGCAAATTTATACAGGGGAACAACGAAGAGAAAGATGAACTGGTCAGAGATATAGCAACTTTATACATGTAGAGAGCGGAGAGAAAGAGTAAGTTTATACAGGGGGAGAGCGAAAAGAAAGATGAACCGGTCAGAGATATAGCAAGTTTATATAGGGTGTGAACGAAGAGAAAGACGAACCTGTCGGAGAAAGAGCAATTTATACAGGGGGAAAACGAAGAGAAAGACGAACCGGCCAGAGAAAGAGCAAATTTATATAAGAGAACAACGAAAAGAAAGACGAACCGGTCATAGAAATAGAAAGAAAAGGATTGGACTACCGATGTGATGACAGTTGCGCGGGTTGAGTGAGAGGAAAAGAACAAGATACACAATGTGATGGGGAAAGAATGAGAAAAGGACTGGAGTCAAGTGGTTAAGTTAAGCGATGGGAACTGACATTGCGTTTAAATCCTTGGAGATTGTAGCCGTCAACGAAGCAGTTCTAAAATTTTGATGAACTTTTAAGAAATTATTTGGTTATGTTGGTAACAGATATAATTACTTTTAAAGCTTTTCTTAAATTCATAGAATTTTTTGAAGCCAGTAATTGAATTAATGTATACACACGCACGCGTAAACATACATATGCACATAATTTGACTGAAATGAAATGAGATATTTATGTTGGGAGAACTAGATAGATAGATATATAGATAGATAAAAGTCTGATGAAAGATAGTGTTGTGGATTTCGGGTGAGAAACCACACAAAATAATAAATAACAAAAACAGATATGGAGATAGAAAATGTAAGTTGTATTGAACAAGATATATAAACTGGAACGCGTGTTAGTCAATTAAGGAATTCTATAAGTAGAAATAATTATATACTGTCTTGAAGTGAAATAGTATGTCCGGGTAATGAGTCTATATCCAACAACTCCAACTAACTCTGCACCAACTAAGAAACTTCTTTACCATTCTTGTTTTCTGTACAGGCAGGATTATATGTGAACATCGGGTGAGTCCATTCTTGCATACAAAAAGGGGCGGTCCCACAACAGACAGATAGATAGATACATACATACATACATACATACATTCATACATACATATATCTGAGAAAAGATAGCTAGATAGATAGATAGATAGATAACAAGTTCAAGTAGCCTAAAATTAATCGCTGGAGTTAGTGTTCACAGTATTTTTTACAGATGTCAAGGCAAACTGCCCAAGCAAGACTGATTTTATATCCGCTAGAAACTA
>JBBBDQ010001661.1:1515000-1550000 GCA_037127315.1 Ascarosepion bandense | reverse complement strand
TAATGGTGTCTTCACGGAACTTCGAAGGGATAAACATCTTATATATATATATATATATATATATATATATATAGATGTATATATATCTCTGTGTGTGTGCGCGCGCGTGTATACAAGCAATTTTAATATTAAACGCTAGTTAAAACCAATAGATATGCATATTAATTAAACAATATCCAATTATTGATATATTTATAATCAACTGGAAACATTATATCAATATTAATTAAAAATAATAAAAACGAAATAAATTAGATAATTTTTTTGAGAGTGGAATGAAATAATATGATGAAAGATGTTAATTAAGATTAATTTACTAATTAGTTTTTCTCTATTTTACATTTCTATACAGTGAATAGGTTTTAAACAAATCAGGCACCCATTGTCGTATGACGAAAAATCATTATACACTTCCTGATCACTTTAGCTGTATTATAATAATACACCTTCTGTTTGTGGGGCAGTTGAATTCGTAATCCATCAAAAATGTTTTGATTAAGACAATAACATTAAATTGCTTAATTTATCATAATAACTACGGTGTCTGTTTTGCATCCGATTTCCTGGATGTAAAGATGGCGGAATGTATAACAGCTTGGTTAACTGAGTTAAATGTCTGGTCGAATTCATTGCATTAATTTAGGTCCAAATACTATGAAAAACATATAAATCCATCTCTTCTACTCCCGTGTATACGTTAAATAATAAATAAAAAGATCACTGTCATTGCGGAAACAAATATTAATGCAATATTCACTCAACAAAAATTATTGTTACAATCCAAAAACTTCCTTGCCTTCAAATAAAATATCACTTTTTGCCTTTTCCATTACCCCAAATAACGTTAAAAGCCGAAATATATATATATATATATATATTGGGCGTGTATAAAGATAATATACACGCTAAAAAGTCTGTCTTCTTCTACCGAGCGCCCATAGCCCAAAGGTAGAATCGCCGACTGATGCCAGTTCGGTCGGGTTTGAATCCTGGGTTAAAAGCTATCGGAGTCTAACCGTACTGATGAGCTGTGATACAGTAATGTGCAAAATTATTAGGACAAGAAGTATTTTATCTTTTATGAGGCATCAAAATAAAATCTAAAATCACCCCTATCCTAACACTTTTGCACACTAAGTATAATATAATATATAGTATATATAATGTACATATTATGTGCAAATGTATTAGGACAGGAGTGCTTTTCCAAAAACTTCACTGAAATTCAAATACAAGGGGAAAAGCCAAGTAAATTGCTAATAAATATTGATTATTTAAAACTAGGTGTAAAAGAAATGTATTAAAGAGAAATTATATTTATTCATACGCTAAAAGTCTGCTTTCTTCTACCAAGTTCCCATAGCTCAGAGGTAGAATCGCCGACTGACGCCAATTCGGTCCGGTTTCAATCCTGTGTTAAAAGCATGCGGATGTCTAACCGTACTGATGATCTGTTATACATTGATCGAAACAGATCTCTCTGTGGATGACTATATATATATATATATATATATATATATATATATTACAAAAATTTGTAGATTAAAACCCTCTATTCAAGCAATTAGCTTTATAACTCCCCAAACTGCAACACCCCTTTTGGTTTTCATGTGTAAGGCGCAAAAAAACACAAAGGCGAAGTGAAGGGTAGGATTAGAGCAGTATTGACCAATTTAAAACAAGGCGACCACATAGAAGGGATGCGGGAGATTCCGAAGTCGTTTGGTGGCAATGATTGAAGCCAATGGCACATTATTGAATAAATTTACTCTTCATGAAGACATTTTTGTGTCATTGTGGTAAACATATCTGATAAAATGAGATATCAGTTTTATATCCATTTTTGCAAGTTTTAGACGACATCTCACCCTGTAGATATATTATTTTTTAATATAAATATTCACTGTATACAAGGCATGAGATATACTGACGGTAGAGTGTAAGTGTTAAAATAATTTTGATGACTGGATTATGTAATATATATGTATATATATAAATATATATAGTAATTTTTAGCAACACAGTTATCAGGTTACATTTGTTACCATAACTCACACTCCTGAAGATGACCAGCGGTCATTCATCTAGGCACTGACCAGACTTGAAAGTGTTTAACATTGGTGATCCTACTGGAACCGGTACTTCAATGTGATATAAATATGTAGTGAGTCATAATCGGCCACTTCCTGAAGGAATACAGCATTTTAAAAACTAATCGATGATTAATCAAAGAAATCCAACCTTACAAGCTCAAAAAAGTATTAGGATGTTATTTTGTAGAGTTTTATTTAAAATAATATTACAGTTCGTCACAACTTAGTAATGTGCTCGATTCGAATCCCAAAACATGAAGAAGGCAACGCAAAACCATACTTTGATTAGTACGCTTTAGCAATCTACAGGTAATAATAAGTCAAAATTGTCTATGTCTATCAATGTTCTGAAGAGGGTATTAAAAACAAAAAAGCATGCCTGAAACTTCAATGATCCTCTAGACGAATAGTCTAAGATGTACCTACTTTCCAAAATAGCTTGTGTTAACGTCAACACCTACCTTCTTCTTCATGTGCCGTATCTTTTCAGGACGTAGGCAATCATGAACTTCCATTTGACTCTGTCTCTTGTTACTCTCAATAGTTTTTCTCTTGGTATCTCTTCTAAGCCCCGCTCCGTCAACCATTTGCTCAGAAATACGTCTCGTGCTGCTTTCCCCTGTCTCTCCTTCCATTTATCTGACCTGTGAGTATCAAGTTCTCCACGCCTTCCTTCCTCATTACGTGTCCCAGGAACCTCATTTGTCTCTTCGTGATATTTATTATCAATTATCTTCTCATTATCCCATTTACTGACCTTGTTCTAAATCCTAATAAAATTAGGATTTGCCTTTTTGCATGTACGTAAAATTTTGCGCTTGTCCAGGATTTGGGACATAATTGGGAGATTGTCAAGTGTTCGTAACACTTGACAAAATTAAGTGTTCTGAAAGAGGAAGAAAAGTGCGATACTGAAATCTTAAAGCGCATTGGCTTGGACAATGACGCATTTCAAAAGCTAAGCAGAGTAGTAGGAGACTGGAAATTTTCGTTGATAACAAAGAAAAGAGTACTAGACTGTTATGTGATATCGGTCCTCCTATATGACAGCCAATGCTAGACAATCTCTTCAAAGAAGAAAAGACTCAAAGTAACAGAAATGTGGATCTACAGAAAAAATAATGAGGTTACCATGGGCCACATATGTGAGCAACAACAAGATTTTGAAGAGGATTCAACCAGAAAAGGAAACATATACTTAGCATCAAGAAAGAGACAGCAGAAGTTTCTGAGACGTAATGATGAAGGAGAATTTTAAGTATTTAATACTCACAGGACGTACAGACGGAAAGAGAAGCAGAGCAATGCAGTGCGCGAAATATCTGATGGGCTTGACCATGCAATGAGGAAGGATGGCTTGGAAAACCTTATACTAACAGGCCAGACAGAGGAAAGCAGCGGATAACATATTTAAAGGGCTTGATCAGGTGGAAGACAGAACGGGGGCTGAGAGACGTTACAGGAGAAAGCGTGCTAAGACCCACCAGGGATAGGGAGACATGGAAGGCCAGGATCGCCTACATCTTGAAAAGAAGAAAGAAGAGTATGTTTCGAACTTATGACACTTCTACACTATCATTAAGTTTCAAGCTTCCCCGTTGAAATTTAACTGTGATTAAAGAACATAGGAATAACAATAAACGAACGGAATAATAAACGAAGACAGAGAAAAATAAAGACAGATTTTAAACCAGAAAACCTCGAAAAGGCAAAAGACAATAAAAAACGAATAAGATTAAAGGAATTCCTTAAAGAATAAAATATTTACAGAGTCGAAAATAAAGTGGGACAAGAATATAGAAACTAATAAGTACAAAATAAGAATTAAATACAAAATAGATAAAATATATTTGGAAAGTCATAGAGAGGGTTATAAAAAATAATAAAATAAGAATGAAAGTGTTCAAAAGTATAACGAATAAAATATTGACAGAATATTTCAAGGGAAGAATAAGAGAATAAAAAACGCAAAAATGACGGCAATAAAGAATAAGAAAACTGTAATAAAAGACTACAAGTGATGAAAATAAAAGAATAAAAAGAAAAGAGAATAAAAGACTAAATGAATACAATTTTAAAAGAAAGAATCATTAGAGCATGAAGCAAAAGAGAATAAATTATAAAACGAGAATAAAAGATTAAAAGAAGAAACGAATAAAACTATAAGCAAAGAATGGAATAGAAATGAATAAATAAATCCAAGCAGTGAATTTTCGTCGTAAAAATAGCAGGATAGACAGAAAAAAATAACAAGAATTCAGAACGATATTGAGAAAATAAATATTTATGGATGGAAAAAATGATGAAAGAGTTAAACATAGAAATATATGTCTGTATTTGACCGAGTTAAGAAAATCGCCCTTGTTTGATAAATCTGTTATTACGATATCAAGAAATTAAAAATGATCGGGCTCTTTGCCGAAAATAACTCTTTTCATTATCTCTAGTAGAAATTCTTTTTTTCTCTCTCTTCCAAATACCGCGACAACCAAAATGTTTCTGGTTAAATTCTCTGATTCATTCTCACATTCTGCACTTCTATTAGCCCATGTTATTATTCTTATATTTTTAATCCTATCACTAATTTAATTGGAGTAGATAGTCTAAACTATCGCCCGGTTCACACTCCAGCCACGTCTGTTGAACAGGTGAAGAGGCTTATCCCTTGTTTCCTGTTCAGGTTGTGGTTTCCGGTTTTTCTCTTCTCCAATTTTCTCACTTTATTTTGTCAATTGGAGTAGATAGTCCAAACTATCGCCCGGTTCACACCCCACCCACGTCTATTGAACAGGTGAAGAGGCTCATCCCTTGTTTCCTGCTTAGGTTGTGGATTCCGGTTTCTCTCTTTTCCAGTCTTTTCACTCTTACGTAGCCCCCTGCGCATCAGTGGCGTTTTCGCCTTGCTTGGGGTGATATGATTAAAAAAAAACAAAAAAAAACTACATTCAAGGCGATAAAGCAACTATTACATAAGACGTTACTGAGTATCTTCTTCTATGTGCCCTGTTCTTTCCGGGCGTAGGCGATCATGGCTTTCCACGTCTCCCTATCCCTGTTGGCTCTTAACACGCTTTCTCCTGTTACAGCACGCAATCCCCGTTCTGTCATCCACCTGTTCAAGCCCTTCAAATATGTAATCCGCTGCCTCCCTCTGTCTCTTCTCCCCTCTATCTGGCCTGTCAGTATCAGGTTCTCCAAACCTTCCTTCCTCATTGCTTGTCACAGTAACTTCTGTTGTCTCTTCCTGATGCTCACTATTAATTTTCTTTTCGTTGCCATTCTTTCCAAAACATCATCATTGCTCACATGCTCGGTCGATGATATCCACAGCATCTTTCTGTAGAACCACATTTCAATTGCTTCAAGTTTTTCCTTCATCTTTGATGATATTGTCCAGCCTTCGCTGCCATATGGAAAAACTGGCATTACATAGCAATCCAGTAACCATTTTCTTTGTTTCTCGCGAAATTTTCCTGTCTCTTAATATTCTACTCATTCAAGCCGCTGAAATGTTAAGATAGGCCTTTAAATTACGGTTGAAGCGTTCGCATCGGGGCTAAAATAATGACGTATTTGCTGTCGGGGAAAAGAAGTCAATGTTCGAACCAGTGATAATCACCTATGATTCTGGATTCTGTTTTTCAACACAAACAATTATTCTATTTTTAATCAAAAAATAATGTAACACTGTTGCTACTATTTTTCTCGAAGACGTTTGATAAACAATGATAAACTCTTTGATGATATCGTCCAGCTTTCACATAGCAATCCAGTACTCTTTTCTTGGTTTCTAGCGAAATTTTCCTGTCTCTTAATACTCTACTCATTCACGCCGCTTAAATTTTAAGATAGGTCTTTAACTTACCGGTGATGCGTTCGCGTCGTGGCTAAAATAATGTATTTAGCCACGATGTATTTGCTATCTGTAGAACCACATTTCCGCTGCTTCAAGTTTTTCCTTCATCTTCGATAATATTGCCCAACATTCACTGAAGAACTGACATCCCGTAGCAATCTTCTTGATTTCTAGTGAAAGTTTCCTGTGTCTTAGTGCTTCTAGGACGCGTCCTTTGCTATGCCAATTCGCCTTCGGACCTCTTTCCATCTCCTGTTAGAACGGTTCCTAGCTATTTACATTTTTGTACTTGCTTGATTCTAGTATCCTTCACCTGTATTTGGCATTTTGGGTTGCTCTTTTTGCTGATGACCTTGCATTCAGTTTTATGGAGAGAAAAGAGAGAAAAATTTTGGCGCGAAAACAGAATAATAATGAAGACAGTAAATACAGATTGACATTGCTTTTAAATGTTTAATGTTCAATGTTGATTGGAAAGCACGAAATCAGAAGAGTTTTCCTCTTTTAAGACGTGCGAGAAAAGAAACTGTCAGCATGAAACTTGCGGTTACATCTAGCCAACTCAAATGTGAATTGATGAGACCTTACCGCCAATCTAGTTTTGCGATAAATTCATAAAGTCTAGATGCTATAGCGAAAAGTTCATACCAACAATTACCATGAAAGTATTTATAAAACACGATTAGGGAAACAACTTTATGGCGATGCGATAAATGACTGAAGATGATATATCAGGTCAGAACCTATAATATTGCTGATGCTGTTGTGATCCTGATTGTCTAAATATGTAGCATTAATACCGTACCAGATATGACAGTAATATTCTAAGAAGGGACAAATGATAAACATATAAATATGCAAGAAAGAAAAAAAGAAAGTGAATATGAGAATTAAGAAAGAAAGAAAGAAAGAAAGAAAGAAAGAAAGAAAGAAAAAGAACGTGAATAGATAAATAAAAAAGATCAGAGAAAGAAAGAAATAGCGTGACTAAGAAAGAAAGAAAGAAAGAAAGAAAGAAAGAAAGAAAGAAAGAAAGAATAAAGGTGGAGAGGAGAGAAAACAGAGGATCGTGGAATGAAGAAAGAAAAAAAGAAAGAAAGAAAGAAAGTAGGGAGGAGAGAAAATAGAGGATCGTGGAATGAAGAAAGAAAGAAAGAAAGAAAGAAAGAAAGAAAGAAAGTGCGGAGGAGAGAAAATAGAGGATCGTGGAATGAAGAAAGAAAGAAAGAAAGAAAGAAAGAAAGAACATGAATAGGAGATAAAGAAGATCAGAGGTAGAAAGAAAGAACGTGAATAAGAGATAAATAAAGAAGATCGCTGAATGAAGAAAGAAAGAAAGAAAGAAAGAAAGAAAGAAAGAAGTAGGATTGTGGAATGAAAAAAGAAAAAGAAACTGTTTTTATACAGGAGTGTGATGGTTAAACTGGTTATAATAAATGATGTTCAAAATACGAATCAAAGAGGGAGTCATATCAAGTGAATATCGTGACGATAACGAGAATAGGCAACTAATGACTCTTAATTTGAAGAAGTTAAACATCCGAGCAAGAGTCAAGTTCTCAAAGTTGCCCCTCTTCAGAAGAATCTCTTCGAGAGAATTTTTTCTTACGAATGGAACAAGGAAAAAAGGGTGGCTGACTCGGCTTTGCGGATGTAGCAGGCCGTATCCGAGCTGTAAAAGTTTGAACTTGTGTAGCTATATAATGGCGTTTATCTGAATATTTACCATGGAAACATTAACACAGATTACCTGAATAAAACGTGACCCGCTAAAAAACTATGCGTGGGCAACGAGAGGGCTTCAAAATAGTAAAATGTTTAGGCCCATCAGTGGAAATTCGGAGACGAGAAATTCAGGTTTGTGAAAGCATGGTTTTATTCAACCGATATGTTACTGTTTTACTGTCTAATTCATCTTTGATTTAGATCTTCGTGGACAATGTAACAGAAATCGTTTTCTCATGACACCCCTAGCTAAAAACTGCTTCTATCATTCATATTCAGTAACTTACTCTCAAAATTTACTCTTTCCGAACGTGAATAATTATATGCTATAGATCTACCATCCGCCCGTGCATTGAATACTGCTGCCATATCTGGTTGGGTGCCCCTGCTATTCGCCTCGCACTTCTCGACAAGGTACAGCCGAGGGTCTGTAATGTGATCGATACCGACTTTGCAAACCGTCTGCAGTCTCTCTCAGCGGCGCGACGTGGCTTCCCTGTGTCTCTTCTATAAATACTTTCACGGCCTCTGCTCCGATGAACTTAGATCACTGGTGCCCCCTAGATACGAATTTTCACGAGAAACTAGATTGGCAGCTAGATCCCACCCTTTTACAGTGAAACGGATAAAATGCAACCGCAACTTCTACTCCAACAGTTTCTTTTCTCGCACTTCCTGGCTGTGAAATTCCCTTCCACACGATTGCTTCCCTGACGGCTACAATCTCCAGGAGTTTAAATGTAATGTTAATAGACACCTCCTAACACGCTAACTTGCATCTATTCCCTCAAACACTCACCATCTAACCAACCCTCAGCCTTGGTATCCTTTCTATCTCCCTCCTAACATTTCCTATATCTAACCATCCTTTCCCATCACTCCTTCGACCCTATGTAACCCCCTGCGCTACAGTGGCAGTGGAATGCCATGCTCGGGGTGAAACGATTTTAAAAAATGGCTTTTATTTGCGAAGGTCTTCAATAGAGTAAGGATATCTTCGTGATGGTATGTTTGTGAAAGATAAAAAAAACTGAACAGTGGATAATAAATCATTATTCATAAGAATGCGTTAAATTTCGTGAAGATTGTGCAGCTCCAGATCAGATATAGCAGCAATCCTCTAATTTCGTCTTTTTTTTTTAATCGTATCACCCCGAGCAAGGCAGTAACGCCACTGATATGCAGGGGGCTACGTAATAGTGAAAAGATTGGAAAAGAGAAAGCCGGAAACCACATCCTAAACATCTATCTACTCCAATGGCATTATTAACTCTTGTAAAGATAAAAGAAAAATTCATTTAATACGACTTATCAACCATATGCAAGCTATTTAGAGACTGAAAATCTTTTAGACTAAAATAATTATTTATTGATACAAGACTTGTTAATTAACCCATAGCTGGAGGTAGAAGGGATGGATTCGTACCTTTCACAATAGTATTAGTGCGTAACTGAATATAAGAAACCCAAATGGAATTGAAACTCTACTCTCAGATTTACAATTTTGAGCCACTATCTATTACATCACTCACACGTACAAGATCTGAGCACCGATATTTACAAGCGCTTACCAACCGAATGTATTGATTTTGCTTAACTTCGATAATCATACTAGTGTTTTGAAAGATACAGTCAAAGATTTAAAATAATACGGAATATATTAGAAGAAAATCGAATTCGACGAAAGTAAAGAAGACACGGAAATGGCCGGTTGAAATAAAAAGCGGCCATATTTGCGAGGAGTATTTAATGAAATAGAACAAAAATGAAAGATCAAGTGATAATGCCAAACTACAAAATTAAAAGTACAAGACGAAATAAAATAAACGAAAAGAACGAAGCAGAAGAGTCGGTTGACTAAAAAGTAGAATAGAATCCAAGTTAAACGAAACCACCATTAGAATTACGTATACTATTACATGTTTGAGTTTGAGTTTTGTTAAACGACATATCAACACCTCTGTGGGTTATTTAATGCCAAAAAAGGTGGGGTCTTAAGGCATTGTTTTTTAATATTCAGTTATAGTGAGAATGTTGATTTAGTCAGATTTTAATGAACATGTTTTTATTCTTTTTTATTGTAGAAAAATGAAAATGTCTTCTAGTTTTTGATTCCAAAATGTTTTGCTGAGAATAATTTTTTTCCTTCAAAAAATGTGTTATGGTAATAATTTTTTCTTCAGAAATGTATTGTTGGTAATATTTTTCCTTCAAAAATGTATATTTTTCTATAAAAGTTTATTTTTATTTATATATTTTGTTATAGTGGAACATCCAGCCATCCCCGAGAATAGAATGCTCTACTTAATAAAAGACGGTAACGAGCGGTACGAAGATGGGAAAAAAGATCTTAGGCATTCGCCTGACTGCTCTATGATACTGTCAGCACTCTGTCTTCGGGTAGATGGCGCTCTTTGCTTCCGAGCAGAGAGCACAAACCCAGTCGTGGTTCCGCCGAAGGGTAGAACCACGACTGGGGAAAAATAGACAGAGATGTTTTGGCCCGGCTATATGGCCGGGAATACCCACTATAAAATGACCATGTGTCTGGCCTTGCGTGGGATGGCTATTAAATACGGAAAAAAGGTCTTAGGCATTCGCCTGACTTTTCTATGACACTGTCAGCCCTCTGTCTTCGGGTAGAGGGCGCTCTCTGCTTCCGAGCAGAGAGCACTAACCCAGTCGTGGTTCCGCCGAAGGGTAGAATCACGACTGGGGAAAAATAGACAGAGATGTTTTGGCCCGGCTATATGGCCGGGAATACCCACTAAAACTGACCATGTGTCCCATCTGGCCTTGCGTGGGAAGGCTAGTAAATACAAAAAAGTCTTAGGTGAAGGCATTCACTATTCGATAGTCGATTCCGCTCCAACCCGTAACTTGCCTATATGTGTATTCTTGTTAATTGTACCTTAGTACAATAAATCTGTATTTTTTTATTCCTGGTATGGTGTTCTTTTCTTCAATTGATCATTTTATACTGTATTTCTTTTCGGGATATATCATATTTCTATAAAAGAGTATTTTTATACTTTCATATGGTTTTGACGTCAGTTTGGGGTTTAACTATTTTCCCATAGCTGGGACCCTAACAGGTGCTACCACTCCGGGTCCGGGTGTACCTGAGAACAACGGCAATTAAGAGGTAGTTCCATGCTCCTCACAACCTCCCAATCAGAGGCCTTGCTGCTGGATGCAGTTTACCGTCATGCCCAAGATCACTATCACATGTAATATTAAATCTTCTACTCTTACAACTGATGATAGTGATAAAAGAAAAAAATGGACGTCTGCAAAACAAGTAGCGATACAGACGCAGTCAAAGCAAGAAGAAAGAAAACGTTGGTGTTAACGACCTGTTATTATCGGAAGGATTTTCCTTTCGATGTAAAAAGTGTCCGGAGCCTCACAGTGTTAATTTCTGGTAAAATCTTTGGTCATTATATGAAGATTTCGTAGGCCCGCATCTGCATTATGTAATAATATCAATTTATGGTTACAATGGAAAGTTGTTCTAATTATCGTATATTGCGGAAATCTTCTTACAGTGAACGTGTATGTGGATTTTAATTCGACATGTGTCTACGGTCACGCTATCTAAAAACACGAAAGCAAAGACACAGACCGACACATATAGTTTAAAATGTCTTGTATTTACAGAATGTGTGTTTTGATGCAGTGGGTATCGGCTCGGTATTAGAAATCAGAGAACCGAGTTCGAATTCCATTTGAATTCGTGTCATTCACTTACGCCCAATTACACTCGGTAAAAGAATTTATCCGTCTCTTCTCCCTCCAACTATGGGTTAAATATACGGACAGATTAAGTTCTATATCAACTAGTCTACTGCAGACTGCAATGGTAACCTACTGCGGGAAAAGCTTTTGCCAAGACAGGCATGCTTCTTTTAGATATGATCGCCCAAGCGTGTAACAATATGGCCCTTAATTGACTGATTTACAAGGTAAAGAGAAACTCTGTATTGTAGAAAGAGTATTTATAGATATAGACAATGTAAAAATCAACAACATTTGTACCATTCGGTCTGTGCATAGAATACTATTGCCATGTCTGGTTGGGTGCTTCTGCTATTCATTCAAGGTTTTCGACAAAATTCAAAGAATCTGCAAAATAATCGAGGCTAACTTTGATTTTCGACTTCAGTTACTTTCTCAACGACGTGATGTGGCTTCTCTCAGCCTTTTCTATAAAAATTTACATCGCAACTCCACTGACGAACTTTTTCCCAGGTGCCACAACCAGATGAATTGAATCGTGCTACTAGATTGGCATCTAGGTCCCACTAATTTATTGTTTAGATATTTAAATGTAACCGCCTCTTCTACTTTAATAGTTTTTTCTCGCACTTCCCGCCTGTTGAAATCATTATTTAAAAAAGAATTAAAATTCAGTTGTATTTCTTTTAAGCCTTGAAACATGTTTTGAGAATTCAAAATATTATTCTGTAAAACTTACGTCTTAGTGGATTTATTACCTTGCTTGAGGTAAAATGTTTACTTTAAAAGGAATTAAAATTCAATCAAATTCCTCTTAGCCTTAAGACATGTCTTGAAAATTGAAAATGTTATTCTGAACACTTAATGAAAACACCCGATTTTTCGGTTGAATCTCTTCTATTCGGTATTGACATCCCCGATTTTTTTTTAATTATAAGAAACAAAATAAAAATTAAAGGATTTCCCGAAGGAATATCGTTCCTTGCTTCGCATCTTATATTATGCCACATCTCTCTCTCTCTCTCTCTCTATATATATATATATATATATATATATATTATTGATTTCTTTAACGATCAGTGCAAATTCCTTAGCCTCATAGAGTCATTTACCGCAAGTCACCAACCTCTACTTTTTCCAGATATCCCTTCTTTTATTTTAACTATATTTATCTGCTGTAATTAATATCCTTTGATTGATATTTAATGGGAGGGAAAATCGTCTCTCTCGTTACTTTACTACTCAAATTAAAAGATATTTTATAACAGCACTCTCCTTCACACGGGTAAAATAATGCTAGGCAGTCCTTCGTAACTTCGATAACAAAAGGAAGCGGGAGATGAGAGGACTAGAACAAGGGCTGATAAGCTTAAACTGCTTGTTTTGGCGTTAAGAGTCTCGGTCCATCGAATATTTATAGCGGACAGAAGGTTTATATTTAACGGAGAAATGCTTTTTATATGTAAACGTCTTAAGAGATCAGGGTTCCCCTATTTTATTTACGTTATCCCCCACTTTGACATAAACACATTCTCCATCGTCGACCTGTACAGTAAAGATTCAAAAGCATATAGTGAGGAATAAATTATGTTTTGATGGGCAATATTTTCGATGCAATAAAAACGTAACAAATTTGCAAATCACCCATCCGTCCGTAATGAGAATACTGCTGTCATATATGGTCAGGCGCCCCTGCTGTTCATCTCAGTGTTCTCGACAGGCTCCAAAGGAGAATCTGTAATGTGATAGGTCCCGAGTTGGTATCTCGTCTCCAGCCACTTTCTCACAAGCGGTATGTGGCTTCCCTCTGTCTATTCTACAAATATTTTCATGGCTTCTGCTCCGACAAACTTAGGTCACTGTTGTCCCTTTCCCAATAATTTAATCGTGCAACCAGACTGGCAACAAGGTCCCGCCCATTTACAGTTAGATCAACTAAATGTAGCCGACCATTTACTCCCTCAGACCCTTTTCTCGCACTTCCCACCTGTGGAACTCCCTTCCATATACTTGCTTTCCTGAGGGCTACAATCTTCAGGAATTTAAATGCAATGTCAATACTCATCTCTGATCCACTTGACTCCAGTCCTTTCTACATCACCCCGTATATCTTGTTCTTTTCCTTTCTCTCTGCCGTCGCAACTGTCTTCACACCTGAGTTCCGATCCTTCTCTTGACATCCCCTGTAACTGAGTCGTTTTTCTCTTCACTTTCCTTCTGTCTAAACTTTTACTTTTATGTAGCTCCCCTGCGCATCAGTAGCGGTACCACCTTGCTTGGGGTGAAACAATTTTTTAAAAAGCCTGTCCTAAATTTTTGTTGGCTGATAGAATGAAACAATATATAACATCACGCATGGCCGGTTCCAAAGATTACTGGCGGCTCTGCAAAATATTCTGAACAACAGAAGATTCTCAATCCCTATTGATGTGCGTTGTAGTGCAGTGGATATCGACTCGGAACGACAAATCGGGGAGCCGAGTTCGAATTCCAGTTGAATTCCTTGTATTCACTTACGCACAAATACCCTTGGGAAAGGTATTAATCTGTCTCTTCTCTCCAGTTATGGGTTAAATACTAAAACAGATTGGTTTCTACGGCCTTGGCCAGCAACCAGTCTACCACAGAAAGCAATGGCAATATACTGCGGGATAATCTTCTGCCCAGTCAGTCATGTCTCTTCCGAGACATGATCGACCAAGCGTGTATCAGGTATGGCACTTAACTCACTGATCTAATCAGTGCTGAATTAGCTAAGCATCTCACCTCTTATGACCTACTCTCTGACAAAAAATATGGCTTCCGCGACGCCAATTTTAACGATGATGTGCTAGCGACCATCACTGAATATGCATACTAGAGTTTTGTTAAGAACAGCGAAGCTCGAGCTGTTGCTGTAGATCAGGGGTCGGCAACATTTTGGAGAGTGAAGGCCAAAAAACTATGTAGATTAATTTAGATTGAGACCCCTACTTGATCAGTTTCAATATTTAAACGATATTAATAGGATCCTCCCAGATTATTTGCCAAACTTATCATGGATTATTTACCAATCCTACCTGGGTTTGTACCGCCTCTCTCTCTCTCTCTCTCTCTCTCTCTCTCTCTCTCTGTATATATATATATATATATATATATATACCCCTAGAGTCTAAAATGACCGCAAAATAGTTGATAAGATTACAGTAAATCAGTAAAATAAAATAAATAATTTTTATTTTTATGTTAAATTCATTTAGTCAACAAAAAATGTGAATATTCCCCCCCCCGTAATTTTGAAACAAAAACAAACGCAATGTTGTTTACAATGTCACAAAAAACATCAAATCACGTTTACACAAAACAAAAGAAAATAGATATTTTTAATGGAATTTTTTAACAATTTTGAAACAACAATTTTTTATATAATTAATTTTTATATAACCAAGTCTTAAAGGAATTTATCTATTTAATATTATAAATATTATAAGTACTGAAGGAAGCCTGTTTCCAACGCGGTTTACTGGAAGGCAACAATCAATGGGACTCTACAATGGAGGAAGGTGTCTTGTATCTTCTCCTACTACTTAAATGTTCTCAGTTGCACGGGCAACGCCGGGCTATGATGCTAGTATATATATATACATAAGACATTTTTTTATTATAGCATAGAGGACATATTTTCCTCCTGTCATGCTTATGATGTGTAAGTGAGAGTACCGACTAAGCGTCGGCTCAGATCATTCTCTTTCCTACAAGTTATTAAACTATACTACTAGTTTTTATACGTTGCCATCATATATACAGTACTGTGAAAAAGTATCAAAACAAGAACTATTTTATCTTTTATAAGACATCAAAATAAACATTAAAATCACCCCTGTCCTAACAATTTTGCATACTACCGGAAAGACGTGCGTTGTGGCGCATTGGATATCGGCTCGGAACGAGAAATCGGGGAGCCGAGGTCGAATTCCAGCTGAATTCATTGCATTCACTTACGCGCAAATACCCTTGGGAAAGGTATTAATCCGTCTCTTCCTTCCAGTTATGGGTTAAATAACAGGACAGATTGGGTTCTATAGCCTTGGTCGGCAACCAGTCTACCGCAGAAAGCAATGGCAACCTACTGCGGGACAATCTTCTGCCCAGTCAGTCATAACTCTTTCGAGACATGACGCCCAAGCGTGTATCACGTATGGCACTCAACTGACTGACTTACCGGTAAGACAGGGGTAATTTCCTAAAACTTTACTGAAATTCAAATACAGGGTGAAAAGCTCAGCAAATTGTTAATAAATATTGATTATTTAAAACTAGGTGTGAAAGAAATGTATTAAAAAGTAGTTATATTTAATTTTTCCAGTTTTCTATTAAACAAGCTATTTTGAAACTAATCATTATTCAATTATCCGTGGATTTTGACTGAAATTTTTCTTATTCCCCCGCTCTCGAATTGATAAATCTAATGTTACTTCGCAAGACACACTTTACAAGCTGCTTGGCAGGAGATACCATTAGATACATTGAAGAAGCTTGTGATGACAGATTGAAGGCTATGATCAAAGCAAAAGGCTATTATACTAAATATTAAATTTATTTTGTAACAAGTACTTTTTTCTTGTTAAAGCATTTGTTGAGTAAATCAAATAAAATTACTTTAATTAAATTGTTTATTTTTTGTTAATATGCCTCATAAAATATAAAATAGTTCTTGTCCTAATACCTTTGCACAGTACTATATATATATAAGAAAAATTAAGGCAGACACGTTATTTCATAGTAAATAGGAAGTGTAGGCCTATTTCAAGCGAACCATCATCAGCTTCTGTCTTTATTGTACAAAAACTTTTACACGAATCCGTGAAAAATTCTTTGTACAATAAAGACGGAAGCTGATGATGATTCGCCTGAAATAGGCCCACACTTTCGATTTACTATGAAATAACGTGTCTGGCTTAATTTTTCTTATATTTGCTCTATATGTATTTATATACATATATATTTAGAGCTCTCTTAGAGAGTTATCCTACCTCCGTATGTACAGGATACTCCTTTGGATTCTTCTATACCCACACTGCATGCTGATATATATATATATATATATATATATATATATATATATACTTTGAAAAACAGTAGTTACTCTGTCGTGTAGCATCGCTCATTCAGTAAAAATGAATTAGATTATATTAAAAAGTATGCCTTCTTCCACCGAACGCCCATAGCCCAGAGGTAGAATCGCCGACTGACGCCAATTCGGTCGGGTTTCAATCCTGGGTTAAAAAGCAATCGGAGTCTAACCGTACTGATGAGCTGTGTCTGGGGATGACAATATATATATATATATATATATATATATATATATATATATATATATGAGCTGTGTCTGGGGATGACAATATATATATATATATATATGAGCTGTGTCTGGGGATGTCAATATATATATATATATATATATAAAGATACAACGGTTTGTATTATACTGGAAAGGATGTGTAAATTAGATGACAATGAAAACTTTATACCAATTATATTTACACATTTTTTATTTGAAGTGTAGTGCAAATTAGAAAATTTAATTCATACACATACACACAAAGAAAAACATATATGCCTAAATGATATGGTATTTTGATTGTCATCATAACCAGGAAGAGAATAAAAAAAGTTCATTACAGATTTATGGACGAATAAACTGCACATAAATTTCCTTATCAAGCAATATGAAAAAGTTACTCTCCCCACTCCAAAGTTAAAAACAAGTCTTTAGTCTAGTAAATAGATAGAATTGATGGTGAATACTTGAATGAATGTTTAAACAGGCTTAAAATATACATTTATTGTATTTTTTTTATAACTGCTTCACTGTTTATTAAAATTGTTTTGCGAATTTAACAGAGGATGGAACATGCGACACAGAATTTTAACAGAGAATGAAAAATGCGACAACGAGATTCGAAGTACGCATGAGACTAGCGAAAAAAGCATTTCAACAAGAGCGTCACTTAAAATTGTCAAAACTGGGAAGCGTTGTAACAGGAGATAGAAAATGTGACACTAAGATCCGAAGCATACATGGGACTAGAAAAAATAGCATGCAAACAAACTCATCGCTTAAAACTTCTCAAAACTGGTAAGCGTTTTAACTGGGGATGGAAAATTTGGCACCAAGATCTGAAGCACGCATGGGACTAGCGAAAGTAGTTTTCCAACAAGCGCATTTTTTTAAAATGTTATAAAGGGTTTTCACTTGAAGAAGTGTTCTAATCTTTTTCGAATAAACTTTGTCTTGAAAAAAAAGAGTTTTTAAATCTTTTAAGCACCTTGATCTTTGATCACTACCTGTTCATTTAATCCAGCAGGTCGAGGTAATTCATTAAAATAAGAGTGATAGAAAGAAAATCTTAATGAAATAAGACTTGACAAAATAAAACCCGACAAGACGAGACTTGATGAATTAACATCTGATGAAATACGACTTGATCAAACTCGATTGGATAAAATACAAATAGATTGATTGGAGAGCCGAGTTCGAATTCCATTTGAATTCGTTGCATTCACTTACGCTCAAATACCCTTGGGAAAAGTTATAATACATCGCTTCTCCCTTCAGCTATGGTTTAAATATCAGAACAGATTGGTTTCCATAGCCTTGGTTGGCAACCGGGCTGCGAGAAAATCCTCGAGCATGTATCACGTATGGCAGTTAACTGACTAGTTGATTATTTACTATTTATGGCTCTTTAACATTTTGCACGCTATTAAGTCAGAAGAACTTCTAGAATCTTTATGGATTAATAATTGTTTACTAATATAGGCCCTAATAATTAACAAATAGATGGTGGAGAGAGCTGGAGTCATACATTTTTTTCTAAGCGTATTTACTTTCTGGCTTGATAAAATAAGAATCGTTTATTTAAATCGTGATAAAATTAGGCGGGAATGAATAAGATTAGATAAATAATAATAAACTTTTCCTTACACCTAATGATGTGTAGGGCAGCGTTTTTGCTGTTTCCGTAACAAACTGTTTTTTTTTGGGGGGGGGGGCAGGGTTGTTAGCCCTGCGCCCAAACTCCAAACCTGGAGGAAGGTGATTTTCTAATCGTAGCTTAGACGTAACACTCGGATGAAAATAAAAGGTACCCAACGAGGATCGAACTCACTTATAATGATTCTAGCGAGATGAACTTACTAACCATTACACCACGCCGAGTTGCCCAAAAAATAGATAAGTTGGACTGTTATTAAATAAGATTTCAAAAAATAAAATTTGACAAACTATAAATTAAAAAAGCAATAGTTGATTAAATTTAGCAAAATAATAGTTTATGAAATAAGACTTCAAAAAAATAGGACTTTATAACGTTTGACGAAAGATTAAAATTCAAATTTAAATTAAAATATAAAATTATAAAAAGTATATTTTTAATTTAAATTTGAATTCAAATTTTAAATTTAAGTTCAGTTTTTTTACCTTCATGTAATTTTAGAATATTTAGATTTTTACTCTTGTTATTAATAAAACAGTAACTTAAATTTATAATTTTTAATTCCTAGGAAAATCGAGTGAACTTAAATGCAAATCTATTAAACCGTCAATTTGAAATATGCACCTGAAGATTGCATAACGCATGTGAATCCGAGCTGTGCCTTCGACGTAGGACAATATATATATATATATACTCTCATTACGATTGAGCTCTCTGGAGAGGAGAATTTTAAGAACAGTTTTTTACGTGTTATTCTTCAGCAATGAATTGAGTTCTTTCGGTGACTGTCATGTGTATACACTGCTTATATATAACACGCTAAAATTTCACCACTCTCGTTCTATACGCCTATGGCTTAAGAAGTAGTGGATCGGAGAGACACCAAATCGCTCGAGTTTCGGTCCCGGTCAGGAGCAAGTAGATACTAAGCTACACTGATGATACGTGATACAGCAAAACAGGCTTGTATGTGGATGACAAATATATTTTTTTTTCATTTGTAAACGTGTTATTACGCTACCTAGGTTTCTACAGTGGTGTCTTCAGGAGATTTGCAACAACTGATTTTACCGGTTTTTTTTTTCATTTTTTTAAGAACTCTCACGTAACGGTGTTTTTTTTTTTTGTTTGTTTTTTTGTTTGTTTTTTTTTTCAACATCTACGTGGCAGGGAATTTTTGAACGCTCAATTTTTAAAATCACAAAGAATTATGCCGTTTTCATCCATCGTTGTATGAACCTAAGAGATATTTTTTAGTATGGTTACATTTAGTCATAATTTCCTTTTTTTCATACAATAGTTCGTTTTTGTTTTGGAATAGCACAATCTTCAAATTTTCTTCTTAGCACAGTCTACATATTTTGCCACCGTTGTAAGGCTTGGCTGTTTTTACTATACACCGCTGTTATGTCTGGATCTTTAATTTGGCCATGTACCTTGTAAATGATTTCTTTTGTGTTGCAAAGTCCTTGAAGTGTACATTTATTTTTGTCCATGAAGTTGCATTCTTTATTAGTGGTTTTGTTTTGTACAATGCTATCTAAGTTTCTGACGTTTTTTTGTTTTGTTTTTTTATGAAACTATCCAAATTACTTGTGCAACTATAACTTAGCTTGATTGTGTTTCTGTTGAAAATTTTGTTTAGTTCTGATCCTTTTGGAAAGAGTCTATCTATCAGTTTAAAAAATATTTTTCATATTTTGGTCTTTAACTCCATATATATATATATATATATATATATATATGTGTGTGTGTGTGTGTGTGTGTGTGTGTGTGTGTGTGTGTGTGTGTGTGCGAGTCAGTCAAGCTGTCAAAAATGACAGCAAAATATTCATATCGATTTGCTAAAATGGTGGCAATAGATACATTGATGTACCTATTATTCAATATCCTATATTAGTAAAATAAAAAATTAATCTAAACATCTGAGCCAGACAGGTGTATATATATATAGATTGTGTGTGAGAGAGAGAGAGAGAGAGAGAGAGAGAGAGAGAGAACGAAAGAGAGAGAGGTGAGAAACCACAAAAAATAGTAAATAACTAAAACAGGTATGGGAATAGAAAATGTAAGTTATGCAACACGGTTATTCTATTAGTAGAAATAATAATATACAGTTTTGAAGTGAAATAGTATGTCCGGGTAATGAGTCTATCTCCAACAACTACAACTAACTAGGCACCAACTTACTGACGAATTAAGCCAGTGCTTTACAAATTTACAACTATTTGCAACTACACAACTTCAGTAATTAGTCGGCCTTCCCACTTAAGGCGAAATGTGGCACAAGGCCATTTTATTTGGTCTTCCGGGCCATATAGCCGGCCAAAAATATCTGTCTATTGTTCCTTAGGCGTGACTCTACACTTCGGTGGAGCCACTACCGAGTTAATGCTTTCCGCCCGAAGGCAGAGAGCTGACAGTGACAATGGCAGTTACTGCGAGACAACTGCAGTATTTAGTTGGTCTTCCCACTTAAGGCAACATTTGACACATGGTCATTTTTATGTGGGCCTTCCAGGCAATATAGCCCAGCCAGAAATATTTGTCTATCTTTGCCAAGTCGTGACTCTATCTTTCAGCGGAGCCACTACCTGGTTAATGCACTCAGCCCGAAGACAGAGCGCTGACAGTGACAATGGCAGTTACTGCGAAGCAACTATAGTATTTATTTAGCCTTCCCACTTAAGGCAACATGTGACACAAGGTCATATTCATGTGGGTCTTCTGGGCTATATAGTCTAGCCAAAAATATCTGTTTATCGTTGCTCATTCGTGACCCTACCCTTCGGCGGAGCCACAACTGGGTTAGTGCTCTCCGCCTTCGGGCGGAGAGCTGACAGTGACAAAGGGAGTTACTGCAAGGCAACTGCAGTAATTAGTCGGCCTTCAAACTTAAAGCGAAATGTGGCACAAGGCGTTTTAATGTTTTAATGCCATATAGCCCGACCAAAAATATCTGTCTCCAGCCATGACTCTACCCTTCGGCGAGCCAGGTTTGGGTTAATGCTCTCCGCCCGAGGGCAGCGAGCTGACAGTGACAATGGCAGTTACTACGAGGCAACTGCACTATTCAGTTGGCCCTCCCACTTAAGACAACATGCGGCACAAGGCCATTTTCATGTCGGTCTTCCGAGCCATATAGCCCGGCCAAGAATATATGTCTATTTTTCCCCGCTCTTGCTCTATCCTTCGGCGGAGCCACGACCTGGTTAATGCTTTCCGCCGGGAGGCAGAGAGCTGACAGTGACAATGTTTTTGCTGCGAGGCAATTGCAGCATTTAATTGGCCTTCCCACTTAAGTCAACATGTGGCACAATAACATTTTTATGTGGGTCTTCCGGGTCATATAGCCCTGCCAGAAATATCTGTCTATTGTTCCCTAGTCTTGATTCTTCCATTCGGCGTGGCCACGACTGGGTTAATGTTTTCCGCACGAAGACAGATAGCTGACAGTGACAATGGCAGTTACTTCGAGGCAACTGCAGTTTTAATTGGCCTTCTTACTTAAGGCTACATGTAACACATGTCATTTTTATGTGTGTTCTCCGGGCCATAGGGCACGGCCAAAAATATCTGTCTATCGTTGCCCAGTCGTGACTCTACCCTTCGGTGGATCCATGACTGGGTTAGTGCTCTCCGCCCGAAGATAGAGCGCTGACAGTGACAAAGGCATTTACTGCGAGCTGACTACTGCCGATCTTTGTATAGGCTGGATTATTCCATTCCTTGCATACAAAAAGGGGTGTTTCCACAACACTTATCATAGCATAGAGGATATATTTTCCTACTGTGAAGCTCATGGTGAGAGAGTGAGAGGACATGCTAATCGTCGGCTCAATCGTGACCATATTGTCTCGGCTCAGTTCATTCTCTTTCCTACAAGTTATTAAACTATACTACCAGTTTTTATACGTTACCATAATTTCTGACGGCAGAGATACACTCGTATATATAGAAACATTAGTGTTTAGCCTAAAGGGAACTTCTGCTTACAGTGGGGATAGCGGAAACAATTTAATATATAACTTAGGAACAATATGGTGACATTTAGATTACGAGTTCCGTACCGAGACTAAGCAACAGATTATGGAGCGGCCATATCAAGTTATTTAATAAATGTTTACCTATCAATGACCCATAGTAATTAAAATAAATTGTTAAATTTCAGAATTACTATTGCCTTTCCGTTAAACACTACTGTGCTTAAGTGATATACAGATTACCAAGTAAAAAGCGCTAAATTTAGAAAGAAATTTATTTAGCTCTTATGATCAACGCACAAACGGAACAATTCTCTTCTCCTCGGGGTTCTTGACAAAATACAGCGAAGAATCTGTAATGTGATTGATACCGACTTGGCTGACCGCCTGCAGTGTTTCTCTCACCGGCGTGACGTGGCATCCCTGTGCCTCTTCTTTAAATACTTTCATGGCTTCTGCTCTGACGAACTTGAATCACTGGTGCCCCCTAGATGTGAATTTGCACGAGATACTAGATTGGCAACTAGGTCCCACCTTTTTACAGTGAAACCGATGAAATGTAACCGCAATTTCTACTCCAACAGTTTCTTTCCTCGCACTTCCCGCCTGTGGAATTCCCTACCGCATGCTTGCTTCCCCGACGGCTACAACCTCCAGGAGTTTAAATGTAAGGTCAATAGACACCTCCTAACACATTAACTCACAAACACTCTCGCTAACTCTCTCTCCCTATGTAAGACGTCTATCACCCTCCTTCTGGCATTTCCTATACCCAATCCCTCTATGTAACCCCCTGCGTTATAGTGGCAGTGGAATGCCTTGCTTGGGATGACACGATTAAAAAAAAAAATTATCGTAGATGTTCGAAATATTTGCCTGAATGTTCACAACACAGTTAATTTGCGGATAGTGCCAAAAAGAATTCCCTACATTCCCTTCTATTTCAATGAATCAATATCGACGATGACAAGACGACGGTTTTGCAAGCAATTTAGGAGTATTTTTTTAAATCGTGTCACCCCAAGCAAGGCATTCCACTGCCACTATCGTGCAGGGGGTTACATAGAGCGATTGGGTATAGGAAATAACGAGATGTTGACAGAAACTACGGCGTGGTCAGAGTTTCCGAGAGGGCAGAGCTGTCTGGTGGAGCAAGAATTTGGGGTGGAGGTGAAGCAGAGGTCAAGTAGCAAGTCCCTTCCATTAAGGCTATTGAAGAAACGCGTGGGGAAGTCCACCACTTGCGTAAGGGATTGGGAGATCGAAAAATTAAAGTGTGGACACCAGCAGGGTCGGTTACAGAGTTTTCCAGCCAGTTAGTGTGGTGGGCGTTAAAGTCGCCAAACACGAAGATATGGGCAGATGGGTGCGAAGAAATGGCCTTGTCGATATTGTCAGAGATGCTGTCAAGTACCGAACAGTCAGAGGAGGACGGGGAGCGGTAGAGGAAGAAGAGATAGCTAACAGAGCTATACGACGGATAAAATGATCCATAGCATTCAGATGTAGAGGTTTAGGACGCGATTGAGATAGACCAATTTTTCTTAAATAATAAATCTGCCGCATTTTTTACTTGGCCTCTTGTACATTACCGTGAACTTCTGAGATTAAATCCCGTTGTCAAATATATTTCATTGGTGACGAATACCAAATCTACACCTGAACAATTGACGATTCTAACGATACCGTCAATGATTGAAGTCAATGATTCTAACGATACCGTCAATGTGTTTTTCTGTTAGAAAAATGTTTACAATATGGGATTGATTATATTTCTTCTTAGGAATGGTATTGGCTCATATTTTCTTTTTTATAATCGTGTAGCCCCAAACAAAGGCATTTTACGACAACTGTTGTGCAGGAGGTTACATAGGAGGAATGTAATGAGAAAGAATGACTGGTTATAGGCGGTGTCAGGAAGAGAGTATGAGAAGGAAGAGAATACTGATAAGAGAGGGATGGACATAAAAATGCATGAGAGAGAGGATGTAAGTTATTGAGACAGGAGATGACTATTGACTTTACATTTAAATCCTTGAAGATTAAGCAAAGCAAAGTAATTAGTCATAGAGAAATGCAAATAATGACGACTTACATTGAAGGAATTCAACTCTGAATAGAATCTAGCCCACTAGACATGAGAGAAAAAGTGGCGATTTTTAAGAGGTGGGGAGGAGTAGTAAAATAATATTCAACGCACAGCCCACACAATTGAGACGGCTAATTAAGTAAATGTGCGTTGTGGTCCAGTGGATATCGGCTCGGAACGAGAAGCCGGGGAGCCAAGTTCGAATTCCAGTTGAATCCATTGTATTCACTTACGCGCAAATACTCTTGGGAAAGATATTAATCCGTCTCTTCCTTCCAGTCGGCAACCAGTATACCGCAGAAAGCAATGGCAACCTACTGCGGGATAATCTTCTGCCCAGTCAGTCATGTCTCTTTCGAGACATGATCGCCCAAGCGTGTATCACGTATGGCACTTAACTGACTCAATATAATAGTTGAAAACAATTAAAACTTCTACTGGGCATAAAGTGGGGGATATGTTTTCTATTGTTATAAAGTAATAAGCTGATCCCCCATTAAATACTAGCCAGCTAGTCTACCACAGAAAGCAATGGCAACCTACTGCGGGATAATGTTCTGCCCAGTCAGGCATGTCTCTTTCGAGACATGATCGCCCAAGCATCTATCGCGTATGGCACTTAACTGACTGAATTAGGTAAAAATGCTTTGCAATATTAGACAATTTTTAAACTTTTTAGCAGATGCCAATCAACGGATAGGACTGAGGAATCAGATATCTTACTACACCACTACCCTATCTTTAGCAGTGACCCACTAGCAGAGAGGAGTTTTCATCCGGTTGATAAAGGACAAAAAAATGGAATTAAAGTCCAAACTACCTGCAACAAAAATTTCTGACAAGTTAAAGATAAACCAACTAGCAGAACGTTCAAATGAGTAAATCTTCTAATAAGAGAAGAAACATAAAGAAAGATATTAATAACATAATACACACATAAATGCTTAAATAAGCAAACTCGTCCAAGTTGATAATGGAGGTGTTTTTTCTTGCTGTTTACAACCGCCCTGGGCATATATCAACAATAGTTGAAGCTGAAGAGAATCAACCATCTTCAGTGATTGCATTTGAAGCGCTTGCGGGCCTCGGTAAATTTTGTTATTTTCCGGACATCCAACGCTGTGGGAATTAAATTTGTATCGACATGGAGAGAAACGTATTTTTTAATTGAAGAGAAGGGAGATAATTGCATTTGAGATATGATGTCATTGACAATTCCCCCACTTTTCTTTTTTACTCATTAGATAAAATAGATAGACAGATATAAAATAAGCGTGCAAACGAAAATTAAGAAAGAAAAATCAAAGCGTTTTTGGTTGACTTAAGAAACAACCAAAGAAACTCTTCTCTTCAAGGAAGTTAACTTATTATCTCTGTCGTGCTTTTGAAGGAGTCAGACGTAATACTATACATTTGTATTATAAACAGAGCCATTCTTATCTATAATTTTGGCATGTTTACTTGAGTCTATACTTATAGTACGTATTACGGTAAGAACTTTTATTTCCAATATATTTGATTATTATCCATGACTCGTGTGTTTAATCAAGTTAGTTTGCAAATACTCCAAAATTTAAAAAAGAATTATTCCTGAGTACTTAGTGGTGATGCAAGTCTGTTTATGCCCTGTCATTTTCAATTGCCAAAAAAACTAATTGTGGCCAAAAACAGCAAACGTATAATAAAATACGTAGATTTGTTGAAATGTAAAGGAATGGTTGTGCAGGTGATAATTTTCATACCGGAAGTCGGGAAAAATGAACATGCGCGTAGCAGTCTAGTTATTGGCGCGAATGTGATATCAGCGTACTCAGTTCAAATTCTAGTCAAAATCGTTGTGTTCGCATTTTGGCAGATATATTTTTGGAAAATTATGGAACTGTCAGTCTCTCCTCCTCCGCGTCTTGCTAGTCTACACTAGCAAGACAAATTTGATTGTTTACAATTTTTTGGCAACAATGTCTAAAAAAAACCCACTGAATCCAAAAACAGATTATTGTGGGGATAGTAAGTATATCCCGTAAAGACCAATCTAACAAAGAAAATCCCCCAGCAAAACTTGGTGTGATCAATCTGTGCCGAAAATTGGCAAACTGAGTTCAAATTCCGGTCGGTTCTGTTTCGTTTACTTTGCGCCAATGTCTTTGAGATGAAAAAAAAATGAATCAATCTTTCTCCAGTTATGACTTAGATAACAGGGAAAACAGGGTGTTGTTACTTTAGATGACAGCCCGCTTAGGAGCAGGATAAATCTCAGATGTTAAACATGAAGAAGTCTGTTTGGAGACTTGACTACACATTGCGCAAGGCTTTTTGTTATTTCTTTCAGGACCTGCTAGTGGCTCGGTTACAAAGTTGTGTCGTATCATTATACTTCGAAACTGACCGGCTAATATAATTATATTACATTTATAACATACTAGCAGTCTAGCCCGACGTTGCTCGGGCGTAATGAAAGCTTTAAAACTAATCCATGGTCCTGGAGCTCAGACTCTTTGGACGTTGGCATGAAAGACTAAAATGCAATAGTTGTTTCCACTTAAAACAAAACCATAGATTGAAAGAAAAATGAATAGATGGAAGTCAAATTTTAAAGTTTGGTTAAACTCGGATAAAAATGGTGGATTTGTATTAAAAAAATACAGAGAGATAAACAGACACACACACAAACATCTTGCCTTTTATATAGATATATATTATCGATTTTCTGGACTATTGTAAGAACGGCAACCTTCAAACTTCTTAATATCGCTTCTTATGTCTTTGTCTATGAGTGTATCAAATTTGATTAAAATCGGACCACTCCTTCTTTAAACCGATTTTTTTATTATCGATTTTTGATATTTATCGGGCATACCTCGACACAAAACCTAGCTAAGAACACTCGCAGACGCTTATAGTACAACTGTGTAAATTTTCAAGAAAATCGGTTCAGCCGTTTTGGAGTCTATAGGTAACGGACACACATACACACACATACACACACACGTACACACACACAGACAAATTTCCATTTATAAATAAGTTTATATATATATATATATATATATATATATATATATATATATATATATGTATAACAAGAGAAAGCAGTTATGAATGTATGCATTGAGAGAAATGAAATGATGGAACAATTTTCATTCTAGGTAAATAGAGAATCACGTATGAATCATAAACGAAATATATTTCTGTTTAAATTCTAGTGAAACTAATGTTAACTTAATCTTTTAATAAAGAAATAAATTACTAAATAACATTAATGCTTAGTATCTTCCAATGAAATAAAATAAAACTGTGTATTAAAATTATTATAATAGCAGAATTAAGTAATAACATATAAATAAGAACCATTTATATAAAATATCATAAAAATATTAAAGGTTAAAATCTTTCAATGACATAATAAATTACTAAATAAAATTTAAATGTGTTAATTCTACATTTTATTTAATAATTTATTCTTTTCACATTATTTAGAATAAAAATTATTCCATCATTTGATTTTTCTCAATGCATATATACACACACACACACACACACACACACACACACACACATATATATATATATATATATATATATATATATATATATATATATATATATATATATTATGTAGACTTCCTGTGTATGGATATTTTTTAGAATCCTTCTGGTATGTGAATTATAATACCATAAAAGTAGAAAAAATATTTTTGATCGTTGCTGGAGAAGCGAGATTTGTCTCGCTGAAATAGCTATACAACGTACGTAGAAATCGGAATTTTACTTGATGCAATGTATATATGGTTCTGTAAATAGATAAAACTATTTACGTCGAGCCCTCCACCAGTGTCATTTTTAATATTAATAAAATTGATATTGACAATGATCTGGTTTTGGGATTTTACCTACATGCTATTTTGTTTTTAATTTAATATATATATATATATATATATATATTTGTTTGAATATTATTTTTTATTGGATCATTATTTTTAATGAATTGATAAACAGAAACAACATTCGAGTGGATAGTCAAGTTTTCTATAATTAAACAGTACATTTATATATATCCACTAGCCTGAATATTAGAGAAATCTTTTGAACAAAATATCTATCTTCCAGCAGGATTCGAACATACGATTCACTTATACTTGGGAGTTTCGGCAACAAAGTAGAATTTTTTTATAGGATGAGAATACTGATGAAAGTAAAGTGGACGGAGAAAGGAGCATGAGAGAGGATCCAGGTTAGTAAGATAGGAGATGACTATTGACTTTACTTTTAAATTCTTGGAGATTGTAGCTGTCGAGGAAGCAAGTAAAGGGAAAGGAACTCCAAAGACGGGAAGCGAGTTAACAAAATCTGGTGGAGTAGAATTTGCGTTTACATTTTATTGGTTTCACAGTAAAAGGGTGGAACCTAGTTGCTAATCTTGTTGCTCGAGTAAATTCATATATAGGGGCCAGTAGTGAGCTAAGCGTATCATTTATGGCACTTAACTGACTGACTGAATGTAAGACACTCAATAGTATGTCCAATGTCTTAATGCAAGATGCTTAATTTCTTACGTCTTAATGTAAGATACTCAATAGTATTTTTTCTTATGTCTTAATGTTGCTGTCATTTTAGATTGCATGTTGATATAAAGAAATTGCGGTCTTTTTTGCGGTACAGGCCCACTCGTATTTTTATAATATCCAAATTCGCTACTCGGAGTGATGTCTGGTAACAGGGCGAATTAAATAGTTATAAAATAAATATAAGGTAAATATTGTAATCTCCTTATGACTGTATTACTGCATGGAACTAAGTAGAAGATTTTTATGATGTATTAATAATAATAATAATTAACTCACTATATATATATATATATATATATATATATATATATATATATATAATATTACAATCATACACCACAAAATAAAAAGTTACATCAGAGACGGCATACATTTCCTAAGCTTCATGTCACAAACATTGACCCAGATACACTCATAGTAAGCTTTGACGTAAACAGCCTGTACAGCAACATACCTCATGATCTAGGAAAACAAGCCATTACATTTTGGATAGAAAAACACGCAGAAATACTCACCACACGCTTCACAAAAGAATTTATTTTACAAAGTATAGATCTAATTTTACAAACCATTTCTTTCCAGTTTAACAACAAAAATTATATACAAACAACAGGTACCGCGATGGGAACAAAAATGGCACACTCACCCTAGCATATCTAGAAGAAAACCTATACAACCAAATAGGGCATAAATATGGAGAAGACATAAAAACAGAAGTCACGAACTCATGGAAGAGATTCCTAGATGATCGTTTTATCTTTTGGAAATCAACATGGGGAGACATAAAAAAAAACTGCACAATATGCTACAACACCTGCACCCCAAAATCAAGCTCACGCTAGAATATAGATATAAAGAATTACCGTTCCTAGACAAACTCATAAAAAACGAAAACAATCACATCATCACAGACATTTACCACAAACCCACAGATCCCAATAATACCTCCACTTCAAGAGTCACCATTCAAAAAGCTGTTTAAAATCCATCCACCTTTCCTTAGCACGCCGAATTTGCATGATAGTAACTGACAAAACCCTCCGTAAAATACGACTAAAAGTAGTACGAAAAACATTACAAATAAGAGGATACCCAACCTCACTAATAAACAAAGCTTTCCAACTAGCAGAAAAATACCATTAGAATTCCTCCGGAATCCAAGAAAAACATGAAAAAGAACAAAACATTCTAGCGTACGTTTCCACACACAACAAAAACAATCCAGAATTATTCACAAAGATCAAAACCCACATAGAATTACTCAACAATAATGAAAAAATAAATAGAAAACTTAAAGACAACCAAAATAATTAACAGCAAACGCCAGCCCCAAAATTTAAAAGACATCCTAACCTCATAGAAATTCGAACAAAAACACACAACACAGACGGTCACAAAATGCAACAAAAAAGATGTGGAGTATGCAACATAATAATAGAAGGAAAACACTTCCAGTTCAAAAATGCAACTACATTCGAAATAAAATCGGATCTGAGCTGCAACTTGAAAAATGTAGTTTTCGCTCTAAAATGCGACAAATGCGCGAAGATATACGTGGGAGCGACACAATCCTTGAACAATATAATATCCCTTCATAAAAACAATCATATTATTATATTATCAGGATTATCATATAACATCAAATTATATGTTTCCCAACATTTGCATGAATGTAGTGATGGCAAATTCAAAGTTATACCTATTTCAGATTAAGAAATATTAATAATGCAGGAAGAAAGATTCATAAAAAATACAAACCTTCGCTCAACAAACCACATGAAAAGCACACACACCGAAAAACATACAGACGCACACATACATACATACACACGTACATACACACACATACACACACATACATACACACATCAAATTCAAAAGATAGCCCCAAACAATAAAAAAGAACCAGATGACTCATATAAAACAGTTCTAAAACATAATGACGAAATGAAAAAACGCTCACACACACAGACACACAAGCACACACACACACACACACACAGACACACAAACACACACACAAACACACATACACACCAAATTCAAAACACCGTCAAAGCAATAAAAACACCGACTGACCGATGAAAAGGATTGTAGATAAGCAAGGGCGAGTAGAAGATTATTTTAACGTACAAAAAAGGTTACCCCAGACCAAAATCATTTCAAATTGGGGTAAGCGCTTGATTCATTCATCTGTTTATTTATCTGTTTATCCATTTATACACGTGCTGATGTGGGAAACCACAGACTATTCAGCATGCCAACATTTAATTTATTTTATATTATTTTATTTTATTTTACTGATTTTATTTATTTTCTTATTTTTTCTACTTACCTATTTATAAAACAACTTGGCGATCAGAAACAAAAGGAACTCGATACGTAAAGCCACAAATTTATTCGGCTGAACAAAGTCAATCTTAGACTCGAAACACGTGTAGCGTCACAAATACCATTATGGACACTTAGCGTATCATAACATGTATAATAACAACAACAATAAATATACACTTTAAAGAAAATGTTCACGGCCTCTCACACTTTTTATTCTATACCAATTTCTCTCGTTCGAACAACCCTATTTCTTTTTCCTATATATATATATATATATATATATATATATATATATATTCTTCATTTCTAAACGAGTTATTACGCGAGCTAGGTTTCTACTATGTTGTGTCTTCAGGCAATTTGCAATAACTGATTTTATCGTTTACCGTTTTACCTAACGGTGATTTTTTGAACGCTCTAGTAACGAGGAATTTTTAAAATTACAAACTATATTGTAACGTTTTTATCCTAGTGTTAATTGATTGAAAGAACAGAAATTTTAACTAAGTGTAACCATACCAAAAGTACCTATTATGTTCATACAACCATGGATAAAAACGTTATAATTTTTTGTAACTTTAAAAATCGCACGTTCAAAAATTCTGCTTTATGTGAGTGTTCAAAAAAATATCGGTAAACAGTAAAATCAGTTATCGCAAACCGACTGAAAACACCACATGGTATAAAACCTAGGTCGCGAAATAACTCGTTTAAAAATGACGAATATTCAAAAGTTCTACAATATAATTGAAAAACTCTGTACTGGTCTAATTTTATTATGACTAGCCTTGATAAAAGAAAGATTTATCGTGAAAATATTTATGTAAATATTAAGAGGAAATACCAAAGTAGTTTTTGATAATTTAATTATATTTCTCATCCCTTCTAGAACATTCGAAATTTTGGTTCAAAATTTTGTTTTTCTTGCGTCAGCAGGCTGCCTATAAATTAACATAACGAATTTTACCAATATTTTGTGGGAAAAAACACTGATTCGCAAAATCTTGCAAAAATCGAATAACTGTGGGATTTTAATGAAACTTTCAGGACTTATTTACAAATGAATTACATTTTTTCAGAAATGTTCCTTTATGAAAATCTTTTTACTTCTGTTATCCACCACTTATTTAATTTTAGAAAGTTTTGAGAAATTAAATCTTGTGTAGTTTAATTCTTCTATAAGTTAAAAGCAGAAGTCCTTGGATAATTTAAATCCCTTATTTTTTCTAAAACAGGATCCTCCTTTAAGGAAAATCTGTTATCAATCGTTTAATAAAAGTTCAATAATGCTTAGTCACTATTTAATTAGAAAAACGTTTAATTGATTTTATGGAAAAGTTAAGGGTACGCTGGAATAATTGATAGCGGCTTGCATTAAGGAATATAATTCGAATCAGTGAGTGAAGTACCATACGTGATACACGCATGGGCGATCATGTCTTAAAAGAACAGGACCGACTGGGCAGATTTTCTTGCAGTAGTTTGCCATTACTTTCTGTGGTAGACTGGGTGCCAACCAAGACTGTAGAACCCAATCTGTTCTGCTATTTAACCAGTTGCTCGATGGAAATAAGGCGGATTAATACGTTTCCAGTGGTATTTGCGCGTAAGTGAATGCAACAAATTTCAGTGAAATTTAAACAGAGTCGAATACTATTCAAATTTATTGCATTGATTTACGCGCTAATATTCTTGGGGAAGGTTTGAATCAATCTCTACTCCCTTCCAATTACGGGTAAATAACGGGCAAGACTGGGTTCTATAGCTTTGGCTTGAAACCGGTCTAGGAGAAGGAAAACTCTGAATTCAAAACCAGCCTGGAGAGGGTCGGGTTGCGTCAGGTTATCTTATACAACCCTTGTACTGCAGTTTCGCTACTCCTGCTGAAGTACAGCGGTGCCCCTACGAGTCACAGGACTAAAAAAAAGTGTCTTAAGACTATAAAAGTTTTTTACTTAATAATGAATCCTTCTAAGAATTGTTTTTATTTTTTCTATTTAGCTTTTGAAATGATTTTTATATTTTTTATTAGTCATAAATCTTTTTTAAATCTTTCAATTCTGTATTAATTTGTAACGGTAAAGAAATACTGTCGTTAATTCAAAACTATATTTACTACTCATAAATTGAAAAACATAAACAATTCATCAACCTCCAGTGTTTTAAAAATATATATTTATATATTTTTTGTATGTTTATAAACGTGCCGATTTTTGTGGGTGCGTATGTTCATACACGATATTGTCAAAAAATAAGAATGATAACTATAGTGAATTTAAACCTAATGTATCTAAAATTCAATGAAGCATTAGTTGGAGCTGATCCATTCATTCCTATCAAGGCGTGAAATTGATGTTATCCTGAACGGTCACTTGTCTACATACTGGTGTCACCCAGGACACCATCCTTGGTCTTACGCTTTTTTTTTAATCATTTCCCCCCAAGCAAGGCATTCCACTATTGCGCATGGGGCTACATAGGGGAAGGTAAAGAGAAGGAGTGGTTAGATATAGGAAATGTCAGAAGGAAGGTGATAGATGGGTAAGGATGCCGAGGATGAGTTTAGGGGAGATGGGAAGAGTGTTTGAAAGAATGGCAGCGAGTTAGTGTGTCAGGAGGTGTCTATTGACCTTACAGTTAAACTCCTGGAGATTGTAGCCGTCGGGGAAGCAATCATGTGGAAGGGAATTCCACAGTCGGGAAGTGCGAGAAAAGAAACTGTTGGAGTAGAAGTTGCGGCTGCATTTTATCGGTTTCACTGTAAAAGGATGGGATCTAATTGCTAATCTAGTACCTCGTTCAAATTCGTACCTAGGGGGCACCAGTGATCTAAGTTCATCGGAGCAGAAGCCGTGAAAGTATTTATAGAAGAGACACAGGGAAGCCACGTTGCGCTGGTGAGAGAGAGACTGCAGGCAGTCTGCCAAGTCGGTATCGATCACATTACAGCCCCTCCGTCATTAACGAACTTCCTAATGAAATCAGCTTTCAACTTGGCATGTACGATAACGACACAACCATTTACTCCTGCCACTAGAGTAAGGATGTCAGTCTGACAAGATCAAAATGACAACTGGTGTCCTAAGTGACGTCAAGACCGTCGGTAACCAGAGCAAAAATTGATTTGTCCGTTTTAACGCTTCCAAAACTAAACGCCATTCTATTAATCATCTAATAGACCTCTCTCTTAGTTTTATCCGCATAGCTAATGCTAACTCCCAGGGGAATGACTCGTTTCGCTTTCTTGGGCTAACGTCCTCAGCTGATATGAAGTTGAAAGCCTATATTCAATCCATTGCTAGGTGAGCTTGCTAGGTGAGCTGCTAAGAAAATAGGTTCACTGTGTCGGGGAAGACATTATTGTCTCACCAAAATCTATCTTACATATCTATAAGTCTACCATTCGCTCATGCTTAGAATATTACTATCACATATTGTATCGAATGCCTGGGAAACCTGCTTAAATAAGAAAAATCAAACACAAAATTATAAAGAAATGCGAGATATACATATTCAAGCAAATAAGGAACCTAGGGGACGCAGGTTCGAATCCTGTCGAAGAATGTATATTTTCCTAACAAGATTTCTCTATTATTATTCAAAACAGTAGAGGTAAATAATTATGCCATTTAATTAATTA
>JBBBDQ010001661.1:1400000-1510000 GCA_037127315.1 Ascarosepion bandense | reverse complement strand
ATCTATCTATCTATCTATCTATCTATCTGTCTGTCTGATTGTCTCTCTTATTTATCTTTCTGATGCAGTGATCTATGAACTGAATTTCCAATGCACGCTTAATATAAAATCGAGAAGGAACGCTTTTAAAATTTATTAAACTTCTTACCATAGAGTTCGTTTTCGGATTCTTTCAAATACACGCGTTTAATTGCGTTCATATGGAGAACATTTTTTCATGATACTTGTGGGGAAATAACACTTGTCTGGTTCTTAAGACGAAGCCTTCGAAAGTAACTGTTTTGAAGTTTTGTCAAACTAGTCTACTCTG
Organism: Ascarosepion bandense; assembly: GCA_037127315.1. NCBI lineage: Eukaryota > Metazoa > Mollusca > Cephalopoda > Sepiida > Sepiidae > Ascarosepion > Ascarosepion bandense. The sequence goes on along the minus strand of JBBBDQ010001661.1, from coordinate 1,509,690 downwards.
CCTGATTATTTAATCCTGCAATGTTCTGAACGATAGATTTCCGAGAATCGATGTTTATTTTTGTAGAATTTCTTTTCTCAGAAATTTGCTACTTGCACAATTTATATTCGGTCTGTTTTTCTCATTTTTGTTATTATCACAATTGTTTCGGTCTTTGTACCCTCCGGCCCTCATCAGGTTTATATCGATCCGAATAACCTACAGAGAATTCCAGACTGAACATCTATGGGGTAGATGTTTTTCGTATTACTAATATCTCGTCTTGTTCTTAATTTTAGACCCGCTAAGTTAAGTTGCTCACACTGTTACCACTGAGTCCATTTACACACAGTACAACCTGGACATTTACTTCAAAATTATTATATCAACAAATTCACGCACCAACGCATTAGGCCATTATTACGTAGGAGAATTATCTAAACTTATATATAAATGGAATTTTGTCTGTGTGTGTGTGTCCCCGTTAACTATAGACTCCGAAACGGCTGAACCGATTTTCTTGAAAATTTACACAGTTGAACTATAAGTGTCTGCAAGTGTTCTTAGCTAGGTTTTGAGTTGAGGGACCCCCAATAAATATGGAAAATCGATAATCGAAAAAATCGGGTTATAGAAGGAGTGGTCCGATTTTAATCAAATTTGATACACTCATAGACAAAGACATAAGAAACGATATTCAGAAGTTTCAAGGTTGCAGTTCTTACAATAGTGCAGAAAATCGATAATATATATAAAAGGAAAGATATTTGCGTGTGTGTCTGTTTATCTGCCTGTATGTCTGTATTTTTTTCAGCCCTTTTATTTTAGTTTTTGCTTCGGGTTTGGCTCTAAGTAGGTATAATTGTAGTTCTTAGTCTTAGCCATGATACCATTTACTCAGAGGACTTATTTAGCTTTCAAAATTCAGTTTACGACGAAAAAAAGTTATTTGATATCGATACCAGGAAATCAAAATTTGACTTACATCCATTCATTTTTCGTTCAGTCTACTGTTTCGTTTTAACTGGAAGCAACTATTGCTTTTTAGTCTTTCGTACCAACGTCCAAAGAGTCTGAGCTTCAGGACCATAGATTAGTTTTAAAGCTTTCATTACACCGGGCTATACTGCTAGTTGATGAATAACCTGTAGTCTTAAACCTAAACTAACCTACTAATGAGCACTACCGTTCTTGTCATACTTGACACTGAAAATCTTCTTCCTGTTACTAGTTCTTTCTTTATTAGTGGCTACCTTACCGTATAATTGGTTTTAAGTTTACTAAGGAGGTTCTTCATAGTCAAGAATTTACATTAATATTTTTAGACGTCTGACTCCCCATTGTTCTTTATTGTTCAGTATTTACTTCATTCTACAGGGGCTGATGATTACCTTTTCCGTTAAGACATGAACAGCTATGCTCAGTTTCTTTTTTTTTTTTCACGCCTCATTACGGCCTTTTCATGTCGTTCTGCCTTATTTTCATGTACTTATTCTCAGACGGAAAAAATACTTTCGTCTGTTTGAGCATATTTAATTCTTTTTTTCTTGCACGATTGAAATTATTAGGATGGAACCATAGTTTACATTAGTGATCATAGACTTCGACAATTTCCTGTGCTTTGTAGCTCATAAGAAATTTTGTTCTTTTGTAGCTCATAAGAACGTTGGCTATCTCTCCCAAATCTTACTCCTACATGGTTTTACTCAAGCTCACCAGGTAGGTTATACCTTGTCCCTTTTTTCTGTCTCTCTTACTTTCAATCTGCTTTTTGAGTATCAAACGGAGCCATTTTAACCATTATTTTCCCCAGGAACTTCAACTGACTCTTCCTGATGTTAAATATATGTCTTTTCTCTTGTCATTGTCTCTTTAATTCCATTTTGGAATTTTATTTTTTCGAATCTTTACAAAAGTTCTGAAACCCGAGCACAGCAGACTGGCTGACCACGGCTGCCCGTCCGATCACGTCAGCGAGTGGTCACCGATATTTTTTTTCGAAACTTGCCACAAAGCCGTCAGCTTTGCGTCCGATCACAGCGGCGAGTGGTCGTCGGGTAGGCGTCTGACTCGCGTCTGATCACGCCAGCGTGTGGTACCCGATCTCATCAACACGTAACCTACAACAAACGACATTGCCCGGGTGCCACGTCCGATCACGGCGGCGTGTAGCCGGCTATTGCCAGCCTGCCCGTGTACACGAAGGCCTGCCCGCCTCACTCGTGCACACCTGTCTGCCAGACGACCTGCATGCCAGTGTTCGATCCCTGGTATTCTAAGCATCCTTCTTTAGAACTAAATTTCTATTGCTTCATGCCTCTTCATCTGTAGGGAGATTAATTGTCCAGTATTCACTAACATAGAGAAGGACTGATGTTTCATAACATTTCAGTAGGTCTTTTTTCTTGGTTTCTCACGATATTTTTTCTGTTTCTTAATACTTTGCTCTACTTTTGGAAGACATGTTTCTCTATTCCAACCCTCCTCCGATTATCCGTGTCGCAGTTTCCGTTCTCTATTAATACGCTTCCCAGATATTTCAATAGCAGTACCTGTTTGATTTTGGTATCTCCCACTTTTAATGTGCAAGTTCAGCTGTTCCTTTTGCTTATAGCTTTTTTAAATCCATTTTAGCTTTTTTAAATCCATTTAAAATAACTTTATTTAAACTTCATGATCATCGTTACCATATTAACGATGTATCATGTTCTTGAAATTTGGAACTGATCCCTTTATTTCATTTATTTTTCTAGTTCTAGTTTTCCAGGTGTCTCAGTATCAGTTACCTCCCTTTATTTCTCAAATATTTTGTTTGACTCTGCTCTAGCCAGGCATTGAATTTGAAGCTATAAGGAGATGGTTAATGTTTATTTGATTCGGCCTTGTGTCCAACTTAACCGAACTCACTACTGCTTACAAGTTGTATGCAGAATTATCATCATCAGAATTATCAGAAGGTTTTCATCAAAAGTTTGGTTGGTTTGGAATGTGTAGAATAGTAGAAGAATATTTTTTTATTTGTGTTAAAATATAAATTTATTAAAAGAAAAGAATAACATAATTGTAGACGTTAATGTTCAATGAGAAAGTTAAGGGTATCAAAGGTTGAAGACATGTTCGTAGTAGTATTTTGTTGTAAAAAGATTATGCGTACGTATGAATGAAAGTATGAGCGTTTGCTTGATAGGAATGGAGAAGAAGAAGTAAAAGGAATCAGCACACGAGAATGGAGGAGAAAGACGATGATGTGCAACGCGACATTATGTTCAGGTCGACTTGAAATTTCTGCCTTGTTACATTTTAGCTTGTTGTCTCTCATACTTCCATGTGACTGACTGACAGACTGACTGACTGACTGACGCTAACCGGAGCCTTTTATAGTATTAAGATTTTTCGCACTGGATCTCTAAGTCCCTTTCGGTCTTGCAAATCGCTTCCATTGGTTAGAAAATCAATTTAACATCTACTCGCGAAATCCAGTTTCGACATTTACTGTAAGCTCGAGGTCAATCCTTTTTTGTTTGGAAAAAAAAAACAAGATTTCACACGTCATTGTGCATTTTTGTAAAAGTCAAAAAGAAGATTGATTTTAATTCTTAATTTTCTATCCCACAAATTCACAATTCTTTGGGTCGTCATTGAATGCAACCCATGCTTATGTTCACTGGGACTTATAAACCTACTGTCTCAGTAGCCAACCTTTTTTTTTACCAGAGCTCATATTACAATTGTGTTATTATTGCTTTTATCTAGAACTCCATCTTACTTTACTGGTTCACATATTGTTTTCATTCCTGTGCTTAAGCGGCTTAGGAAATTTTTGTGGCCTAGCATATGTGCTGATTCTTTGAGTTTTTTTGTTTTCCAATGATATGCTTTGTTTATTATTTCAACAGGAGTAAGTGTTCTCTTTTTGCTTTCCTTTGTGGTCTGCTATGCTTGGTTTTTATATTTCCGCTCGTATTACAGCTTTACAGTGTTCCTGAATATTATCTAAAGAGGGAGACCCGTTTATCCTTTATACTTCTTATCACAGCTGCATGGGATTGTGTGTATACAGTATTTAATCATGTTTTCTTCTGTGGGAGGTCCTACTCGGAAGATGTGTCTGTTAAGTGTTGAACCAATTTTAGAGGTCGTCTTGATGTTATATATTATTTTTGTAATCATTCTACCCCCAAGCAAGGCGGTACCGCCACTGATGTGCAGGGGGATACATAATAGAGTTAAAGTTTTAGTCAGAGGAAGCGTGAAGACAAAAATGAACTTTATAGGCAGAAAACGCGAGAAAAGAAGCTGCTGGAGTAAAATTGTCGTCTGCATTTGGTTGATCGAAATGTACAAGGACGTTGATGCCAGTCTGGTTGCTCGAGTAAATTCTTGTGGAGGGGGCACCAGTGACCAAAATTTGTCAGAGCAGAAGCCATAAAACTATTTGTAGAGGAGAGAGACGGAATCCACGTTCCGCCGATGAGAAAGTTGTTGGAGTCGTGCTGAAGAGTTGGAACCAATCACATGGACAACAGATCCTTTGTAATTTCTCCGATAATTCATTCATGTGGAGTAGACAGACCGACGCTGTTTTCTGAATTATGTTATCTACTTGCACCATTTTATCCCAGTGTGTCAGTGCTGCTGTTATGTACCAAGGCTACTTGAGACGCTGTATTATATTGATTATACTAACCATTTCTTGTTCATATGTCTCTGGGTCGCCAGTTATAACTTTTGCTCGATGTTGTAAGCAGCAAACGACCCATTTATTTACATTGCATGGCGGGTGCTATTTGAAGTTTAGGTATTGTCTACAGTCAGATCGGCCAAATGCAGTTGACAGTTCTACTCCAACAGCTTTTTTATCGCACTTCCCGCCTGTGGAACTCCCATCTGTATACTTGCTTTGCTGACGGCTACAATCTCCAGAAATTGAAATACAATGTCAATTCCCATCTCTTATCAGGTGTTTAGTTCTTTCTACATCACCCTGTATACCTTGTTCTTTTCCTTTCTCTTTACCTTTGCAACTGTCTCCATCCTTCTCTTGACTTTTCTCTGACACCCCGTGTAACTAGTCCGTCTTTCTCTTCACTTTCCTCTTGTCGAAACACCTACTCTTATGAACCGCCTTGCGCATCAGTGGCGGTACCGCCTTGCGCATCAGTGGCGGTACCGCCTTGCTTGGGGTGAAACGATTGAAAAAGAAATGTTGGCTTCCGTTATACAGATGCCTTGAACACATGCTCTGTTCGAGGTATTAGTACATCTAGTAATACAAGTTTGTTGCTGCTTTCTGTCTCCAGTGTGAACTGTATCGATGATGCCATGATCCAGTTTGAACTAGACGTCGTTCTGATTTGACCACAGTATGAAGGTGTCATCTAGGTATCTCTTCCATAGAGTTGACATTAGTCATATGGATTTAATTCTACTTCTTCGAAGTATTCCATGTATGCGTTAGCCACTGCTTGTGATAACGGCGAGCCAAGCTTTCATCCAGCCGATATATGTCTGATCACATTCCAAATTGCATTATTTGTATACAGAGAGTCTGCGTCTCCATCTCTTCGAGAGTTCAGTTAAAGGTAGATAACTGATAGTGAGACATCTGGAATAGACATGATTTGTAACCCTAGCATAATCTACCCCGGTTTAAGAAATAAAGTATTCGGTTCGAAATTCTGATAATCTGAAGAAGGTCGGTGCGTACCATTCGCCTTCGGATCTCCTTGTCACACTTTCCATCTCCTGTTAGAACACTTCCTAGGTACTTAAATTCTTGTACTTGTTTGATTCTGTTATCCTCCACCTGTATTTGGCATTTTGGGTTGTATCTTTTGCTGATGACCATGCACTCAGTTTTCTTAAAGTTTATTTGTAGTCCCTTCTTGTCACTCTCCACTGCTACTTTCTGTATGAGTTCTTGTAGTTTCCTTTCCGTGTCTGCAATCAGCACTGTATCGTCCGCATACCTTATGTAACAAATAAAAGGACATTTGTTTGCAACGGTCTCTCTCCCCCCCTCTCTCTCTCAGACATGAGAAAATCCATCTGAGATTTTTTTTTATTTATTAGGTAGTGTAAATATTTCCCCCCTTGGTAGCTTCAAATTTTCCGCTAGGGGGAAATTTCCCCCAGTTTGGGAATCGCTGATCTATAGAATATCAGTGCTGAACTGTTACTTTACATTTTATAAACCTTGCTGTTGAAAACTAACAGTTTCCATATTAGAATGTGGAAGTCTTTAACTCTCACTGACACATAAGCGCAGAACTTCGACGCGAATGTGCGTTTGGACCAAAACCAATGTTCTGATATTATTATCCAATCGTAGCGTCGCTTAAAATTGGTACTCAACCGGAAACTGTTTTTATATAAAAGTGCGAAAATTTGTATATATATATATATATATATATATATATATATATATATATTTGTATATATATATATATATATATGTAAATTCAAACAAAATAACAGATAAACCTCGAGATGGAATTCGAAGGCAGGCAGTAAATATTTAAGCAGACATCAGACCGGACGCAAGATGGACGTAAATAAATCGAGAAGGGCATTTCAGTCACTCAGCCAAACACACGCGTCAAATTAAAGCCACGGGTTAACTGGTTGAAGTGAGGGAACAACAATCAGATAAACAAAATAGTAATAATAATAATAACGACAATAAAAATAAAATAAAAACAACGACAAAAGAAAAGATAGTTTATAGCTCTCTCTCTCTCTCTCTCTCTCTCTCTCTCTCTCTCTCTCTCTCTCTCTCTCTCAAAAATAGATATGAAGCAGAAAAAAAGCAAAAAATATAGAAATACGAACAAACAATCGGCAACCTAGGCGCTGGCCCGAATGGATATTATTTTTGGATAGATAGAAGCCAAACAAATCCATTCAAGAAAAAAAGTGTCTACTGGCAAAAGAATTCAGCAGTAAAAAAAAAATCCAGATGAATAAGTCGTTTTTTTTCCCTCTCATATTGAATAACTTTAAGTTTGTGGATTTTATTAGAAACAGAATAGTTTAAGCCTTCGTCATATATTTCATACTCTCGTTGTATGTAACTAAGAACAACAAGAAATATTCCTTACGTACCGAGGTAAGGTGAGTTATTAAAAAAATGAGTGATTATAAATCGTGTAAAACTACCGCTGAGGAAAGTAACCTTATGCTACAATATATATATATATATATATATATATATATATATATATATATATATATGTCGCAATGTAAATTAAATAATTTTAAAATAAAACATAATTTATATATATATATATATATATATATATATATATATATATATATATATATATAATGATAATAATAACTACTTAGACTCTGTAAGAATGCACTCCGTTAAATTATGCCAATATAAACTTTCGAAAAAACCATTAACAAACAGAACCTAAATCCGTTACAATCCGGCGTACTAAGTCGTCGGATAAATGGGGAGAAAAAAAAGAAACCAGCGGAACATGAACAAACATTCAATATTCCGCAGTAAAGAAAAAAAAAAAACACCCCAAACGGAACCAAACACAAGAAAAAGTGCTCAATACGAAAGTACTAAAATACAATAGTAGAGCAAATATATATATATATATATGTCTAAATTATGTTTTTATTTAAAATTTATTTAATTTACATTGCGACACGAATCTTTCTATGCTTCCTGATTTTACCTTGTCATCAGGCAATGTTGAATGAAGATAGTGAAAATGATTTACATTTGAATGTAGAAAACAATACGTTTGTTATTTAAAGAGTTTAATATGGAGGGGAAGAGAGGATATTTTTAGATTTTGTGTATGTGTTCACTTTAACTAATCAGAATCTAGTTCGACTTTTAAAATTGAAAATATAGGCTATATGTTTGGTGAGTACAGATTTTTTCTTTCAAGCTTAACGGGAAAGTGTCATTTTCTTCAGCTAGTATATAGTATCTTATTTCCGGTGCGATGTCCACATTATAGCTACAAGGTTACTTTTTTAGATTCCTATGTATCTCAGCCATTATAAAAAACAAAAAGAAAGCAATCTCTTGCTTTTTAAATTTAATCTAACTTAAAAGGACTTTTCGTATGATTAAACTATTTTTAATTTTGGTTCAGAGTGCATTTTTTCATCAATTTTGTATGTATTCTTAACTTGAATAAATTTTAATATCTATTAAATTACAGTTATATCATAATACAAAACAAAGTGTCGGATGTATGTAAGTTAAACGATTTGTGCTGTATTGAGCACTTTAAAAAAATTGCTGGAGAAAAGTAAACTTTCGGGATTCTTTCTCTTCACCTGGGTATATATATATATATATATATATATATATATATATATATATATATACATATATATATACTATTGGCCATAATTATTAGACCGCAAAAATTTTTTAAAAGATGATGTATTTCATACTATTTTTAGTATTTAGTTCCAAGTGAATAATTTTAAATGAAAATGGATTCGGTTATTGTACCCTGCTTAAATATCTCTAGGTTGTAGGTGGTTAATATCAGAAGAGAACTCCAGGTCTCTGGCAAAAAATGTGTCTTCAGAGACCTCGTCAATTTTCAAGAATGTCGTGTTCGTTCTGCAAGTCAAGGTGTCTGTTATGTTAATGCAGTACAGAAACTGCATTGGTTTACTTACTCTTTATCATTTTTAAGTGGATAACGGCTCGGAAAGAGAAATCGGTGAGCCGAGTTCGAATTCCAGTTGAATACCCTACATTCACTTAAACACTAGTACCCTTGGGAAAGGTATTAATCCGTCACTTCCCTCCAGTTATGGGTTAAATAACAGGGTAGGACTTTGGGACCCTGCCATTAAAAACAAAAATCCCAATGAATCTTGATACTCAAAAAACAAAAAATATTACTAGACACAAAACTTATATAAAAACAACAATAAATTGTTGAAAGAAAAAGGTATTACCAGCAATAAATAAAAAAAATTTAGTTGGCAATAAATGACCCTCCGAGGTTGATATGCCATAACAACAAAAACAACCAAGAATCTCTTTTTAAATTTAGATATTCGTTAAGTTATTCTTAGCTGTCACCGGAATCCACACAATCCAAGAACATGGTTATTAGATTTATCATTCTTTAAATTTTGCTGCCAATGTTACCATGACGGCATGTAGCTTTTCAAACCTTTTCTCTGTAAATTAATCTATTTTATTATCATGTTGTACTTTGAACATTTCTTTAATGTCAGTCAGTTAAGTGCCATACGTGATACACTCTTGGGCGATCATGTCTTGAAAGAGACATGACTGACTGGGCAGAAGATTATCCCGCAGTAGGTTGCCATTGCTTTCTGCGGAATACTGGTTGCCGACCAAGGCTATAGAACCAAATCTGTCCTGTTATTTAACCCATAACTGGAAGGAATAGTAGGATTAATACCTTTCCCACGGGTATTTGCGCGTAAGTGAATGCAATGAATTCAGCTGGAATTCGAACTCTGGCCAGGATCGAAACTCGACCGATTTGGTGTCAGTCAGAGTCGCTACTCGTCAGCCATCGACGCATGTAGACATCTTTAATACGTTTATCTTACGTTTGTATCTCTGTATGAATAATCCTTTTCAAAACATCTGTTTACACATTGTACCCAGATATGGCTTTCATGTAACTTCTTCTTCTTCTTCTTCTATGTGCCCTGTCCCTTCAGGACGTAGGCGATCATGGTTCTCCACGTCTCTCTATCCCTTGTGGCTCCTATTATGTTTGAACCTGTTGCTCCTGGCAACCTCCGTTCCGTCATCCACCTGGTCAGACCCTGCAAATATGTTATCCGCTGCCTTCCTCTGTCTCTCTTTCCTTCTATCTGACCAGTCAGTATCAGGCTCTCCAGGCTCTCCTCTCCTCATTGCGTGTCCCAGGAACTTCAGTTGTCTCTTCCTGATGCTCAGCATCAATTTCCTTTTTGTTGCCATTCTTTTCAACACCTCCTCGATGCTTGCATGCTCAGTCCACGATATCCGTAGCATCCTTCTGTAGACCTACATTTCGGCCGCCTCCAGTTTTGTCCTCATTTTTGATGATATTGTCCAGCATTCACTGCCGTATTGAAGAACTGACATCATGTAGCAGTCTAGTACTCTTTTCTTCGTTTCTATTGAGATTTTCCTGTGTGTTAGTATTTTGCTCATCTTCTGGAACGCGTCCTTTGCCATGCCAATTCGCCTTCGGATCTCTGTTCATGTAACTACAATTTGGAAAAAGACTGATATGACAATAACAAATATTCATATCATACTGAATAAGAATGAGGAATATATTTCGTGCAACTCGAATTCTAGTTGAATTCCTTGTATTCCCTTATGCGCAAATATCCTTGGAAAAGGTATTAATCCGACACTTCTTTCTACAGCTATGGGTTAAATGTCAGTACAGGTTGGGTTCTATAGCTTTGGTTGGCAACCAGTCTATCAGAGAAAGTAATGGCAAATTACTGCAGGAAAATCTACTGCCCAGTCAGTCATGTCTCTTTCAAGACATGATCGCCCAAGCGTGTATCACGTATGGCACTTAACTGACTGACTGAATATAATAGCTGAAAACAATTAAAACTTCTACTGGGCATAAAGTGGGGGATCTGTTTTCTATTGTTATGAAGTAATAAACTGATCCCCCACTAAATACTAGCCAGCTAGTCTACAATAGAAAGCAATGGCAACCTACTGCCCAAATCAGTCATGTCTCTTTCAAGACATGAACGCCCAAGCGTGTATTATGTATGGCACTTACCTGACTCAATATAATAGTTGAAAACAATTAAAACTTCTACTGGACATAAAGTGGGGGATCTGTTTCCCATTGCAATGAAGTAATAAACTGATCCCCCACTAAATACTAGCCAGCTAGTCTACAATAGAAAGCAATGTCAACCTACTACGGGATAATCTTCTGCCAAGTCAGTCATGTCTCTTTCAAGACATGATCGCTCCAACGTGTATTACGTATTGCACTTAACTGACTGACTGATTATAATAATATATTAGAACACAAAACAGTTTATATTGAAATCGAAAGTAACATTTGTGTTCACAAGCCTTGTAATTATTTTGTTACAACATCAGTCAGTTAGTCAGTGGGCGGTCATGTCTCGAAAGACTGATTTGGTAGATGAATTTTCGCAGTAGATTGCAATTACTTCCTGCAGCAGACTGGTTGCCAAACAAGGCTATAGAACCCAATCGGCCCTGCTATTTAACCCCTAGAGGGAGAAGAGGCGTATTAATACCTTTTCCAGGTGTATTTTGCACGTAAAGACATGCAACAAATTAACTAGAATTCGAGATCAGCTCTCCGAATTCTCGTTCCAAGCAGATATCCATTGAACCATAACGCACGCCATCGCATTACATAAAATTGTTTTACATTTGAAACAAGTAAAACTTAAATCAACAACTTAGTCATGTGTATTAAATCTATTAAAAATAAAACAAATTGATTGAATGATTAGTTTTCTATGACTATCAACTATTTGCAGGTTGTTTGAAGCCAGCAACAGTTTTAGATATTTTTCCAAATTAAACCATATCTGGGATATAAGAGATGGTTGGGTGTTTTGTTTTTATGGCAAATCAAACTCGACGGGTCATTTATTGCCAACTAAACTTTATTTATTTATTGCTGGTAATACATTTTTCTTTCAACAATTTATTGTTGTTTATATAAATTTTTGCATCTAGTAATACATTTTTCTTTTTCGAGTATCAAGATTTATTGAGATTTGTTTTTAAGGGCAGTTATTCAACCCATAACTGGAGGGAAGGGACGGATTAATACCTTTCCCAAGGCTACCAGTGCTTAAATGAATGCAGAATATTCAACTGGAATTCGAATTCGACTCACCAATTTCTCTTTACGAGCCGATATCCACTGCACCACAACGCACATCCGTCACTATACGTTTGTTATTTCTATGCGCGTATATATATTCTGATTGTGTGTGTGCGTGCGTTTGTCTGTTTGTTTCAAGGTTTAACGACCTATCAATCCTTACGGGATCATTTAAGATCATAGCCAATTATTTTTGGGTAAGGTTATTTTATTTTACAACATTTTTATTTTCGAGTATCAAGATTCATTGGGATTTGTTTTTTTAACACCCTTGTTATTTAACCCATAACTGGAACGAAGGGGCGGATTAATACCTTTCTCAAGGGTACCACTGCTTACGTGAATGCAGTGTGTTCAACTAGAATTCGAACTCGGCTCACCGATTTCTCTTTCCGAGCCGATATTCACTGCACCATAACGCACATCCGACACTAAACGCTTACAGCACCTGGTATTCCCAAGCGGTCACCAATCTAAGTACTGACCAGGCTCACCGTTGCTTAACTTCGGTGATCGAGCGAGAACCGGTGTATTCAACGTGGTAGGCCGGAAGCATATAAGTGATGGATTCAGACTTTTACCAACAGGGCATTTTAAAATAACTGACTCTAACAGATGTGTGTTGTGGTGCAGCGGATGTGCATTGTGGTGCCGAGTTCGAGTTCCAGTTGAATTCCTTGCATTCACTTACGCACAAATGCCATTAGGAAAGGCATTAATCCGTCTCTTCCTTCCAGTTATGGGTTAAATAATACCACAGATTGGGTTCTATAGCCTTGGCTGGCAACCAGTTTACCGCAGAAAGCAATGGCAACATACTGCGGGATAATCTTCTGCCCAGTCAGTCATGTCTTTTTCAAGACATAATCGCCCAAAGCGTGCATCACGTATGACACTTAACTGACTGTATCGAGTTTAAATGGATTGTTGTACACTGCAGCACCAGCAGATCCAAGCTTACAAAACCTGGTGTTCCAGAATTTAAGCACTGTCGAGTCTGGTTCGAACCTAGATGGCTGACTACTTGGACGTTGTGAGTATGGAAGATTGTTTAGCTGCAAATAGATAGGTGCAACGAAATAGTTATTCGGAGAGCCAATTTACACATCCCGTAGGGATCGTTATGTTCACAGACGGACAAATAGCGTGGAGAAAGTTAGAAATCCAAAATTTACTCCACAGCAATGGTTAATTAATAAGACTTGTATCATTAAATCATTACTGTAGGCAAAAAATATTTTCTCACAATTTAAAAATGCTTTCTAGGTTTAAATAAAATATCCTGCAAAGGCGTAAAAAATGAATTAATCAAGCTACGGTTTTCTGGCTTTAAATAACATGCAAAGTGTTGATAAGCGGCAAAAAATGAATAAATCAGGCAATAATTTTATGCCTTTAAATAACCTGCAAAGGGTTGATAACCCGTAGAAAATCAGTCATTCAAGTTATAGTTTGGAGGCTTTAAATAACCTGCAACGCCTTGATAAGATGTAGAAAACGAATCAATCAAGCTATAAGGTTTTGGCTTTAAATAACCTGCAAAGAGTTCGTAAACCGAGGAAACCAATCAATCAAGCTATAAGGTTTTAGCTTTAAAAACACACAAAGGATAAATTAGCCGTAGTAAACGAATCAATCAAGCTCGAATTAACTGGTTTTAAACAAGTCGCAAAGTGTTTATAAGCCTTAAAAAGTGAATCAATCAAGTTATAATTTTATGTCTTTAAATAGCCTGCAAACCGTAGAAAACGAAACAATCAAGCTATGATTTTTGGCTTTAAATAATCTCCGACATGTTGATGAGATGTAGCAAATGGATCACTCAAGCTATAATTTTCTGGCTTTAAAACTGTTAATAAACTGTAGAAAACGAATCACTGAAGCTATACTTTTCTGTCTATAACTGATCTGAAAAGTGTAAATAAGTCGTAGAAAACAAATCACACAAGCTATAACTTTCTGGTTTCAAAAAACCTGAAAAGAGTTTATATGTTGTTGAAAACAAATCAGTCAAGCATAATTTTCAAGATTTAACCCTAGAACACTAACAATGCCTATGTAGTACTCAGCGCAAATTTTCCTATTTTTAATTACCATTTTCAGTACCTGTTTTTCTTACTTAAATAATGTTCTTCAGTTCCTATTTATTTGAACTGGAAGTACGAAGTTTGAATTCCCTGCAAGTAAAATATTTCAAATAAAGATTTATATTTAATTTTTTTTTTTTTTTTTGATAATTTCATAATCGGGTATGATTACCCATGGTTAGTAGTGGTGTAAATTTAACTGATGGTCAGTATTTTAGGGTTAATAACTCGTAGAAAATGAATCAATAATTTCATAACGTAGCAAATGCGGGACAATCTTCTCACAGATGAAGATGCTGGGGCAACAGAAAAGTGGTTCTACAGAAAAGTGCTTAAAATACAATCGAATGAACACGTAATTAACGAAGATGTTTTATTGAAAAGAGACAGAAAAAAAAACCTTTATTCTCAAAAGTTGACAGTTGAAAGTTTTACGTTGATTAAATCGGAAAAAGGCTAGGAGAATTTAACAATCAGAAGATATTGAAGGTAAGAGAGACAGAGAGAAGCAGCAAGTAATCTACCTAACGAGCTTTCAGAAAAATAACAGGGATTAGGAAGGACATCAAAGACAAACATTACCAATAGCTACAAAGGACAGGAAGTTGTTGAGAGTCAAAATCAACAACGTTTAGAAGGGGTATAGCCGAATGATCTTTGGTGATTTTTCCAGTGAAAATTTAAAACGACGTTTTTCTTTGTTAATAAAAAATTGAATTTTTAAGTGTAGAATCCATGTATTAAAACATTTATTTATTTATTTATTTATTTATTTATTTATTTATTTATTCTTTTTTTTTTTTTTTTGCGTATGTGTGTGTGTGATAACAGTTCTTTGATAAACTCCCTCCGGTTACCAGTTATAGCAGTAGATGAAATGTTACCCAGTCATACATGTGTAACAAAGAGGTTTCTCACTGATGGGGACATCCCAGGCTTACAAAATTGGCCTGTCCAAACCACCGCCCCACCTCAGGCCACAATCAAATCCATGTGAAGAAAGTTGAGAACTCTACTGTATAGCAACTAACTTCTAGGTTTGCTCTCCAGAAGATTCCTGATGTAACAATGTTTCAGTATTTGTCTATACTTCTGAGATGAGCTAATATTTACACTATTTATATTATTTAGACTATTGTTCTCATTTTCGTCGCCATTTTTGCAACGTTTTGGCCGTTGTACACTCCGGCCTTCTTCAGATGCCAAGGATGAGAATGATATGTTCTACTGATCGTAATAAAGGTTTCGGTTTGAAATTCCTAGGACCTGAGGAAGTCCGAAGCGTATAACGACTGAAACGCCGTAAAAATGTCAACGAAGGTGAGGACGACATTCCGAATAACGTAAATATTGTAACAATTTTTATTTTGTATTTCTTCATCTCATTTCGAATTGAGGTTGTGTGATAAAATGACTGTCACCAATTGTGGCGAGTAATAAGCGTGCGGAAGGGACTTACCTCAATCTCTACGAGTAGTATGTAAGGTCCTGTTACATGATAAAAAGAAAAACATTATGGCGGCCACCCCCGTTTAAATGCTGGCCGATCTCACGAAGTAACATGAAATCCCGTTCTTCATATGCAAATAAGATGGTGCTGGCTTGCATAAAAAGCCTCTGTTTTCAGAGAAGGATGAATTTGGGAGTAGTGAGTTACAACCGAAACGTGTGTACGTACAGTATTGAGGCGTGCCGATTTTAACGACAAAACCCAAAACCACAGGTTGTATTTTGTGCCAATGGGAACCGTACTAAATACTGATTTCTATATAAGTGTTATTTACTGGTGTAAGTAAAAAAAGTATCCGCATTTGTACATTTGGAAAGTGTGACATCGGTTGAAATTCATCGGAGGCTTTTAACACAGTACGAATGACTACTATTTGTTCCTGCTTGGTGCACACTGCTAGCGGATCGGCCATGTTTACACTGTAACAGCCGCAAGAAAAATGGAGCGATCAATCACAAATTTTGGCTCACATGACCACAACAGTACGAACCATAGTTTGTACTGACGAGGAAAAACAATATAAGAAACCTATATTTTTTTTTTATGGCGGAAATGTGCAATTCGCTTTTTAACTAGTCTCATATATTACAGCAAAAATCGTTCATTAACCACAAAATATCGAATAAGGTGACAAGACTGGTAAAAGGCAATTTTCTATTGGATAAAAAGTGAGGTATAGTGAGTTAGAGATCAAATGCAGATCATTTTCAATATTTAATTTTCAATAAATACTAAAAATAGTATGAAATACAACATTTTCTAAAACACTACGGTGGCCTAACAATTATAGCCGGTAGTGCATATCTATCTAAACTTGTTTATAAATGGAACTTTGTCTGTGTGTGTGTGTGTGTGTGTGTGTGTGTGTGTGTGTGTGTGTGTGTGAGCGCGCGCGTGTGTGTGTGCGTGTGTGTGTGTGTGTGTGTGTGTGCGTGCGCGCCTTCGTTACCTATAGACTCCAAAACGGCAGAACCGATTTTCTTGAAAATTTACACAGTTGTATTATAGGCGTCTACGGTTTTTTTGTCGAGGTACACCCGATAAATATCGAAAATCGAAAAAATCGGGTTATAGGAGTGGTCCGATTTTAATCAAATTTGATACACTCATAGAAAAAGACATAAGAAACAATATTCAGAAATTTCAAGGTTTCAGTTCTTACAATAGTGTAGAAAATCGATAATATATATATATATATATATATATATATATATATATATAAGGCAAGATGTTTGTGAGTGTGTCTGTTTATCTGCCTGTATGTCTGTAATTTTTTCAGCCATTTTATTTTAGTTTTTGCTTCAGGTTTGGCTCTAAGTAGGTATAATTGTAGTTCTTAGGCTCGGCCATGATACCATTTACTCAGAGGACTTATTTAGCCTTCAAAATTCAGTTTACAACAAAAAACTTATTTGATATCGATACCAAGAAATCAAAATTTGACTTACATCCATTCATTTTTCTTTCAGTCTACGGTTTCGCTTTAACTGGAAACAACTATTGCTTTTTATTCTTTCGTGTCAACGTCCAAAGAGTCTTAGCTCCAGGACCATGGATTAGTTTTAAAGCTTTCATTACACCCGAGCAACGCCGGGCTATACTGCTAGTATATAAATATATATATATATATTAGAAACTGTATATCTGTGTTTATTTCTGTTCATATTTCTTTGAGTCTCTTTCTATCTATCTCTTTCTCTCTCTTGCTCTATTTATCCATTGATGTTATAACTAACTTATGACTCATTATCTAAAATCTATTTTACAAAAGTTACAGCAAAAATAAAAAATAACATAAGCACACATTCCTTCTTTCTATCAGCAACTCATCTTTTAATCCGCCATTGCCTTCTACTTGTTATCCCGCTGCATGCTATTTGTTCCTAACTCAGACACTTTTCTTTACATACACTATAACTGATACACAAATAGATTTATTTTCCAGAAAGGATTTAGACATTTCACATCATTCTTTATATTTCTTTTACTTTTTTATTCATTATCTGCCGAGCAAATTAGAAAAAGAATCTGTATTAGTTAATTATTTTCTACTGAGTCGTAAAGAAAACATGAACATTAACTAAAGGTTAAAGATTTGGCTTTTTTGATCCCCGGATGAAGCCTACAAAAACCTGAATCATTTTCTTCAATTTCCAAACTCATTTTTTTCTTTTTTCAGCCGGATATCCATAAAAAAAAAAAAACAGAAAGCGACACTTCTCACGCAACCTATATCCAGTCAATTTTGTGTGAACAGGCACGCATGCGCACAACCGTGCATGTACACACATGAACAACGTTTTTTTTTTCTTTTAAGACTTGTGATGCATATACATATGATCGCAAAGACCGTACGACCTTTGTATCGACAGTTTAATATTCATAACAAAGGCATATGTTCTAGTTTTTATTGAGTCAAATGAAAATATTCACTTATGAGATTCATATGTATGAAGAATTGATACAGACATAATATCTGATTCACCGTTTTCCAACACGTGATTAGCAGGAGTGTAAGTGAAATTAGAGATAATTACAGCGAACCCATGATTCCAGGTATATTAAGAGACTTAAAAATAACGTACACTTCTTTTGAGGCCTAATATGCATGTATTTCCACAAAGAGATGTATAAATGATAAGAAATCTAATCAAATAGGAATATAAGTACCTATATATATATATATATATATATATATATATATATAGTCATCCGCAGACAGATCTGTTTCGCTGTATCACGGCTCATCAGTACGGTTAGACAGCCGATTGCTTTTTACGCAGGGTTAAACCAGACTGAATTGGTGTCAATCGGTGATTCTACCTCTGAGCTACGGGCGCTCGGTAGAAGAATGCAGACTTTTTAGCCTGTATATTATCATTATACACGCCCAATAGCTGAGAGTGTTCTAATTCATTGCTGAATGAACGATGCGTAGATGCCAGAGTAGCTACTGTTTTTCAAAGTCTACCATTCTTCCAGAGTGCTCAATCAGGATGCGAGAGCGTAAATAGTATATATATATATATATATATATATATATATATATATATATATATTAATGCAGGTTTCATTGAATAATATAGACAAGTTTTGTCTATTAATTTTGTGCAGGATCCGTTCATACCGTCTGATATACTTGATGGTGATGTCGTTGAAAGACAACAAAAAATCACAGTATTTGTTGAATTTTTTATCGGGTCTAAGCTTTCGGCTCACATAAGCCATTATCAAAGAGTAAATATTAACACATAGTAAACATAAAACATTTAAGCTATTAACAATAAAGAGAATTGAATTGAAAATATAAGTCCATCCCTACCGTGACGGATGGCCGAAGACAGTGACAAAAAAAAAATATATATATGTGTGTGTGTGTGTGTGTGTGTGTGTGTGTGTGTGTGTGTGTGTGTGTGTGTGTGCATTGTATCACTGTGTACGATGCCTGATGCTGTGTGTTGAATTGTCTACAGCACAATATACGTGCTAATGGATAATAAATACAAACAAGACAAGTTGTTCGAGTCGGCGGGAGCACAATCCGATAATTATCGTCAATGACAATCCGAATTATATACGACCCTCCCAGGTGGGCAAAAGCCTGTAGTAGATGCGACACAATGATCAGTTTATCTGGGTAAAACCGAGCCCGTAAGCTCGAACATAAACATTCGGCGGAGCCTCATTTAGGTTCATCTCCGCCCGAAGGCAGAGATTTCGTCACACTGAATGACTGACACACGCAGTTAATCTCTTAAAATTGTCAATGACAATACAAATTCCAGACTGCGATTAATTTTTATTTATATAGTTATTCGGTCCACAGACCGTCCCATCTTTGAGAGCGCTAGAGAGGTGTCAGCAGATCAACAATGTATATATATATATATAGTGTATCGAGGCAGCAGATACTTTTCTAAACACATACTGTTAACTATAAGTGACAATGAATGTCTATTATGTTTCATCATGAGCCGTTCTAAACATCGTATTTTGGCTTTAGTTTCAGTTGAAAATAAAGACAAAACATTCTCCAACATTTGGATAATTTTTATTAAATTGGTTCTAAGCTTTCGGCTCACATGATATACCTATATTTAACAGTATATGTTTAGAATTTATATATATATATATATATATATATATATTTCTAAACACAAACTGTTAAATATAAGAGACAATTAATGTCTATTATGTTTAATCATGAGCCGTTCTATACATCGTATTTTGGCTTTAATTTCAAAAATTGTCCATCATTTGGATATATTTTTATTTTGCTGGTTCTAAGCTTTCGGCTCACATGAGCCATATTCAAAGAGGTTACAGGAACGGTAACATAAAGACATCTACTATCAAAAATGATTCTATCTTGTTGACATGAAACATTGCTATGCGATGATAAGAGTCACCGAATAGCAGACGCACTTGGTAAATTTGTAATGCGCTTCTATGACATCACACCGCGTGAGAGACCGAAATGTTAATACAGAACCATATGTCTAAATGCAATGTACTGTGTTGTGACCAGATTGAAATGTGATTTTATTAAGTGCGGTTTGTTTTGATTTAATGTAGATGGCCTCCAATATCTGAAGTCTCTTATTACTGTGAGTATATATATATATATATATATATATATATATATATAGATATAGATATACACTCACAGAATATATATTAAGAACGTTATTAATATATATATAGATATATATATAGATATATACATGTATATATATATATATATATATATATATATATATATATATATATTAATAACGTTCTTAATCTTCAATGCTTGATTGCTTTAAATTATATTGACGGGATTTCGATTTATTCTTTCTCTCTCGAAATTGCTCGAATTGTTTCTCATTTTGAAACGCAAATATGTATTTAAAAATGGAGAGTATGGCCATTTTACTGATTTTATTGTTCATGATACAGATAATACCGAGCATCGAGTCAACTTTAAGATCCTTTCGTTTTTCATTTTCCATCAATCTGTTTGAAGAGTCAAAAGCCTTGTCTAATGTATTTTACGCATTAGATTTTACTATTCAGAGAGGCCTTTTTGTTTTGCTTTGAAAGCAAATGGAACTTCAGGCGTGGCTCGGTTCCCGCCATTTCTCTACTCCTGACCTACTTACTATCTAGTTCTTTTGAACACGTGCATGAATGGTGTTACATCATAATCGAAATAGAAACACAACAGGCACACCTACCTATGCTGTAGAAGGATGTTGCGGTTGAAAGAAAGGATGCTGAATACCAATCACTTTAACCGTAAAACCAAATCTATCCTTATATATATATATATATATATATATATATATATATATATATATATATATACATAGGGGGGTTTGTTTTTATGATCGATCAACCGCCTAATGATTTTGTCTATTACCTCTCATTTGTATAATGCACAATTATTATCGTTGTCGACCACACCTCGATACACTATTTATTGATTTGTATTGCTCGAAATCTATTATTATCAAACACTCTCATTCCACAAGTTTTTCATTTTCACTTTCTTGTAATCATTCTAAGTCCTGTTAAATTATTACAATCATTATCTCTTTTTACCGGCTACATTCAACATGAATGATAATACTACTATCAACACGATTTTGATAATGATAATAAAAATAATAATTATTATCACTATTATTTACAAGGATGTTCCCCCTCTACTAGGCCCAACAACCATTCGAGGCAGAGGGTTATAGACTAAGAGGTGCAGTTTAAAGAGATACGTGGGGAAGATAACTGTTTACTTAAGACTTGAAAAAGGTTAAGACTGCAGTGATCGGTTAAACTATCCTCTTGGGAGTCGGTTCCACAAAGCAGTAGTTAGTAGAAAAAAACTGTTCGAGTAAAACTTACATCTTACCAATGGAATACGTAGGGAATATTGGTTGTTCGCTGCGATGTTCCTGACATGGCCGGTCTAAGGCGTGAAGCTTAGAATTGGTCATAGTAAGGAATGTAAATTCTTTGAACTTACCACCAAAATAGCGATGAATCAAAAACAATCTTGCTGCATTCTATCTGTGCAGAAAGGTGTTGTAAGGGGGAAAATAAATCATTAGGTTGTCTTACTCTGGGAATACTAGATTCAAATCTGATAATGACAGATGACCACCAGTCAGTCAGTAAAGTGCTATACTTGATACACGCTTGTGTGATCATGTCTCCAGCAGTAGGTTGCCATTGCTTTCTGCGGTAAGTTGGTTGCTAGCTAAGGCTATAGAAGCCAATCAGTCCTATTATTTAGTCCATATCTGTAGGGAAGAGATGGATTAAAACATTTCCCAAGGTTCTTTGCGTGTAAGGGAATGCCAGAAATTCAACTGACTGAAGTGTGAGAAAATAAACTTCACGGTTGAAGAGGTGGTTACTATTTCAGCGGTAATGGGACCCCAATGCTAATCTTGTAGAATGCGTAAATTGATGTGGTCGGGTCACCAGGGAAAGAAGTCCATCAGAGCCGTTTCCATGGAAATATTTGTAGAAAATCAGATAGAAGCCGCCTCACGTCGGTGAGAAACTGAATGAAGTCGAAACGCCAAGTCAGGATTGATTCCATTGCAGATTTGTTTTTGGATTTTGTTGGAAATCTCAAGATTCCATGCAAATGGTGATATAACGCCAATAGCGTAGCGATTATCATTGAATTTTGTTTGATTCAGCAAAAGGTGCAAACCAAAATGCCAAATACAGGTGGGGGATACCAGAATCAAGCAAGTACAAAAATTTAAATACCTAGAAAGTGTTCTAACAGGAGATGGAAAGTGCGACACAGAGATCCGAAGGCGAATTGACATGGCGAAAGAAGCATTTCAGAAGTTGAGTAAGATATTAAGAAACAGAACAATTTCGCTAAAAACAAGGAGGAGAGTGCTGAATTGCTATGTGATGTCGGTTCTTTAATATGTCAGTGAATGCTGGACAATATCATCAAAGATGAAGGAAAAGATTAAAGCAACTGAAATGTGGTTCTACAGAAGGATGCGGCGGATATCATAAACCGATCATGTGAGCAATGATGAGGTTTTGGAAAGGATGGAAACAAAAAGGAAATTAATACTGAGCATCAGGAAGAGACAACTAAAGTTCCTGGGACATGCAATGAGGAAGGAGGGCTTGGAGAACCTGATACTAACATGCCAGATAGAGGGAAAAAGAGACAGGGAAAAGCAGCGGATAACATATTTAAAGGACCTAATCAGGTGGATGATGGAACGAGTGTTGCGTGGTTTAACAGAAGAAAGATTACTAAGAGCCACCAGGGATAGAGAGACGTGGAAAGCCATGATCGCCTACGCCATGAAGGGACAGTGCATATAGAAGAATAATATCACACACATCATTCAGTAACGCTCTAACTTGCGTGAATATTGAGCTTTGTATTGATTGAACTTTGTTCATTTTTTTTTTTAATGATTTCACCCCCCCCCCCAAGCAAGGTGAGACCGCCACTAGTGCTCGGGGTGTTACAACGAGAAAGAATGAAACAAATGACAGAGTACAGGGTGTGTTGAAGAAAGAATGAAAAAATCGATGTAATTGAAGTGAATAGAAGACAAAAGCTGATATTGCATTTAAATTTTTGAAATTTCTTGCTATAGGCAAGCAAGGAAACAGAAGGGAGTTCCATAAGTGCGAGAAAAAAATTGTTGGAGTAGAAGTGACGGTTGCATTTAGATATTTAAACTGTAAAAAAGTGGGACCTCGATGTCAATTCTAGTAGAAAAGACAGAGGGAAGCCACATCATGTCAGCAAGAAAGTTGCTGAAGTCGGAATGCCAAGTCTTTACAAACAAAAAATGATTATGAAGATTATCATACAAGAATACCAAAATGATAATATTGTGAAATGCCAGTTCTAAAAATGCAGATTCGAAATATATTTGTCAATACCATCTTTCTAAATATGCGCTTTTGAGAAAGATTACAATAGCTTTTGCAATTACAGCTGCTTCAGTGGAATTCCATTTTTTTTTTTTTGCTTAATGTGCTGTTTCAGCCCCATTCCTCTTACTATTCTGATTATTGTTGCAAAAAGATCTGAATATTTGCTGGTGCCATTTATTCGCGCCAAAATCTCCTGACTGACACTGAACGGCATTATGATTAGCAGCAACAGCACCTCACTCCCATTAGCATAGAACAGTCTTGCCTCCCAGAGAGTAAATCACTACGCCTGCTTGGCCTGACACTCTCAGCGGACCTCAAGTGGACTGACTACGTCGAATCCATTGCTAAATCCGCAGCTATGAAAGTCGGCTCTCTGTGCAGGGCCCGGAAATTCTTTCCGCCTGAATCTATCCTGCAATTATATAAATCCACCATCCGCCCGTGTATTGAGTACTGCTGCCACATCTGGTCGGGTGCCCCTTCTATTCTCCTCGGGATTCTTGACAAAATACAGCGAAGAATCTGTAATGTGATTGATACCGACTTGGCTGACCGCCTGCAGTATCTCTCTCACTGGTGTGACGTGGCTTCCCTGTGCCTCTTCTATAAATACTTTCCTGACTTCTGCTCTGACGAACTTAAATCACTGGTGCCCCCTAGATGTGAATTTGCACGAGATACTAGATTGGCAACTAGGTCCCACCCTTTTACAGTGAAACCTCTGAAATGTAACCGCAATTTCTACTCCAACAGCTTCTTTTCTCGCACTTCCCGCCTGTGAAATTCCCTTTCGCATGCGTGCTTCCCCGACGGCTACAACCTCCAGGAGTTTAAATGTAAGGTCAATAGACACCTCCTAACATACTAACTCACACCCACTCTCTCCAACTCTCTCCCTATGTACATCCTACGTCGTCTATCACCCTCCTTCTGACATTTCCTATACCCAATCACTCTATGTAACCCCCTGCGCTATAGTGGCAGGGGAATGCCTTGCTTGGGGTGACACGATTAAAAAAAAAAAAAGACTGAGGATTCGAAAGAGCTTCTATCCATATTTTATCAATGCTTACCATTCCGTCACTCCCATTTTCGGATTTGCTCGTGACTTTTTTTTATCTTTTATTCTTTTTTCAAATCTTTTATAAAGAAATTATCAGTCAGGGATAAACTTCTGTCAAATTTTCAAAGAAGCACAAGGCGTCAAATATAACGAAGTCTCAGAATTGAAACTAATTGACATGACTAAGGCTATAGAACCCCATCTGTTTTGTTACTTAACCCATAACAGGAGGGTAGAGAATGATAAATACCTTTCTCAAGGGTATTTGTGCGCAAGTGAAAGCAAGGAATTCAACTGGAATTCGAACTCGGTATCCCGATTTGTCGTTCCGAGTCAATATCTAATGCACCACAACGCACATTCGAAACGAGAAATCCTGAAGCCGAGTTCGAATTCCAATTGAATTCCTTGCATTCACTTGCGCACAAACACCCTTCAGAAAGGTATTAATCCTTCTTTTCCCTCCAGTTAAATAACAGGGCAGATTGGGTTCTATAGCCTTGGTCGGTAACCAGTCTACCGTAGAAATTAATGACAACCTACTGCGGCATAATCTTCTGCCCAGCCAGTCAGTTATGTCTCTTTCGAGACATGATCCCCCAAGCGTGTATCACGTATGGCACTTAACTGGCTAGTTTCTAATACTGCGCTTAAATTAATAAAGTCTAGATACCCAGGCGAAGATCTCATCCTCATCTATGGAGTTATTTATAGGATGGGCAATGGTAGCAACTTTACGGCGGTGTGAAAGTGACTGAAGCCGGGCCGCCAGATCAGGACCAATAATATTGCTGATTCTTCTTTGCAATTTATCAAGTATATATAGATATATAGTGAGTGCACCAGACCATAGGTGACAGCAATATTCTTTCAAACACTCTTCCCATCCTCCCAACCCCCAGCCTCCGTATCCATACCCATCTATCACCCCCTTCTGATATTTCCTATATCTAACCACTCTTTCTATTTACCTTCCCCTATGTAGCCCCAAGCGCAATAGTGGCAGTGGAATGCCTTGCTTGGGGTCTTCTTCTTCTATGTGCCCTGTCCTTTCAGGACGTTGGCGATCATGGACATCCACGGCTCCCTATCCCTTGTGGCCCTTAGTATGTTTGCTCCTTTTGCTCCTGGCAACCCCCGTTCCGTCATCCACCCGACCAGGCCCTGCAGATATGTTATCTGCTGACTTCCTCTGTCTCTCTTTCTCTCTACCTGGCTAGTCAGTATCAGATTCTCCAAGCTCTCCTTCGTCATTGCGTGTCCCAGGAACTTCAGTTGTCTCTTCCTGATGTTCGGTATTAAAATGATTTAAAAAAAATAAAAATAAAAATAAAATAAACAGCAAAGCGAAGGTTTTTGAATTTAAATGTAAATCATCTGTACAATCAACATTAAACATTGTCTGATGAAGAGAATCTATCTCGAACATAGAAATTTCCGTGTCGCAATGTACAATTAATTCATAACTATATATATATATATATATATATATATATATATATATATATATATGTGTGTGTGTGTGTGTGTGTGTATGTGTGTGTGGGTGGGTGTGGGTTTAGTTTCGTATGGCACGGAGCCTGCCGAGTAATATTGTGCTTACTTCTATAAAAGAAGCAGTAAATATATTAGTTTTCACGTGGTCATGCTCACCGGCCTTTGGCAATATGTACCGAGTTCAGCCACGAGACATAGCAAAAATCTTTAGTTATTGTTCCCATTCAAGGTCTTTTCTCATTTATTTTTTTTTTATATTTTGTATCTGATGATACCTGAAGAAATAAAAAAAAAACATAATGATTGCACTGAAAGTCTAGTTCGCTCCAAGCCAATGCAAATATCGGTCTACGGACTATGCCTACTTATTCACCTTCTAGCGATGTTATCGCATGTTTTTTTTTATTCCTTTACTTACTTTTTCTTTTTCTTTTTTTTTTTTTTGTTACTCTCTTGCTATAGATTTCAGGAGAATAAATATATTCTTATGGATCGGCGTGCGTAAGTCAGGAATTGGAAGGCAGCAGAAGTGAGTGAGTTGCGCGCATTAATGAAGACAGGCGCTGTCAGAAATGAAAAGAAATAGGCGAGTGACATTTTTGACAAAGAGACGCTGGAAATGATTGGCTTGACAGGAAAGTAAGTGAAGGAGTGAGGAGAGTCGAAGGAAGTTAGAATGGCTAAGCGATTCTGAAGGAGAAGATGGAATTGATGGGAGAGTAACGGGAGGGAGGTAAAAAAAAAAAAAAGAAATTGGTGAAACAAACTCCGAACAGAGAGAAAAGAAGACGACTATAAAAGAGAAATACGAACGGAGAGGAAAACGAGATAAGAAAAAAAACAAAAAAACAAAAAAAAAAAACAAAACAAAAAAAAATATAGAGAAGGATAAGGAGAAAACAGCTTTTGTTACTCTACTTTTCAAATGTATCTCCTAATCATCAGATTCTCTATCTGAGTAGTAAATTGAGTGTGGTTGATAAGAACTGACGTATCTATCTATCTATCTATCTATCTATCTATCTATCTATAAGAATAAATATAGTTTTAAGGTGTGCTATATTTATAGGCTAAAGTGCTCAATATCAGAGATAGAGCGTATGTAAATATAAAAGAGTGAACATTGAAGTCAACACTCAGGGGCGACAGATTTTTTCATGCTAAACGCAATCATTGCGCTTAGCATAAAGCAGTCTGTCGCCTCTGAGTGTCGACTTCAAAGTTCACTCTTATATATATATATAATTCCAGGTGAAGAGAACTCAAGGTTTTGCTATTTTTAGTTCCCCGGCATTTATTTTATTATGAACAGTGCTTAATATAATAAGTATTATAGAGCTTAATATAACTACACAGTTATGAATTAACTGTCCATTGTGACCCGGAAATTTCTATGTTTCGAGATAGATTCTCTTCATCAGGCATTGCTTGATGTTGATTGTACAGATGATTTACATTTATAGACAAAAACCTTCGGTTTGCTGTGTATGTATTTATGTGGAAAGATATAAAACATACATGTGTGTTTCTTTTAACTAATCAGAGCGAAGATTCATATCTTCCCACATACATACACAGCAAACCGAAGGTTTTTGTATCTAAATGTAAATTATCTTTACAACCAACATCAAACATTGCCTGATGAAGAGAAGATACCTCGAAACACAGAAATTTCCGTGTCACAATGGACAGTTAATTCATAACTATATATATATATACTAGCAGTATAGCCCGGCGTTGCTCGGGTGTAATGAAAGCTTTAAAACTAATCCATGGTCCTGGAGCTAGGACTCTTTGGACGTTGGCACGAAAGACTAAAAAGCAATTGTTGTTTCCAGTTAAAGCGAAACCGTAGACTGAAAGAAAAATGAATGGATGTAAGTACAAATTTTGATTTCCTGGTATCGATATCAAATAAGTTCTTTTCGTCGTAAACTGAATTTTGAAGGCTAAATAAGTCCTCTGAGTAAATGGTATCATGGCTGAGACTAAGACCTACAATTATATCTACTGAGAACCAAACCCGAAGCAAAAACTAAAATAAAAGGGCTTAAAAAATACAGACATACAGGCAGATAAACAGACACGCACACAAACATTTTGCCTTTTATATATACATATATATTTTCGATTTTCTGCACTATTGTAAGAACTGCAACCTTGAAATTTCTGAATATCGTTTCTTATGTCTTTGTCTATGAGTGTATAAAATTTGATTTAAATCGGACTAATCCTTCCATAAAACCCAATTTTTTCGATTATCGATTTTCGATATTTATCGGGGGTACCTCGACACAAAACCTAGCTAAGAACACTCGCAAACGCTTATAGTATAACTGTGTAAATTTTCAAGAAAATCAGCTCAGCCGTTTCGGAATCTATAGGTAACGGACACACACACAGACACACACAGACACAGAAACACACACAGACAAAGTTCCATTTATAAATAAGTTTATATATATATATATATATATATATATATATATATATATATATATATATATTGTGTATTAGACCAGTAATTTCTCTCTTTTATGCAGGTGTCATTGAAAACGACAAACAAGGTATTATCATGAGGTTTTTATATAATTTTTTCTATGTTCATATGTTTATTTGTCTTTTATAACTCAAATCATATAGGAATTGTCCAAACGTTTTTTCTGGGCGCTTTCGGTTATAATTTTAGCCATTATGAATGATTAAATTTATTTTACTTGTAACTGAATATGTGTAGAGTATATGTTTGCAAAGTTATGCATGTTTTATATTCCAAACACGGTAAGCACATTGTTGTCGTGCTCATAACTGATATTATTAAGGTAGGATTTTTTCACCATTCGTATATAATTTGTGTTCTGAAAACATCATGAAATCATGAAATGGAGCACATGGATAATTATATAAAAAACTTAATGTTAGTATCGTTTTTGTCATTTTCAGTAAAGTTTGCATTATATATATATGATGATGATGATGAAGTACTTAGTCGAGATATTATATATTATAACATGTATATCAACCAAAATGAGAACAAAAGTTCGGAACAATTCCAAGATTACGGAAAAGAAATTCCAAATCCTCCTAGCAAAGATAACGAAAAGAAGCTATGTGAAAAGACTAAACATAAACTATAAAAAAGACGGATTGCATTGTCAGCAGCAAAAAGAGAAGCCAAAAATTCTAACTAAAGGTCAGGGATACTACAATCAAGCAGACACAGAAATGTAAATACCTGGTAACTGTTCTAACAGAGGACGGTAAATACAACACTCAGATCCGAAAGGGTACTGACATGGCCAAGGACGAATTCGAAACGTTAAGTACAGTATTAAGAGACAGGAAAATTCGTTGTGAACAAAGAAAAAAGTACTGGACTGCTATGTGATGTCTGTCGTTCTATAAGGCTTTTAAACGCTTTACTGTTTTATCAAAGATGCAGGAGCGGAACAGCAGCTGAAATCTGGTTCTACAGAAGGATGTTGAGGATAACATGAGACGAACATATTAGCAACTACAATGTTTTTGAAAGGATGGAAACGAAAGTAAATTGTAACTTAACATCAGGAAGAGAAAGATGAAGTATCTGGGACACGTAATGATATGCGTAGTTGTGCAGTGGATATCGACTCGGAACGTCAAATCGGGGTGACGAGTTGGAATTCCAGCTGAATTCTTTGCATTAACTTACGCAAAAATAAACTCGGGAAAGATTTTAATCCATCTCTTCACTCCAGTTATGGGTTAAATAATAAGACAAATTGGGTTTTATAACCTTAACTGGCAACTATTCTACCGCAGAAAGTAATGGCAACCTTCTGCGGGATACTTTTCTCCCCAATCAGTTATGTCTCTTTCGAGACATGATCGCCCAACGCGTGTATCACGTATGGCACTTAACTGACTGACTGATGGCCATCAGTCATTTATCAGATTTGAATCATGAATAAATGATGCTTTGTTTCAAATCCTTATTTTGAATGCTGTTTAGTGATCCCAAAATTCCCAGAGTAAGACAACCTAATGAATTATTTTACTCCTTACAACCTCTTTCTGCACAGACGGAATGCCGCAAGCCTCCTGTTGATCCATCGCTATTGCGGTGAAAAGTTCAGAGAAACTACATTCTTTACTCTCACCAGTTCTAACTTTTACGCCTTGAACTCTCCATGTCAAGAGGATAGTTTAGCCGATCACTACAGTCTTAACCTTTTATTGCGTATGGCACTTAACTGACTGAATGATGGAGTGGGGCTTGGAGGATCTAATACTCACAGGACGGATAGAGGGGGAAAAGAGACAGGGGAAATCAATGCGTGACATAGTTGATAGGCTTAAGAAAGTTGGTGGCAGAGCAGTATTTGAGAGAGATACCAAAAGGGAAGGTGTTAAGAGCTCCAAGGAATAGGCGGATGTTGAGTGCCATGATCGCCTACGTCCTGAAAGGTGTTCAGAACCCTCAAGGTATTAGGGAATAAAAAGTACCATGATTGCCTACGTCCTGAAAGGTGTTCAGAACCCTCAAGGTATTAGGGAATAGAAAGTGCCATGATTGCCTACGTCCTGAAAGGTGTTCAGAACCCTCAAGGTACTAGGGAATAAAAAGTGCCATGATTGCCTACGTCCTGAAAGGTGTTCAGAACCCTCAAGGTATTAGGGAATAGAAAGTGCCATGATTGCCTACGTCCTGAAAGGTGTTCAGAACCCTCAAGGTATTAGGGAATAGAAAGTGCCATGATTGCCTACGTCCTGAAAGGTGTTCAGAACCCTCAAGGAATTAGGGAATAAAAAGTGCCATGATTGCCTACGTCCTGAAAGGTGTTCAGAACCCTCAAGGTATTAGAGAATAGAAAGTGCCATGATCGCCTACGTCCTGAAAGGTGTTCAGAGCCCTCAAGCTATTAAGGAATAGAAACGCCTACATCCTGAAGAAACACGGCACATAAAAGATTATGGAATTTTCAAATTGGCAAGTTTGAGTTTGGAGAAAAGGAAGAGAATTCCTGAAATTTTACAAGGATTGAATCATCATGGAATCGGTAAGGTGTTGTAATATCAATGGACGGTGTCCATGTCACTCTGAACAATCATGTTGATGTTAAGTATGTTTTCAATGTGACAATTCTGATTGATCTTTAAAATTTAACAAAAGATATGAGAAAAATAGAAGCTCACAAGGTTATTATGAAAACCAGACTGAAGAATTTCACCTCGTCAAGTAAACTATGAATAAGTTTAAATTCATACAGCCAGAAGAAGACGTAAACGTTATCTATGAGAGTAATTTAAAAATTATTTACTTTTTCGTCATCGCATATATTCAAGCATGTCATACTGCCTTCTGCACATGCGGGCTTATAGTTAGTACGAATGTAGACACGTGATCGAAATTTGAGCTTTTACAGTGTAAATATAGCCGTTCTATTTGTGAGCGTTTTTATAGTTGCCAAGGCTGTTTGGTTATAGATACGTAATCTATATATATATATAAAAGGCAATCTGTGAGTCTGTGTAACTGTTCCCTATGCACGCCTACATTTTTAAGCTACGCCATTCAAACTTTCTAGGGACACATATCTACAGGGAAGCCAGGTTGACACATACTTTTTGAGTTTAAGTTCAGCAATTTTCCCTTTCGCACTTTTTGACCAATGGAGACGATTGTTTACATTTGTTCCGTAAAACATCTAAGATCTAAGATGATTGCTGAATTACGTCACAGAAATCAAATTGCAAGTGTCAAACGCGACTAAAAACTATGAGCCTTTATATTTAACTTTTATTCTGATGTTTTAAAAATTCATTTCGTCAACAAAAAGTGTGAATATTTTTCCACTAATCTTGAAACAAAAGAAATATTTTTTAAAAATTTCTGAACTAAGAGCGTAATAGTTTTTATATTTCTAATTTCAGTAAAACAAAATAAATAATTTTTATTCTCATGTTAAATTCATTTAGTCAACAAAAAATGTAAATATTTTCCCCCGTAATTTTGAAACAAAAACAAACGCAATGATGTTTACAATGTCACACAAAACATCAAATCATGTTTACGCAAAACAAAAGAAAATAGATATTTTTAAGGGAATTTTTAACAATTTTTAAACAACAATGTTTTATATAATTATTATTTTATATAACCGAGTCCTACTACTAAAATGTTATGAGTTGCACGGGCAACGCCTGGCAATGATGCTAGTTTAGAATAAAGCTCATTTCATCTGTTTGCCTTGATAAAGTCCATCACAGGACGAAACGCGTAGGCGATTTAAATACAGTTTTCCTCTTGTCTTCCTTTATATATATATATATATATATATATATATATATATGGAATTTGTTATATATATTATATTATTTATATATTATATATGCGCGGTACCTATTTGAAAGTGGTCGATATCAATGATAAAGCTGACATATTCATATAGATATGTACGAGATTGTAACTCTGAATTTCCCGCTCTTGCGATCGTCAGACAAACTCAGAGAGTGAAACCCAGGGTAACAAACTCAAATCTATCTATCTATCTCTCTAGTACATTAAGTCAGTTCATTATTTATCTTTCTCAGTATACACATATATATCTATCTATATGTTTATTTCTGTTATATATATATATATATATATATATATATATATATATATATATATATGTATATATATATTCATATGTCCCAGAAAGGGATATATATATAATTCGAAGTAGTTTTGGCAAATGTAACCGGTTAGGACAATCTAGCAAGTAGCCGTAATGAACCGGTACTCGTCGTAGTTCTATGCAGTATGCTTAGGTGTAGGCTTATGCAATAGGCGTAGTCAATAGACATTATAATAGGCGGAGTCCTACGTGTCCCCCTTTAATCTGTATATATAGCTGACACCAGGCAATCGTATTACAAGGTGTATGCATATTTGTTATATTATCTATCTATTTATCTATCTCTTTCTGTTCTTTTCTATTTACCTATCTATTTCTTTATGCTTCTATCTATCTATCTATCTATCTATCTATCTATCTATCTATCACCAGTCTCTTCATATCTATCTATCTATCTATCTATCTATCTATCTATCTATCTATCTATCTATCACAGTCTCTTCATTATCTATCTATTTATCTATCTATCTATTTATCTATCTATCTATCTATCTATCTATCTATCTATCTATCTATCTATCTCAGTATTTTCATTATCTATTTATCTATCTCTTTCTGTTCTTTTCTATTTACCTATCTATTTCTTTATGCTTATATCTATCTATCTATCTATCTATCTATCTATCTTATCTTTTTATATGTTTATATCTATCTATCTATCTATCTATCTATCTATCTATCTATTTTTATATGCTCATATCTATCTATCTATCTATCTATCTATCTATCTATCTATCTTCTTTTTATATGCTTATATCTATCTATCTATCTATCTATCTATCTATCTATCTATCTATCTTCTTTTTATATGCTTATATCTATCTATCTATCTATTTTTATATGCTCATATCTATCTATCTATCTATCTATCTATCTATCTATCTATCTATCTATCACAGTCTCTTCATTATCTATCTATCTATCTATCTATCTATCTATCTCTCTATCTATCTCAGTATTTTCATTATCTATTTATCTATCTCTTTCTGTTCTTTTCTATTTACCTATCTATTTCTTTATGCTTATATCTATCTATCTATCTATCTATCTATCTATCTATCTATCTATCTATCTATCTTCTTTTTATATGCTTATATCTATCTATCTATCTATCTATCTATCTATCTATCTATCTATCTATCTATCTATCTATCACAGTCTCTTCATTATCTATCTATCTATCTATCTATCTATCTATCTATCTATCTATCTATCTATCTATCTATCTCAGTATTTTCATTATCTATTTATCTATCGCTTTCTGTTCTTTTCTATTTACCTATCTATTTCTTTATGCTTATATCTATCTATCTATCTATCTATCTATCTATCTATCTATCTATCTATCTATCTATCTATCTATCTTCTTTTTATATGCTTATATCTATCTATCTATCTATCTATCTATCTATCTATTTTTATATGCTCATATCTATCTATCTATCTATCTATCTATCTATCTATCTATCTATCTATCTATCTATCTATTTCTGTTCATATTTATCTTCCTGTCTCTGTTTGATCATGCTATCTATATCAATATGTTCACTTATATGCGTGTGTGTCTTCATATTTATCTATGAATTGAAAATGAAGTTTACATAATATGAAATGGTTAAATAAGAAACGAAAAGAAAATCTTTTAAAAGTTGGTTCATTTCTTTAGCATTATCATATTTTTCCTTAAATACGAAAGCGAGTATATGCTTCTCGTGATCAGTTCTCATCTCGGCATCAACGCTGATGACACAGCTATTTACTCTTCTCTTAATAGTAAATCTCATCGTTTCGTTAAGATCAAATTAAGACCTGATTTTAAAAATGTCCTACAATCTGTCGTTAACGGAGGCAAGAAATGCCTTGTTAATTTTAACACCTCCAAAACCTTCTAACAGTTCATTTCTAAAAACCGCTACCTGCATAATTGACTTAAGATGATGCCTTCACAATCGCTACAATATTAACCTCTTCAGGGAGTTAACAGGTTCACGTATCGTCCGGTTCCGACCCCTCTGTAGTCGTCTGTCTCTTGTTCTTTTGAACAGAAGTAGAGGTTTGTCCCTTGTTTATTGTTTATGATTGGATTTCCGCTTCTTTCTAAATTGTACATCAACTCTATACTTCTAACGTCTCGGCCTAAACTATGAATTTTTTGTTATCTATTTACTTTTTTTTCTACTAGCAATAAATAGGTTAACATATTGATATGGACTCGGTATAGGACCATAAAATAATAAGTTAACAAGGTGGTAGGTTCAAGAACATATATTACGTCAAGAAGAAATACAAACAAATACAAAGAGATACACAGAGATATAAAGAGGAAAGTAATAATAGCTTGCGCTGAACTCAAGTCGTACTGGGAACCAGAGTCTCTGTCGCCCTTGCTCATTCTACACGAGAGTTCTCACGAGAGTCTCTCTCACTCCTGCACATGTCCTCGAGAGTAATTAACTCTCGGTTAATATAGGCAAATAACAGTCCATTATTAAGTGGGTAACTCCCCCATAACACATAGTTATTTGAACAGATGTTATGTTTTGTCCCTTATTTCAACTCTAAGATTAAGTTTCCAGTTCCTACTAAATACTAATTACACTCTAATTCAACTCTATTATTCTAAAATCTCCACTAAACTCTGGAATTTATAATATTTTCTTTCCACAATAAGAACTAATAAGTATATCTATCGCTCGCTTCACACTTTTCTGCAGTTGTTCGTTCCTTGTTTCCTGTTTAGAATTAGGTATCCGGTTTCCTTCTAAAGTCATTTATATTCCTTTCACTTCCAGTATCACATTGCATCTTTTTTTTACAATCGTTTCACCCCAATCAAAGCATAACTGCCACTGGTACACAGGGTTTATATAATAGGAGAGTGAAGAGAGAGATTAACAGGTCACAGTAGGTGTCGGAGAACGGTTTAGAGAAGGACGGATACATTGATGTAAAGAGAGCTGCGAGAGAGCAAAGTGTAAAGTGAGAAGGTGGATGGGAATCAAAGCGATAAGAGATGACAATCGACGTTGCATTTAAACTCCTGGAGATTGTAGCTAACAGCAAAACAAGTATACGGAAGGGAGTTCCACAGGCGGAAAGTACGAGAAAAGAAGATGCAGGAGTAGAAGTTGTGGTTATACGTGATTGTTTTCACAGTAAAAGTAGAATTGTTGCCAGTCTAGTAGCTCGAGTAAATTCGCCTAGAGGGGGGTACCAAGGAGGTAAGCTCGTCGGAGCAGAAAAAAGTTAATTGTAGAAGAGGGAGTGGAAAGCCACATGTCGTGGTGAGGGAGAGACTGGTGTCAGGCGGCCAGGTCAGAATCGACTACATTGCAGTTTCTACTTTGTATATTTCGAGAACCCCAAGGTGAACAGCAAGGACACACGGTCAGATATGACAGCAGTATTCAATGCCCTGGCAGATAACAGATTTGTAAATGTACATGATAGACTCAATAGAGAACTTCCACAGGGACCCAGCCTTCTTAGCAGTAGGTTTAGCTATTAATTCAATGTGGTCGTTCCACTTAATGTCAGCTGAGGGAGTTAGACCGAGAAGGCGCAGTGTATTGCTCTCACGGAGACTAGCGTGATCCATGCTGGTGGTGGGTAAGAATGATTGTGTAGTGTGATAATAGGAAGCAGCTTCGTTTTGAAAGCATTATGACGATAATTGCATTCGTAGGTATGAATTGTTTAAAAAAAAGATTTTGTGCAATTCCCATCTCTTATCAACTGACTCCAGTCCTTTCTACATCAAACCGCGTATATTTTTCTTTGTTTTACTCTCTACCTTCACAACCTTCTTCACATCCTCTCTTGCCCTTTCTCTGACACCTCCTGTAACTGGTTCGTCTTTCTCTTCACTCTCCTCTTGCCTAAAGTTTTATGTAGATCCCTGTGCAACAGAGGCGGTACCGCGGTACTGGGAAGAAAGAAGCTGGAAGGGAGTTCCACAAACGGGAAGTGTGATAGAATGAAATGTTTGCATAGAAGTTACGGTTCCATCTAGCTATTTTCTTTTTTAATAATCATGTTTAATTATTTACATACATAATATAAACCTGTTTCTTAACTCTCTATCTTCAGAGACACTCGAGGCTTTTATTTTATTGAACAATAGAACACTAATCCATTTTTCCTCTAACCAATTGTTTTTTACTCCCTAAGAAACTGAAATAAACAGTGGCATATTTAAGTTGGCCATCATTAATTGCTCTCCCCTTAGCAATGGCAGCAAACCATATAGTTAAATGACCCTCAAGTGCCACGAACGTTCAACATTTAAAAGAGCACGCAGCAGGTTGACAGGAGGTCGAACATGGAATTAGTGTCTGAGGCGCTGGTTTAAAGTAAGACATGTTTTTTCGTTAAGGACACGCATATCCAATTTGGAAGACGATTACATTTTGATATTTGTGGCGCTGTTACTTCTGGTCGGATGAGAGAAAAGTACTTTAAAAAAGTAAGAAAGGCAAATAATGTAGGAGAGAAAGAGCAAAGATAAAATGAAAGCAAAGAGAATGAACGCGACAAAGTTATAAACAAGGGAAGAGAAAGAGAAAGATAGATAGAAGAAGAGAAAAGTTAGAAAGAGAGAGGATAAGTAAGAGAAAATTGGACTGGGAAGAAAGAAGCTGGAAGGGAGTTCCACAAGCGGGAAGTGTGATAGATTAAAATGTTTGCATAGAAGTTACGGTTTCATCTAGCTATTTTATTCTTTTTAATAATCATATGACCCCAAGCAACGCATTTTACTGCCACTGTTTTGCAAGGGGTTACATCGGAGAAAAGTTATGAGAAAGAGTGACAGGTTATAGGGGGTGTCAGGATGTGGGTAAATAAGGTTGACTGTGGCCATAAAATGAGGGATCAATTTATATATTGATTGTAATGTAGAATTGATCCCCCAGGTTATATCCACATATAATAGTATAGAATTTGTTTTTGTTTATAATCATATCGTCCCATGAAAGGCATTTTACTTCCGCTGTTTTCCAGAGGGTTACATAGGAAGAAAGAGTAACAGGTTATAGGGGCTGTCAGAAAGTGGGTAAAAGAAGGATGATGATAATACTGATGAAAGTGGAGTGGACAGAGAAGGGAGTACGAGAGAAAGAATGCGAATTAGTGAAATAGGAGATGTCTATTGACCTTACATTTAAATTCTTATAATTATATTGCCCTAAGCAAGGCCTTTTACTGCCACTGTTTTGAAGGGGAGTTACATAGGAGGAAAGTTATGAGAAAGAGTGACAGGTTATAGGGAGTGTCAGGAAGTGGGTAAGTGAAGGATGAGAATACTGATGAGAGTGGAGTGGACGGAGAAGGGAGCATGAGAGAGAGGATGCAGGTTAGTGAGACAGGAGATGACTATTGACTTTACATTTAAATTCTTGGAGATTGTAACTGTCGGAAAAGCAAGTAAATGGAAGGGAATTCCACAGGCGGGAAGGGAATTCCACAGGCGAGAAAAGAAGCTACTGGAGTAGAATAGGGGTTTACAATTTATTGGTTTCACAATAAAAGGATGGGACCTAGTTGCTATTCTTGTGGCTCGAGTAAATTTATATATAGAGGGGCATCAGGGATAACGATTTACATTGCAATTTTTTTTTTTTAATCATTTCACCCCGAGC
This sequence comes from Ascarosepion bandense, assembly GCA_037127315.1. Classification (NCBI taxonomy): domain Eukaryota; kingdom Metazoa; phylum Mollusca; class Cephalopoda; order Sepiida; family Sepiidae; genus Ascarosepion; species Ascarosepion bandense. Next base: position 1,471,463 of record JBBBDQ010001661.1, on the reverse strand, counting down.
AAGGCGGAAATTCCACTGATGTGCAGGGGGTTACATAACTGTAAAAAGATTAATTAGGAAAGAGTGAGGACTACAATCTAGTTAGAAAGGATCAATACAAAGCTGAGAAAGCAGGTGCGATGACAGATACATAGGCGGAGAGAAAGGGAAGGATATATGGGGGGTGGGGAGAGAGCTAGAGTCCAGTGGTTAGTAGATGAGTATTGACTTTGCATTTAAATTTCTGGAGGTTGTAGCCGCCAGGAAAGCAAGAATGCGGGAGCGAATTCCACAGGCGGGAAGTGCGAGAGAGGAAGCTGCAGGAGTAGAATTGTCGTCTGCATTTGGCTAACCTGATTGTGAATGGGTGGGACCCAGATGCCAGTCTGGTTGCACGAGTAAACACCTGTTGAGGAGGCATCAGTGACTTAAGTTCGTCTGGGCAGAAGCCATGAAAGTATTTATAGAACAGATAAAGGGAGGCCACCTTTCGACGATGGGGAAGTGGCTGCAGTCGAGCCGCCATATCAGTACCTATCACATTACAGACTCTCCTGCGGAGCCTGTCAAGAACACTGAGGAGAACGGCAGGGGCACCGGACCATAAATGGCAGCAGTAGTCCATGCACGGACGGATGGTTGACTTGTATATATGCAGGATGGATTCAGGTGGGAAAAACATCCTGGATCGACTTAGTGATCCAACCTTCTTAGCAGTAGATTTTGCTATGGATTCAATATAGTGGTTCCATTTGAGGTCTGAGGACAGGGTAAGTCCGAGGAGGCGTAGTGTATTACTCTCCGGGAGAATCGCTTGGTCCATGCTTATGGGAGGCAGGAGAGGTTACCTGTAATGGTTGACAGACAAGAGCGTGGTCTTGAATGAGTTAAAGTTGACAAGCCACTTCTTGCCCCAGTTCACCACAGAGTGTAGATCCCGATCTCATCTGGGAGGTCGTTGGTGAAAATAAGGAAGAGCGTCGGGCCAAGGATAGAGCCCTGTGGGACACCAGCATTCGTGCTGTACGACGAAGAGGCACGCCCATTCAGAACGACCTTCATTTTGCGGTTATTTAAGAAAGATTGGATTAGGTCAAGCAGGCGACCGGTAATACCATAACCGCGTAGTTTGCATAGGAGGCCAGAGTGCCAAACCCTGTCAAAGCCTTGAAGATGTCCAGAGCAACCACGCGAGCCTCGTCAGACGCATCAAGGGCCTGTAACATGTCCTCCGTCACGGTTGTTAGCAGGTTGGCTGTGGACCTGGCAAAGCGGAATCCATATTGCTTGTCGGAGAACAATTGGTGGGCGGTGAGATGATGAACTATTTCAGCATTGATTATAGCCTCGAATACTTTCCCGAATATAGAATTTCTTCATGTGTAGCGCAAAGTCAAGAGATGTTAAAATGAAGGGAAATCAACCGTTTTCTTTGAACTTGTTATTATGTATGTTTCAGTACAATTTCCATAAGTAAAGGTGAGATTGGGGAAAATCCGGGGCGCAAATTGATGTTTTGGTCGTACTGGATGGCGGCACTCTCGAGAACTTTTCTTCTGAATAAATTGTTTGCTCTTTTTATTAGTGTGGCATTTTTAAAATCGAAATTGTGATTGAATTTATTTCTGTGAATCACTAATGCATTTGTAAGATTATTATTAATGATGTCTCTTTTGTGTTCATATATACGTTTTTTTAGATTTCTAGTTGTTTCTCCGATGTAGATGGAGGAACAATCCCGGCAATTTATTCGGTATACACCTGCTTGTTCGTCATTTTGATTTCGGTTATTTTTAGATCTGATAATATCCATAATAGTTTTCGAAGTAGTTGTTACTATGCGTATGTTTTATATGAGATAGATTGTTTTGGATATTAGATGCAATGGCGTTGGTTGGTAGTATGATGTATTTGTTATTGTTTAGATTATTATTGTTAACAGTGTTTCTTTTGTTGTGATTGTATATATTATGTGCCTTTCTTTTTGCATTGTGAATAAAGTGATATGGGAAATGCAAGTTTCTGAATGTGCTTTCTATGTATTTTTCTTCTTTTGTTAAATATTGGGGGCTGCATATTCTTAGTGTTCTTAAGAAGAAACCTATAATAATACCAGATTTGATTTTAGAAGAGTGACTTGAGTAAAAATTTATCAGGTCGTTTTTGTTGGTAGCTTTTCTGTAGACGTCAAAATCGAGTTTGTTGTTATTTTTGTGTAATATGATATCTAGGAAAGGAAGCGTGTGATTAGATTCAGTCTCGAAGGTAAAATTTATAGTAGGTTTAATGTTATTTAGTTTGTCGACAAAATCTGCTATGTTTGTAGTTTCCGGATAGATTAGAAGGGAGTTGTCTATATATCTAAAGTAGGAGGAATTTGGTGGTAAAATGTTTCTGAAATAATCTCTTTCTAGAAATTCTAAAAATAAACAAGCGAGAACGCTGCTGAGAGGCGATCCCATTGGTAAACCAAATTTTTGTCTATAGAAATGGTCATTAAAAGTGAAAAAACATTGCTTATTAATTGGATAGCATAGTTTTATGATTTTCAAATGTTTGCCACCGGATTGCAAAAATATGATATTACAGATCTTATCATCAAAAACCATCAAAACAACGATTCGGAATTCACCAAAGGGTATATCCAAGGTATACTCACAGCTACACACAAAAAACAAACCACATCTCAATTCTTCGCAGATATTTAACAGCCCTGAAGGAATTAAAAAACAACAAAGATATACGCATATATTCTTCTGACAAAGGAGGGGGAATCGTAATCATGGACGAAAACATGAACAACAGAAAATGAAAGACCTCATTGATGATGATAATATATACGAGAAAGTTAACAAAACCAACATCACGAAAGAAACACAAAAATTTATATACTATATCAAGAAACTATTAAAAACAGAAGACTCCTCCTGGCTAAAGCTTATCACAGACAATCCAAAAACACCCACACTATACGGTCTCCAAAACACATAAACCAAATATACCAGTGAGACTATCATATCCAGAATAGGCAGCGCCTCACATAAAATAGCAGGCAAATTAAGCAAAATCTTAACACTACTTCTCAACACAACCAGTTCATCACATATAAAAAAAAACCTCTGGTAATCTTTAAAACAAACTAAAAAACATAGACATAAAAAATAAACGCATGCCAAGACTTATCATAAAATCTTTGTACACTAATGTTCCTACAGATAAATGCTTAAATCAATTAAAAACACATTAACAAAAACAAAAATAAAATTACCTCTACCTACACAGAAAATCATAAAACTATGCGATCTAATTACGAGCATCTGGTAGAAGAATGCAGGCTTTATATATATATATATATATATATATAGATATATATATATATATATAGGACTGGAGTCAGTGGATAAGAGATGGGAATTGACATTACATTTAAATTCCGGGAGGTTGTAGCCGGCACGAAAACAAGTATACGGAAGGGAGCTTCACCGGCGGGAAGTGCGAGAAAAGAAGCTACTTAAGTAGAATTGTCGACTGTATTTGGTTGATTTAACTATAAAAGTCTGGCAGCACGAGTATATATATATATATATCGGGTTTCAATTCTGGGATAGGAAGCGAACAAAATCTTAGCTGTACTGATGAACTGTAATACAGCGAAACAGATCTGTCTGCGGATGACTATATATATAGTGTACCGAGGTAGCAGACAGTTTTCTAAACATATACTCTTAAATATAAGAGACAATGAATGTCTATTATGTTTAATTATGAGTCCCTTCTAAACATCGTATTTTGGCTTTAATTTCAGGTGAAAATAAAGACAAAAATTCTCCAACATTTAGATAATTTTTTATTAAGTTGGTTTTAAGCTCTCTGAAGATGGCTCATGTGAGCCGAAAGCTTAAAGGTTACTTCCGATAATAATGTTGGTGAAAAGCTACTTGCACAAAATAAACAAATTGATTTGCAATGCAATATAGCATTTGTTTAACAAAATCAATAAAAAGAAAATTTTAAAAGAAGAGTTTAATTTCTTAGAAGTAATGTGCATACATTACGACATGTTAATGAATAAATTTGTGTTTGACTTGCTTGAGTGTCCATTATCGTGGTTGAAGTGTTCTTAGCCTTCTTGTTTCAGGATGAAAAGTTAATGTTGCATAGTTCAAAACGAGGTAATCCCGAAAAGATTTACTTTAAGAATTCGGTTTTTTTATACGTCCAGAACTGGTTTTAACACTAGGATTATTAATGCTCTATCCATTCAATATCTACGTTATCCATATTAAATTTATCCATTTTCTTTTTATTTATCTTTTCAAAAAGTATTCATTTCTATCTTCAGAAGATTAACATAAAATTTGCATGCCTAAATTTTGGTGGATATTTTTGAAGATATTTTTCACGAAAATAAAAATGAAATTACAAAAATTCCAAACAGATCAAAAAATAAATCAGAGATAAATTTCTTTAAAATTCAAATAATTTTTAAAAATTTTTTTTTTATTTTCAATTCCAGTAAATTTTGGTTTTTAAAAAGCTCTTAATTAATCCGTCTGGTTTTCACTCATACGTGATGACGTATTCTGTTCTATTCACGCTTAATTTAGATGCAAAAGAGAGAATTATCGATCATCGGAAACGATAGTAAACAGGAAAATCGATTTTTTTCCCACAATGCGAGTGAGCCGTATAACATGTGCGTTAGTTACACGTCAACCCGTTTGTTTTAAGTTTTTAAAAGAAAAATATTATAGTAACCTCTGGATTCATTAATATCCAATATTATTTTCCTGCACGCAGACACACTGAAAGACATATTCATACGCTCACACATGGAGATGTTTCTACTGGGACTTCTGCTTAACACTATCGACACATATTTGTCGGACTTGGCCAAGGCTACGAGATCTCAACTTACAGAGAAGACGTTTTTGAACAAATCTTACCGTGTGTTCGCAAATTTATTTGTTCGTACGAGCGAGGTAGATACAAGGAGATAAGTGTAAAGGATAAAAAAGAGAGAAACTTGAAAAGGAGAGACAAGGAGTAGAACGATATGGAGAAAGAGAGAAAGGGGAAAATGATAGGGTTGGTTGGTTGGTTGGTTGGTTGGTTGATTGGTTGGTTGGTTGGTTGGTTGGTTGGTTTTATGGCATATCAACCTCGGTGGGTCATTTATTGCCAGCTAAATTTTATTTATTTATTACTGGTAATACTTTTTTTTCAGCAATTTATTGTCGTTATGTTTTTTGTGTCTAGTAATACTTTTTTTCTTTTCGAGTATCAAGATTCATTGGGATTTGTTTTTGAGGGCAGCGTCCCCAAGTTCTACCCTGTTATTTAACCCATAACTGGAGGGAAGGGACGGATTAATACCTTTCCCAAGGATACCAGTGCTTAAGCGAATGCAGGGTATTCAACTGGAATTCGAACTCGGCTCACCGATTTCTCTTTCCGGGCAGATATCCACTGCACCACAACGCACATCCGTCACCAAACGCTTACAGCACCTGGTATTCCCAAGTGGTCACCCATCTAAGTACTGACCAGGCTCAACATTCGGTGATCGAGCGAGAACCGATGTATTCAACATGATAGGAGGTAAGCACGCACATGCGTCACTAAACGCTTACAGCACCTGGTATTCCCAAGCGGTCACCCATCTAAGTACTGACCAGGCTCAACATTCGGTGATCGAGCGAGAACCGATGTATTCAACATGATAGGCCGTAAGCACGCACATCCGTCACTAAACGCTTACAGCACCTGGTATTCCCAAGCGGTCACCCATCTAAGTACTGACCAGGCTCAACATTCGGTGATCGAGCGAGAACCGATGTATTCAACATGATAGGCCGTAAGCACGCACATCCGTCACTAAACGCTTACAGCACCTGGTATTCCCAAGCGGTCACCCATCTAAGTACTGACCAGGCTCAACATTCGGTGATCGAGCGAGAACCGATGTATTCAACATGATAGGCCGTAAGCACGCACATCCGTCACTAAACGCTTACAGCACCTGGTATTCCCAAGCGGTCACCCATCTAAGTACTGAAAAACGATAGGGAAACAAAGCGGTAACATGAAAGATCAATAAACATTACGCACCATTTTAACAAGAATCCTTTAAATATACATGTAAATGAGTAAATAAGGAACAAACAGGGAAACGTTCATAAATTTTACATGTTTCTCTGGATTTATTTTTTTCAATTATTTCTAACTTTCTGAATGAGGGGTCATGTGTAGAATGCTTCGGTATTTTTATATCTGCGCTTGTTTGTTTTTATTAGTTGGATAGATGTCACTTGCTCATGTTTTGTGACATTAGGATGCATGTTTGTCAGCATTTTAGAGGTCAATCCTTGTGTCCGTCTTGTGTTTAATTCCTGCAGACAGTAGCAAGAAGAAATGGGAAATACCTGCATATATGTGTATTTCTAGTTGAGCATACGTTGACCACTGGATTCTATGCGTGTATTAACTGCAGAACTACAAGACCTCCTACAGAAGGTAGCTGAAGAGAGTGGCCGAAAAGAACTACAAAATAAACTGCAAGAAAACCGAATGCATGGTCATCAGCATAAAAAAGCAACCCAAAATGCCAACTACAGGTGTGAGATACCAAAAACCATCAGGTACAAAAATTAAAATGCCTGGGAAGTGTTCTAACAGAAGACGGAAAGTGTGACACAGAGATCCAAAGGCGAATTGGCATGGCGTTGGACGCGTTACAGAATCTTAGTAAAGTATTAAGAGACAGGAAACTTTCACTAGAAACAACAAAGAGAGTACTGGATTGGTATGTACATCACATAGCAATCCAGTTCTTCAATATGGCAGTGAATGCTGGACAATATCTTCAAAGATGAAGGAAAAACTTGAAGCAACTGAAATATGGTTCTTCAGAAGGATGATGCGGATATCGAGCATGTAAGCAATGGTGAGGTTTTGGAAAGGAGGGAAACGAAAAGGAAATTAATATTGCGCATTAGGAGAGACAACTAAAGTTCCTGGGACATGCTATGATGAAGGAGGGCTTGGAGAACCTGATACTAACAGGCTAGATAGAGAGAAAAAGAGACAGAAGAAAACAGCGGAGAACATATTTGAAGAGCTTGAGCAGGTGGAAGGCAGAACGATGGTTGCATAGTGTTACAGGGGAAAGTGTGCTAAGAGCCACTAGGGATAGTGAGATGTGGAAGGCCATGATTGCCTACGTCTTGAAAGGATAAGGCACATAGAAGAATAGAATATTAACTGCAGATTCATTATTTTTTTTTATGAATTTGGGAATAAATTGGATTATTATTAGGATTTTATATAGTATTCAATTGTAGTATGAATTTTGTTTTTTTTTTTATTTTAGCGACAGGAGGAATATATTAGCGATCTTTTCCGTGACAAGACACAGCAACTGGCAATATACAGAAATAGCAACGGACTAGAAATATTAAAGTCCGAGTGAAAGCTGCACTGGTCAAATAAAAAGAAACAAAGCAGCAGGTTCAGACGGAATTGTAATAGAGATGCTGGCAGACTTAGGCAATTTCGGCGTAGACCGGATCACAGAAACGTTAAATGGAATCTACAACAGTGGCAGTTTACCGGAAAATCTAAGCAGATTAATTTTCATAGCACTACCTAAGAAACCAAGAGCAAATAAATGTTAAATCCGCCCAAAAATTAACTTAATAAGCCGCATAACAAAAACCATCATCCGGATTATCATTAATCTATGGTTATATCGTGTTGAATACACCGGTTCTCGTCCGATCACCGAAGTTAAGCAACATCGAGCCTGGTCAGTACTTACATGTCAGGAAAGCAAGAATATGGAAGCGAGTTCCACAGGCGGGAAGTGCGAGAGAAGATGTTGCAACGGTATGACAGCGAATGCTGGACAATCTCCTCAAAAATGAAGGAGCGACTCGAAACAACAGAAATTTGTTTGCTTCAGAAGGATGCTGAGGATATTATGGACCGAACATGTGAGCAACGACGAGCTTTTGGAGAGGATGGAAACGAAAAGGAAAACTTATACGTAGCATCAGGCGGAGAAAGCTAATGTTTCTGGCACACATAATGAGGAAGGGGGTCTTGGAGAATCTAATACTCACTTTCAAAGAGGGAAAGAAAGACAGGGAAATAAACGCAAGATATACTTGATGGGCTTAAGCAAATTGATGGTAGAGCTGGTTTGGGATAGATATCAAGAGGAAAACTGTTAAGATCGACAAGGGTTGGGAGGCCTGTGATCGTCTACATCCTGAGAAGACATGTCGCATAATAAAGAATTAAAGATTAAACACTAAAATATTGACAACATAAGATAGGCTTATTGTTTTCTTAATTTCGATTCTAGAATATTTGTTACTCGCAGGATATAAGTGTCAAAGAAAAACAGCGTACTTGAACAGGAATGAGAAGATATAGCAAAAATACCAATTTTACTAAAAGGTACAATTTTGTTGTGCTATGATGGCTCACCTCCTGAAGTCCTAATCTCAAGCAAAATCAAACCAAAAAATTGACTTTGAAGAAATAATTGGTTGGTTGTTTTGTTTTTATGGCATATCAACCTCGGCTCGTCATTTATTGCCAACTAAATTTTATTTATTTATTGCTGGTAATACCTTTTCCTTTCAAACAATTTATTGTTGTTTTTATATAAGTTTTGTTGTCTAGTAATACTTTTTTTCTTTTCGAGTATCAAGATTCATTGAGATTTGTTTTTTAAGGGCAGGGCCCCAAGTCCTATCCTGTTATTTAACCCATAACTGTAGGAAAGGGACGGATTAATACCTTTCCCAAGGGTACCAGTGCTTAAGTGAATGTAGGGTATTCATCTGGAATTCGAACTCGGCTCACCGATTTCTCTTTCCGTCACTAAACGCTTACAGCACCTGGTATTTCCGAGCGGTCACCCATCTAAGTACTGGCAGCAAACTACCTGCATACAAACAGGAAATGAATTCAGCAGATATACAACAATAAAATGATGTGTAAGACAAGGACGTATCAGCTAGAAGTCCAGTCAGGATTCGTCATTGGGCGATACAATCTCAACAATATAAGATACACAGATGACACAGTGGTAATAGTCGACATGGAAAAGAAAATACAGTAATTCCTACAGAAGCTAGCAAGGGAAAGCGAGAAGAAAGCACTAAACATAATTTGGGTGTATGTTTGTCTTCATTAAATATAAACAAAAATATTAAAACAAAAAACAAGTCTTTGTACAAGCGTCATCTTTTTTGAGAAAAACCATTGTGTTTGTAATCATAGTGTAAAAGCGAATTAAACAACCAGTGTGCACAGAATGTAACCAAAACATGTGTAGCATAATAGGGTCGTACTTGTAATTTTCTATCAGTTCATTAGTTATTAAGAGCAATTAATCAAAGTATTTACTATAAATCCTATAAAACTTTTGTGTTCTTTTGCCAATTTCCTCTGGATAAAAAGTTAGTGATTTGCATATGTAATTACTTTTATGTGTTTCAAAAGTTGATTGGTCAGTGAAGTCTGGATATTTGTTTTCAGAATGGGCACATTTTGATGTTCTGTCGTAGGTGGTAAAATGTTCCCAAAGTTCTGTTGATGTCACAGTTGTGTCGGCAAATAATACTTGTAGCAATGAAATCTTTTTTGTTTAGACATTTTGCTTATTTTTGTTATTATTTTCGTTGTTATGTTAGATATTTTGTGCATTGGGAAACAATTCGTGCTTTTCTTAGTCATATCATCTAGGTCAGCCAGCTAGGTGCCATACATGATACACGCTTGGACGGTCATATCTCGAAAGGGACATGACTCACTGGGCAGAAGATTCTCCCGCAGTAGGTTGCTATTGCTTTCTGAGGTAGACTGGTTGCCAGCCAAGGCTATAGAACCCAATCATTCCTGTTATTTAACCCCTAATTGGAAGGAATAGACGGATTAATACCTTTCCCAAGAATATTTGCGCGTCAGTGAATGCAATGAATTCAACTGGAATTCGAACTCGGCTCCTCGATTTCTCGTTCCGAGCAGATATCCACTGCATCACAAAGCACATCTACGTACCTCCACTAAAAGCAGAAGAAAGAACTATACGTAAGGGTTTAAAATAAATTTTTAAAAGAAATAATCGTTATTGAAGCCTTTATTTTAGTTTTAATTCCAGGAAAATAAATTAAATTTAATATTTATAATAAGCAAAAAATGTTTGCTGTTTTTCGAAAACTAATTTAGAATTACTTAAAATTGACTGGAAGAAAGTTTTTTAATAGTTGATTAGCACGCTTTCATTGCAATGTAATTCTTTTTTCAAAAACTTTTTAAAAATAAAATTTAAATTTCTGAAACATTCATGGATGAATATTGGCTGATTTAAAGTAAAATTAATCTGATTTGAAAAAAGTAGTATTTGCTAAAGATTAAAATATCGCAGAAATTATTTTTTTGCTCAAACTGCAGCTGTATTTTTGACCCGACAGTCACATTTTTAATGTGTTCACAGCCTGATGACAAGAAGAAAGTTCTAATATGGAGAGAAAAGACTGGGTACATAGGTGTTGAAAGAAAGGCAAAAGATAGATGGATTTCAAGGAGATAGAAGAAGGTAATTGACGTTGCATTTATATTTTTGGCGATTGTAACTATCAAGTAAGTAAATGTAAGCGGGTGTTCTAAAGGTGCAGAAAATGCATATGTGAATAATATTCAGAAAGTGCGAGAAAAGAAACTATTCGAGTACAAGAAGCAGCTACATTTAACTATTTCTACGGCAAAAGTTGGGACCTAAAGGCCAATCTAGTAGCCCGCTTAAGTTCATGTGGTGGGGCACAAAGGGAGAAAAAAGTGGGTCATGAAAATATATGTACTGACATTATAAGCATTTGTGATTTATAAATACGTTTGACATGTGTTCATTATTTGAAGGTTATAAATAAATTAATATGATTTCTAGGTATTTTCTTCATAAGAGGATTTGTCTTTTTCTTCTTTAATATTTAGGAGGCATTTTTAAAATCAAATTTACAACTTGTCTTAAGGCACTTAAAAAAAGGTCAACCCTGCTCAAAAGAAGAGTGAAAAGACAACTGCTAAATGTCCTCGAAAAATAAAAAGCTCTCTATTTATGAAAGCGAGTCGCATACTTTCGCATCGTTTTGTCTATAATCCCAAATATCTACATTTCCAATAGCTGCTTCATTCGAAGCTGGAAATATGATACAGTTTTATTTTGGGTTATTATTTTTTTTTCGCGACAAAAGTGACTAAAGAAACAAGCCAAATATACATCCAAGAAGGTATTTACAAAACATATGAAAGACAAAGAGATTCCCAATCTGTGTTGGATTGGTTCAAGAAATGGCTCGTAAATTTTAATGCCTCCAAAAGAAAGCTACTCTCCACAAACCACCACAAAGAAACTTTTCTTGACCTCCATCACTACGAATGACACTTCTTCTTTCTTCTTTTATGTGGCCCCTCTTTTCAGGACATAGGCGATCATGGCTTTCCACATCTTCCTATCCCTGGTGGCTCTTAGAACGCTTTTTCCTGTTACAGCACGCAACCCTCGTTCCGTATTCCACCTAATCAGTTCTTTCAAATATGTTATCCACTGCTTTCCCCTGTCTCTTTTTCTCTCTATCTGGCCTGTTAGTATCAGGTTCTCCAAGCCCTCCTTCACCATTGCATGTCCCAGGAACTTCAGCTGTCTCTTCCTGATGCTTAGTATTAATTTCCTTTTCGTTGCCATCCTTTCCAAAACGTCATCATTGCTCACATGCTCGGTCCATGATATTTGCAGCATCCTTCTGTAGAACTACATTTTAGTTACTTCAAGTTTTTCTTCCATCTTTGATGATATTGTCTGGCATTTACTTCCATATTGAAGAACCGACATAACATATCAATCCAGTACTCTCTTCTTTGTTTCTAGCGAGATTGTCCTGTTTATGACACTAGAAAGCAATATAGTGTGCCTCCTTGGTTTACTCTTTTAACCGGCCTTAATTGGAACAATTACATCGAATAGATAGCTACATCTACCACAAAGAATGTCGGAACACTGTGTCGGGCCAGAAAGTTTTTTCTCGTCATAACCGATTTTGCACATTTATAAATCTACTATTCATCCGTTCATTGAGTATTGTTGCCATATCTAGTAAGATTCTATCGCTATTCATCTCGTACTTCTCGACAAAATCTAGATGAGTATCTGCAACGTAATCGGTCCAGATATAGCAGAAAGTTTTTCAATTCTACTCTGACGAGATTTTTACACTAGCGCCCCGACAACATGAAATTACTTTTGCTACCATATTGGCTTCTAGGTCCCACCCTTTTACTGCCAAAACAGTCAGATATAAAGGCCACTTCTATTCTATCAGTTTTTTTTGTTGCATATCCAGTCTACGGAATTCCTTTCCATATACTTCCTTCCTTGATAGATACAATCTCAAAAAGTTTAAATGCAACGCCAATTGCCGTATTCTCTCTTCTTGATTTCCATGTTTATACTAAAATATACAATGAATATAGGCGGAGAAATTGAATTCGGATTGTTGATAGGCATTCTAAAGTAATGTGAAGAAACATTAATTATTGATAACAATCAAAAAGTAACAAATAAAATAGTTGCAGAACGCTTACGCTGACGCAGAATGGCAAACTGCTGGTTAGGATTTTGATTACCCAAGCTGAGTTGGTGTGGTTTTAAACGCCGAGCGCATTTTATATATATATTTTAAGTATTCAGTAATCTTAAAAATTTAAGAAACCATTCTCCGTAATCTAATGATTATTGAAATTTAGAAAGGTTGACTTTAAATTTTGCATAGTTATTGCTCTTGTTTTCTCATAATGTCGTGTATGATCGCCCATACTTATAAAAATGGAAACGTTTATATACTTACAATAAAATCAAAATTGTTTAAAAAAATTTGTGTTTCATATTTTTTTAAGATTTTAAATTTATTATTAGTAATATCTATGCATATCGGCGTAGAAATTGAAATTTCAAACGTGAGTCGAGTTATGACCCCTTTCGCATAAATGCCCTTGGAAAAAGCAAGAACACACCTCTTTAGTAAGTTTTATATATATATATATATATGATTATATAGTTATGTATCAATTGTACATTGCGACACGGAAATTTCTATGTTTCGAGATAGATTCTCATCATGATGAGAATCTATCTCGAAACATAGAAATTTCCATGTCGCAATGTACAATTGATACATAACTATATAATTATATTAAGCTCTATAATACTCATTATATTGAGCACTGTTTATAATAAAATAAATGCCAGAGCACTCAAAATAGAAAAAAAACCTTGAGTCCTCTTTACCTGGAATTATATATATATATATATATATATATATATATATATATATATATAACCCAATCTCTCTTGCTATTTACCCTTTAGCTTGCGAGAGAAGAGATTGATTAATACGTTTCCCAAGGGTATTTCTGCGTAAATGAATGCACCAAGTTCAACTTGGAATTCAAACTCGGCTCTCCAATTTTTCAACCTTTGAAAGTTGACTTCCTGAGATACCCGGATGACATATGAAACGTAAAACTAGAACAATCTAATACAGTAGAAATCAGGTGAGGCCGACCACGAAGGGAAAAGGGAGTTAACCATTGACTATGGGAAGAGGTTGAAATAATAAAAAAATCCTTATTTGAATATTCGAAAACTTAAGGAAGCAGCACATATACGAGGTCACCAAAAACTTTCTAAGCCGGTCAAGTATAGATATAAACACAATATGGAAACCAGTAACCCGGAGTGATAGAGAAAAACAGCAATAAGAACAAATTGTAATATGAGCTCTGTTAAAATTAATTACTAATGAATAACTTTTATATGTCCCTAAAATAGATACACTAATGTACCGAAGGACAAAGGGCCTAGTGGATAAAAGCATAAGTAATCCTCTGACTTGATCCAAAGAATTATGGCCACATCATAGGTGAAAAAAACTTGGTGAGTTAGGTTGAGCTACTAAAAGGTAATAGCTGAAACTGTGATATTCAAAAACCTTATGCCAACTGGAACTACGACAATCTACTTTGGGGGACAAAATAAAGAGTTCCATTTGAAATTCCAATCACCTGAAGGAGACTAGAGCGTACAAAAGCCGAAACGTCAAAGATGAGGACATCATTCGAAACACTGTGAAATGTGTCAACAATCTTGCCTTTCTCGTTTAGTTTCTCGTGAGAATCAGTGGTGGAACTATGATAGTGATACACCTTTTTAAGGTTGTTATAACTGTTGATATATATTGTTATTTATTGCCTGTTTATTCTAGACGAATTTTGACAACACCTTAAGCAGTGCAAATGACAGTTAAAGACGTTTTGCAATGAATAGGTACTACAAAATTATTGTTCATAACAATCGTACAGAGTCAGATGAAATTAGTACAGAATGCGTAGACTGGCTCAGGATAGCAAAGTACAGATAATAAAAATGATTACATACAAACGGAGCGGTGGTTATTCCGAGAGGGATGGGCTACATTTCGTTAAATGTCGATATAAGACCAAAAATTCTGAAAAATTAATAGCCAGAGACGACACGAATCTCAACAAGTTGTTTCGTAGAAAAGAACGAGGAAAGACAAACTAAAAACTTTAGCACTCACAACACGCATCAAATAATGACGAATGATAATTTTAGAATGGTTCTTTTATTAATATTGCACAATAACATGTGCATCAAATGAATTTATAAATATTTAATAATAACCTATATTTAAGTTTCATCAATGAAAGAACAAAGAAAATTTAGGGTGATTCGGACGAGTTCATCTTTGTTTCCTTGCATTGTAAAATTTTACGAAGTTATAATAACAAAAGAACCATTATATTTTCATTTGACAAAAATCACTAAAAATAATATGGAATACATATTTTCTTTAAAAAAACTGGGGTGGCCTTACAATTATGGTCGATAGTTTATATTCCCAAAAACTAACTTATGTATGGACGACTAATATATTTCCAGTTGAAAACAGACGTAATGAAATTATCACTTACTGCCATCATGAGATAATTCACACTCTTAGATATATTTAAAACTATTTTCATCTGTTAACTATTTGCTCTGATCTATAATCCTCCTCCTTTTATGTATGTATACTTTAAAACTAAACTTTATTAAGCCTTACATTGCTGTGTACGCTTACTTTCACTACTAGTAATCTCAGAAATCTAGCAATTCTGTATTTAAAATTTGTCTTTCTGGCCTTACGTCTATATCTTTAAGTGTATTTTTTATATTTAAGAAAAATGTTTTTTTGTTCTAATTTTTAATTTTTAATTCTCGTCGCTTCTGAACATAATACATTAGCTACAGTTTTGTTCCATTCTTAATCAAACAAATGACACATCCTCTCGGGTAAATATCACTACACTTTGCCCAAATATTCTTTGATCTACACCCACAGTCTTTTAAAATGAAATAACCTCTCACCCACCACTAAAATAGTGTTTTTTTTTATTTTTAAGTTTTTTTAATTTTAAGTTTTTTAAATATGGCTCAATAAATGAGCCAAAACTGTCTGATGATGATGTATTGAACACCGAAACATGATAGCTTTTGAGTTGCAGTATGCTATTATTATAACAATAATAATAATAACAACTATATATCTATAACCGCTCTACTTCTGTATTGAGCACGTTTTTTATAAAAAGTAAATATTAATCTGTGAAATAAATATATATTTATATATAAATATATATATATATATATATTTGTGTGTGTGTGTGTGTGTGTGTGTGTGTGTGTGTGTGTGTGTGTGTGTGTGTGTGTGTAAAATTATACTCAGTTATGATCTGAAATTAAGGACAGTATGGTTAAATAAAAAGAAGGCAAGAGGAAAACTGTATTTTACTCACCTATGCGTTCCGTCCTGTGATGGGCTTTATCAAAGCAAAAAAACGAAATGAGTCTTTTTTCCAAATTACGTATCTATAAACAAACAGTGGTTATAAAAAAAGCTCACAAATCATTCAAAAATATTAACAGAAAGTGGTGCAGGATCGACTGAAAAAGACCCAGTTACTAACTTATACAAATGCAATCTAACAGATATACAACCAGAAGCTCTCAGACAGACTTTATATTAAAACACGTGACAGATTTTATAATAAATAACCACCACAACAACGACTCTGATTATATTACATGGTATATCCAAGGTATAATCACAGTAACATACAAAAAACGCATCACAATTCCTCGCAAATATTCAACAGCCGTAAAGGACTTAAAAAATAAACAATAATATACATATATCTTTTTCCGACAAAGGTCGGGGAATCGTAATTATGGACAAACACGTATACCAACAGAAAATGAGAGACCTCATTGATGATGAAAACATATACGAGTAAGTTAGCAAAACCAACATAAAAAAAGAGACAAAAAATTGATAAACAATATAAAAATTTACTAAAAGTAGAAGACTTCTCTTGGATAAAGCTTATCACATACCATCCAAAAACACCCACACTATACGGTCTCCAAAAACACATAAATCAAAAATACCAGTGAGACCTATCATATCCAGAATAGGCAGTGCCTCACATAAAATAGCAGGAAAATTAAGCAAAATCTTAACAGCACTTCTCAGCACAATCAGTTCATCACATATAAAAAAAAACCTCTGGTAAGCTTTAAAACAAACTAAAAAACATTGACATAAAAAATAAACGCATGGCAAGACTTATCATAAAATCTTTGTAGACTAATGTTCCTATAGATAAATGCCTAAATCAATTAAAAACACTCTTAACAATGACAAAAATTATATTTACTTCTATCTACACTGATAATCATAATTCTATGCGATCTAATGACTAAGTAATAATTCTTCAATTTCAATGACCATTTCTATAGTCAAAAAATTTGGGTTACCAATGGGATCGCATATCAGCGGCATTCTCGCTTGTTTATGTTTATAATTTCTAGAAAGGGACCGTTTCAGGAACATTTTACCACCAAACTCCTCCTACTTCAGATATATAGACGACTCTTTTCCAATCTATCCAGAAATTACTAACAGAGCAGATTTTGTCAATAAACTCCATAACACTGAACCGACAATAGACTTTATCTTCATAACTGAATCCAATCATACTCTTTCTTTCCTAGATATTGCATTACACAACAGTAAATAGAAATCAGGTTTGACGTCTATAGAAAAGCTACTAACAAAAACGGCCTGATCAATTTCTATTCTAACCACTTATTGTGTCGTGGCTCGTACCATGTGACATCCGGTGGCCTGGATGTATAAAAGACAATGTGCGCCTACCACGGGTGAGGGAGTGTTGTCATTATCACGGACTTCAGGAAGTTACACTTACTACTACGAGAGACTGTAAATATTGTATATACATCTTGGTTGTACCACTCTGTTAATAAAGCAGTTTAGCTACATTTCTAGGTGTATCTCTTCATTCCACAATACAACAGCACTCTTCCAAAATCAAAACTTGTATCATTATAGGCTTCTTTTTAAAACTACTAAGAATCTGAAGCCCCTAATATTTATCAAAAGAAGAAAAATACAATTGAAAATTGTCCACTTTAAAGGAATATCAATTTCGTGTCATTTAACATTGAATCAAAAATCCACATTTAACAAGACTTACCACCATACTCGTACGCGAATGGGCGTTCAGTACACGTATAACATTATTCACAGCGCAAAAGGAAAGGCACATAAAATATACAACCACAACAAAAGCAACATTATCAATAATAATAGTTTAAACAATAACAGATATATTATACTACACACCAACTCCATTGAAACCGCTAGCTAAAACAACTTATCCCATCTAAAAACACGTAAATAGTGACAAGCACCTCGAAAACTATTATGGACATTGTCAGGTCTAAAAAAAAAACCGAAACCATAATGGCAAGCAGGTATATACAAAATAAATGCCAAAATTGTTCGTCAGTGTACATCGGAGAAACAAGTAAAAATCTAAAAAGAACGTATATATGAGCACAAAAGAGACATCACTAATAATAATCTAACGAATGCATTAGTGATTAACAAAAATAAATTCGATCACAATTTTGATTTTAAAAAAATCTCACACTAATAAAAAGAGTAAAGAATTTATCCAGAAGGAAGAGCGCCGCCATCCAATGCTACCAAAGTATCAAATTACGCCCCAGTTTTTTTCAAATCTCACGTTTTCTTATGGAAATGACACTCCAACAGACATAATAAAAAGTCCAAAGAAAATAGTTAAATTCCCTTCATTTTAACATCTCGTGACATTGCACTACACATGAAAAAAGTTCTCAAACTAAAAATTTTCTGTTAATCTGTTTGAATGATTTGTGAGCGTTTTTTTATTGTGACCAACACTGTTTATAGATACATAATTTGGAATAAAGTTCATCACAGGACGAAACACATAGGCGAATAAAATACACTTTCCTCTGTTTTTTTTTTATTTAACCACACACACACACACACACACACACACACACACACATATATATATATATATATATATATATATAATTTGTTTTTATTTAAAATTAATATAGTTTACATTGCGACACGAAAATCTCTATGTTTCGAGATTTTTACCTCGTCATCAGGCAATGTTAGATCATTGTTATGAAAATGATTTTCATTTAAATATAAGAAACAATATGTTTGTTATTTATGGATGTGGGTAGACAGAAAATTTTATGTGAGTGCTCAATTTAACTAATCAGTATAGAGATCTACTTTAAATTGGAAAAATGTTTATATTTTGGGGGAATACATGATTTCTTTATTTAATCTTAACGGCAAAAGTGTCAGTCGATCAAACCCTGTCTAAACTACATTTTCCTTGATTTATCTATTATTGTTACAAAATTATTCTCTTTGTTTTCTCTGTATCTCATCATTTTCTAAAACAAGAAAGAAAAAGAAAAGAAAGAAAACTTTATATATTTTTTTTATCTAACTTAAATGGACCTTTGAGTGAAATTATATTCTTCTTTATTTCGATTCAGAATGCATTTTAATCTAATTTTTCCTAAAACTTTTAATTTGTAAAGAAAATTTTTAATATCTATATATTTAGAAATATTATTTATATATTTAGAAATAAACGAACATTACACCAACTTTTGAAGATATTGCTGCAGGCAATGTTGCTGTCTACCAAATAGTACTATATATCTGTATTTCTATTTATCTATTTTAGTCTTCCGTCTTTTCATTCACTCTCTCTCTCCTCTCTCTCTCTCTCTCTCTATATATATATATATATATATATATATATATCGGTCTGCTCGTACTTTCCATCTATCTATCTCAGTATGTTCTTTATCTATTTATCTATCTGATTCGGTTTATTATATATATATATATATATATATATATATATATATATATAATTATCGGTATGCTCATATCTATCTATCTATCAGAAGAAGAAGAAGAAGAAGAAGTCTCCTTATAGTTTACACAAAAATAAAATTCTACAGTTGAAAATTACCCTTGGGAATACTTGAAAAATTGTTTTACCTTAGCTCTTGTCAAAATTCATCTCGTTTGAAATACCCCGTGGGAATCTTAGATAGTAAGTTGTAAGAATTTGTTGTTTCTTTTAATATTTAAAGATAACGAAACATTTCAGATACTTGATGACGTTCTGAGAAAAAAAGTCGTTGTGCAAATATATAAATAAACAAAAAAAAACCCTGATAGTATTATCTGCACACAAATACCGAGAGCTGATGATACGGTTGAAACCACCGCTTTCACATTTAATTTGTGCACCATCGCTTTTCTGTCTATTTGCCTGCACTACATAAAACCGCGTACCCCAGCAACGGAGAAAAAGTTCGACATTTTGGTTTACTCAGGAGATCAGATGGACTAGGTTCTAATTTGATGAATGAAAAATCGATTAATGACGAATCGATCAAACCAAACTTAGGTGAGATTTTATTTTCACTTATTCGACAAAGATAAGCCACTGACAAGTGATATTTCGATAGAGTAACTCTTTCATATTTATCGATTAAATGTTCCTTTCAATAACTTTTAATATCAACGATAATCTGGAATATTGATGACCAGATTTATTAGATAATATATTCAGTTTAAATACTGAATGAATCATTAAAAATGACATCAGTAGCGTTGTTGTCAAAGAAAGGTTTGATTGATTGAATCGTTTTCTATAGTTTACAAATATTTGCAGGTTGTTTAAACCCAAACAAATTGTTACATTGCAAAGGTTTTTTTAGATAATAATAAGTCAGCGATACAAGTCTTACTCATTAACTCATAGATGAGGGGAAGAGGTGGATTCATACCTTTTCCAAGGGCATTTACGCGTCGATAAATATAACGATCCCAACGAGACTTGGGCCTTGGTCCTCTAGTTACAAATTTCAAGCCATTATCCATTACACCATCCGCACATGCAAGCTTACAGCAACTAGTATTCCACAAAGTTCAAAAATTTAGGTACAAAATGGACTCGAGTTTCTTAACTTCGATACTCGTAGGGGAATGGGTGTTCAAACGTGAAATGGTGGTAGGTTTTGTTAAATGTGGATTTTGATTCATTATTAAATGACACGAAATTGATATTCCTTTAAAGCGGACAATTTTCAAATTTAAATCTATCTATCTATCTATCTATCTATCAAGTTGTTTAATTATCTATTTATCTATCTATCTATCTATCTAACAAAGTTTTTCATTATCTATCGATGTATCTTTCTAACTCTCAAAGTTTTTCATTATCTATCTATCTATCTATCTATCTATCTATCTATCTATCTATCTATCTATAAATATATATATATGAATTTATATATAGTTTTTATTTTTCAATTTTCATTACCTATCTATCTATCTATCTATCTATCTATCTACTTTTTTCATTATCTATCTATCTATCTATCTATCTATCTATCTATCTATCTATCAAGACATTTCATTATCTACCTATATATATATATATATATATATATATATATATATATATATCTTAATCTGCTTAAGCCTCTTGACTAGTTTATTCATGTCACTATCTATCTATCTATCTATCTATATATATATATATATATATATATATTTTTTTTTTTCATGTTTTCATTTTTTTTCTTAATCTGCTTAAGCCTATTGACTAGTTTATTCATGTCACTATCTATCTATCTATCTATCTATCTATCTATCTATCTATCTATCTACTTTTTTCATTATCTATCTATCTATCCATTTATCTATCTATCCATCTATCTATCTATCAAGTTGTTTAATTATCTATCTATCTATCTATGTATCTATCTAACTCTCAAAGATTTTCATTATCTATCTATCTATCTATCTATCTATCTATCTAGTTTTTTTCATTATCTATCTATCTATCTATCTATCTATCTATCTATCTATCTATCTATCTATCTATCTACTGTTTTCATTATCTATATATATATATATATAGTTTTTTTTCATTTTTCATTATCTATCTATCTATTTATCTATCTACTTTTTCATTATCTATCTATCTATCTATCTATCTATTTATCAAGGCATTTCATTATCTATCTATCTATCTATCTATCTATCTATCTATATATATATATATATATATATATATATATATTAATCTGCTTAAGCGTCTTGACTAGTTTATTCATGTCACTAAGCCTGCATTATTTACTCTAAAACCCTACCTATCAATCTATCTACACATACACACACACACACACACTTATGTATATATATATATATATATATATATATATATATATATATATATATATATATATGTCAGATTAAATGCATTGCAAATTTTGTATCTGCTTATTTTTAATAAAATCCGTTTATACTCACGGATAATCTATCGCGTTTTATAATTGAAAGGTGTCAGAAATGAGCTGTAACGTTGAAAGATTGCATTATCATTAAACATAAGCAGACGCAATGTTTTCAATTTATTTAATCTGACATGTCTAAAAGAAAATTTGCTGCCTAAATACAGAAAATTTAAATTATATATATATATATATGAACTTGAAGATGTTTTCACTGTTTTCCAACAGATGGCATTTCCTGAACTGCGAGCGTATAGATTCAGATGGTAATGTATGTAGAAGGATTTACCATAAGCAAGCTTGAAATTCAATGTATGTTATTTCGCTGAAGAGTGAACGACTTTGTTTTTCATAGCATTAAACATGTAGGATTTCGTGCAAGGAAAGTGTTTTTGCCTGGAACTTTACTGCACTACTGTATTCAAAGCAATCTGCAGCTGAAGCACACAGAATTATTGTCGAGACTTACAGCGACCATGCTCTGTCGGAAACAACATGCAGAGATTGATTTAGACACTTTAATAATAATGATTTTGATGTTCAAGTTAAAAAAAACTCTCTAACGCACAAACAAAATTGAAAACAAACAACTGGAGGCAATGCTTTATAAAGGCTCATCTATTAGCTAAGCTTCCTGGTGCCCCGCTGCATGATTTTACTTGAGCTACTAGACTAGCAATTAGGTACCCCTTTTTTTACAGTGAAACCAGGACCGTGAGGGCCCCCGCAAACTCGCAATTGCGGGGGACCACAAGTTCCCTAGGGGTCGCAAAGCCCTGGGATGCCGCAAAGCTCCTTGGCTCCCCAGATCTGAACTTGAGAGAGAAATAGATTATAGATATCTGTTTCAACATACATAAATATAGCTAAAAATTGAGAAAACGTACGTAATGTACAGCTTCAAAATGCCAATTCAGCGATTTCTTCCATATTTTCGTGATCACGGAATATCTGCCTTCCGAGAGTATGTTATTTTGTTTAAAGTACTCTTTATTGTGGGTTCAGTATGTTAGAGGGCGCGAGTTGCATTCTGTGGGAGGGGGGACGCAAGGCGCATTTTGCGGGTGGGGGTGATATTGCTAAGCACGGCACTTAGTGAAATCAATAAAATATAACCGTAACTTCTACTAAACAGCTTCTTTTCTCACATTTCCCGCCCGTGGAATTCCATTTCGTATACTAGCTTCACTGACAGCTACAATCTCTAATAATTTAAGTGTACGGTCAATTACTATCTCCTACCTCTTACCCTCGCGATCTTTCCCTCGTGTTCTTTTCCCCGTCCACTCTACTCTCATCAGCTCTCTTCACACCAGTGTTCTCATCCTTCTCTTATCAATTCTCTGACACCTACTGGCGGTTGTATCCTGCTTGTTGTGAAATGATCATAATAAAAAATTATCTCAGTTTCTTCGCATCTATCTATCGTCCTCTCTCTCTCTCTCTCTCTCTCTCTCTATCTATCTAGCTAGCTAGCTAGCTAGCTATCTCAGTCTCTTCATCTATCTATCTATCTATCTATCTATCTATCTATCTATCTATCTATCTATCTATCTTTTCTAGCCTTTTCATTATCTATCTATCTATCTATCTATCTCTATACATTATATATCGAGCACTGATTAAATTTATGTTTTGGACGTTGTAAATTTTTTTTTCTTCGTTCTGTATTCACTCGGATATATATATAAATATATATATAATTATGAAGTAAAGGTACATTGCGACACGGAAATTTCTATGTTTCGATGTTTCTATCTCGTCGTTTACTAATGTAAATCGTTTTCACAACCAACAACCGACATTGCCTATTTCAAAACATAGAAATGTCCATGTCACAATGTACCTTTAATTCATAATTATATGATTATATTATGTTCTACAATATTTATGAAAAACATAAATGCCAGGGAACCCAAAATCGTAAAACAAACTTTGAGTCCTCTTCACCTGGAGATATATATATATATATATATATATATATATATATATATATATATACATATCGCTCATTCAGTAAAAATGAATTTGAGCACTCTAGCTATTGGGCGCGTAATATAACAGCGGAATAACAGCGGAATAATACCAGACGACCTATGCAAGTCGATATTTATAGCACTGCCGAAGAAACCAGGTGCAAACGAGTGTGAACTACACAGAACTATCAGCTTAATGAGTCACATTACAAAACTGATTGTCAGAATCCTGATGAATAGAGCGAGAAGCAGAATCAGGCCAGAGATAGGGCAGGAACAGTGCGGGTTCGTCAAAGACACTGGAACAAGGAATGCCATATTCATGATTAGGATGCTCTCTGAAAGGGCATTACAAATGAAGAAAGACTTGTACCTATGCTTCATTGATTACGCGAAAGCATTCGACAAAATACGACACAAAGAATTGATGAAAATGATAGGCAACCTCGACATTTTCGGCAAAGATATAAGAATAATCAAGAATCTCTACTGGCAGCAAACGGCCTGCATACGGACAGGTAACGACCTCAGTAGATACACAAAGATAGAAAAAGGCGTAAGACAAGGATGTGTCTTTTCACCGGATTTATTCAACCTATACAGCGAGAATATTTTGAGGACCCTAGATGACACGCCAGGATTTATTATTGGAGGCCACAACCTGAACAACATAAGATACGCGGACGATACAGTACTGATTGCGGACACGGAAAGGAAACTGCAAGATCTCATACAGAAAGTAGCAGTGGAGAGTGACAAGAAGGGACTACAAATAAACTTTAAGAAAACTGAGTGCATGGTCATCAGCAAAAGATACAACCCAAAATGCCAAATACAGGTGGAGGATAACAGAATCAAACAAGTCCAAGAATTTAAGTACCTAGGAAGTGTTCTAACAGGAGATGGAAAGTGCGACAAGGAGATCCGAAGGCGAATTGGCATGGCAAAGGACGCGTTCCAGAAGATGAGCAAAATACTAACACACAGGAAGATCTCAATAGAAACGAAGAAAAGAGTGCTAGACTGCTACGTGATGTCAGTTCTTCAGTACGGCTGTGAATGCTGGACAATATCATCGAAAATGAGGAAAAAACTGGAAGCGGCCGAAATGTGGCTCTACAGAAGGATGCTACGGATATCGTGGACTGAACATACAAGCAACGACGAAGTGTTAGAAAGAATCGCAACAAAAAGGAAATTGATGCTGAGCATCAGGAAGAGACAACTGAAGTTCCTGGGACATGCAATGAGGAAGGAGAGCCTGGAGAACCTGATACTGACTGGTCAGATAGAAGGAAGGAGAGACAGAGGAAGGCAGCGGATAACATATCTGCAGAGTCTGATCAGGTGGATGACGGAACGGGGGTTGCCAGGAGCAACAGGAGCAAACATACTAAGAGCCACAAGTGGATAGGGAGACGTGGAGATCCATGATCGCCTACGTCCTGAAGGGACAGGGCACATAGAAGAAGAAGAAGAATATGATATGCGCCAAAAAGACTGCCTTCTTCCACCGAACGCCCCGTGGCCCAGGGATAGAGTCGCCAATTCAGTCGGGTTTCGAACCTGGGCTCTGTAGCAATCGGAGTCTGACCGTACTGATGGGCTGTGATACGGCGAAACAGTCTGCGGATGACAATATATATATACCAATAGAACTATCCCAATCTCTTCTTACATATCTGTATCTGCTTAAACATCTTGACTAGTTCTTTATGTCACTAGTGATATATTATTTAATTTACAATACTGTCTCCCTATCTCAGTCTCTTCGTATTTATCTGTCAACTTTTCTGTGTTTGTATTTGTGTGTGTATCATGACTTTTGAGATTGTATCATGTGAAATGAACGTCTGGGCGACCATATATATAATCTTTTTTCTATTCATGGTTGACTTGACAGAAAAATTCCCACAGGAGCCAGTCGTTACTTTCTGAAGTAGACCGGTTGCCAACCGATGCTACAGCAGACAGTCTATCATGATATTCTATTTTGTTGCTGCTTATGACTATGAGCTGGGTGTGGTCCATCAGTTTACCTACCTTGGCTCTACCATCACTGACAACATCTCCCTTGACAAAGAGCTCGACAAGATAATTGGGAAAGCAGCCGCAACTCTTACGAACTACAAGCTGACCGTGAAGACAAAGATGGCAGTATACAACGCCTGTGTCATCAGTACACTGCTATATGGCAGTGAGACATGGACTACTTACGCCAAGCAATAGAGGCGTCTGAACATCTCCCACATGAGAAGCCTCCGACGTATATTGGGAATCTCATGGCAAGACAAGGTGCCCAACACTGAGGTCCTGTCTGGAGCCAGTCTGCCTACCATGTTTACATTCTTTAAACAGTGCAGACTCCGCGGGTCAGGCCATGACTATCGCATGCCAGACGGTCGCATTCCAAAAGACCTCCTGTATGGAGAGTTGGCATCTAGAAGAAGACCCACTGTGCGGCCACAATTGCGGTATGGTTACATCAAAAAACGTGACATGAAAGCTGTGAGCATCAACATGGAGTCATGGGAAAGCGTAGTAGTCAACCGGTTCAAATGGAGAGAAACCCTGGCCCAACAACTTAGATCAAGGGATGAGCATCTAACACAAGTCGCCATGGAGAGTTGAGTTCGCAGGAAGCAAAAATGACAGCTCCGACAGACCAGAAACAAAACATAAAAGCAACCTCTTCAACAAAGACTGTCGCTACAGTCACAGACACCGATGCTTCAGTCAAGCAAACAATAGTATACTACTCATGGTCAACCCTGATCGAGAGAGGCCCAATACTACTGTTGCTTACTGCTGTAAATTTCTAGTACGATCATTTAATTATGCATATAGATAACTGTTAGTGCGCGCACGTGTGCTAAATATTAATACACAGTAACAGCCATTTATTTAATTTTATTTATAAGTCTTCCGTTACAATCAAAAAGTTCAAATTTGGAATCGTCTGTCAGCAAAACATTTCTTACGAGCACGATTATTTTGTATTAGAAGCATTCTATTTCATTTTCGCCATTAACCCCTCACTAGACTTTTAAGATTTTTAAAATTGATGAAGCTTTGATTAAGACCAAGGGAATCATGGAAAATGTACAATATTTTGCTAAAACATACTATAGCATTTGGTTTACGCTTCATCGAAAAAACAACACATTTAAACAAGTGAATAAAACGAAACACACTTCTAAATTTTGTCAAAATTAATTGAGTGAAAAGAAAAAAGAAACATTTTAGAAACTATGCATTTTTTAGGGATTTATTGGAAAGGAGATTTTGAAGAGAATACCCAACATGTGAGAGTGAGCTTTTCAAGTAATTGAAGAATTTTGCTTTTACATATCTTTTTTATTTCCTTTTTTTTTTTTTACAAAATATGTTGGAAAATATGCCACAATTTTGTAATTAAGACAGGTAGTGACATTCCGGGATGTGCGTTGTGGTGCTGTAAATATCGGCTCGGAACGAGAAATCGGGGAGCCGAGTTCGATATTCCATTTGAATCCCCGCATTCACTTACGTGCAAATACCCTTGGGAAAGTATTAATCCTTCTCTTCTCTCCAGTTATAGATTAAACAACAGGACAGATTGGGTTCTATAGCCTTGGTTGACAACCAGTCTACTGTAGAAATTAATGGCAACCTACTGCGGGATAAGCTTCTGCCCAGTCAGTCATGTCTCTTTCGAAACATGATCGCCCAAGCGTGTATCACGTAATACTTAACAGGCTGACTTAGTTGCTTTGTAAAAAGACAAATATGATGCTGTTGTATGATAATGTTTTATAGTTAATTGCTTATTTTTATCAAAACAGCCATTTGTAAGAATTATGCAGTTTTCTTCAATTTTATCGTTTACTTGCAAAAATAAATATTTTAAGGTGCTTTTTTAAAAAGAGGTGTTTTTAAAAAAATGCAGAGTAGCTATAAACCTTTTGCCAGCAATGTGTTTATCTTTCAATCTAGTCCGTTTGTTTGTACTCATGTATGCGTATCAAATTCTTTGATAACATATCTATCTTATTTTCTATTTACCTTTCTAAATATATTATATGATAAATAAATAGAGTAAGAGATAAAGCTACATTAAGCAAGATATATAGATAACGAATCTAATCAATAACACTTCAAATTACTTTATGCCTTCTTTCACTTTATTTCCTGGATAGACGGCAGAGACTACACACCGCCATTATTGTAATCCCTGTTCTTGTATTGTGCTCCTTTTCGTAAGCTCAGCGGCAATTCAGAATTAACAAAGAAAATATGATTGCGCATTCTTTTGGTCTTTTCTCTCCTGGCCGAAAATTTCAAATAATAACACCAGAACCAGCTAAGACATATACAAGATATATGCTCCACAGCCGGAAATGACGGCCTTGTCGAAACTTTGCGAAAGTCGCTCTTCTTACAAATGGCTGACGACAATGAACTTTCATTGTATTATTTCCGCTGGTCTTCGAAATTCAAATGTGATTTTCCGTGTTTCCGCGTAAGGCCCACATCCGCTTGGGTGTCCGATAGTCAGTGCGTCAAATAACCTCGACATCAAATTAAGTTGAAAGTCTATCTATCGATTGATCTATCTAGCTGTCCGACTGCATCTTAAGCTCTAATTACAATCATGCATGTTTCTCCATTCATCTATCTAGCTGTAAAGGAATTGACCCGCAGACCTTCTTGATGGTTGAAAACAACAGTAGCAAGTGTATGAGTTTAAACGCTACATCGGATATAGACTCACAAAAGGAAAAAGCAAACCATTGACTCTCTGAAAATGTTCACACATTTAAAAACCGACTACAACGACCGGTATCTGTCAGTATTAAAAGCGTATGCACCTTCTTCTTCTTCTATGTGCCCTGTCCCTTCAGGACGTAGGTGATCATGGCTTTCCACGTTTCTCTCTCCCTGGTGGCTCTGACCATGCCTTCTCCTGTTACACCGTGCAATCCTTGTTCTGTCATCCACCTGATTCGGTCCTTCAAATATGTTATCCGTTGCTTTCCCCTGTCTCTTTTTCCCTCTATCTGGCCTGTTAGTATCAGGTTCTTCAGGCCCTCCTTCCTCATTGCGTGTCCCAGGAACTTCAGCTGTCTCTTCCTGATGCTCAGTATTAATTTCCTTTTTGTTTCCATCATTTCCAAGACCTCATCATTGCTCACATGCTTGGTATATATCTTACCATGGTCTATTATCAGCCAAGAGATTATTGAAAATGTTGGCCCTAGAAGAATATCCCAAAATGTGGAAAGTAACTGCAAGCCATACCACAGGAAAACTCAAGACTGTTCAGAAGCCGTCAATGGCTGGGCTAGCATGAAGTCACAAGTCATCGTGATCGAGGATTTGTGAGAGCATGTTTTGTTCGATTAATGTTAATATAACCACGTCAGATTGAGCTCTCTTTACATAAACAGAAAATAAGATCGACTTAGCATAGTTTTAATATAAACCAACGGTTGACAATGCGGGGATTGCTCCAAGAAAACATGTCAGTGGTTAGAACGTACGCTTTTTCAAAATGAAAACCGTGTTCGCAACTCACCCTGGCCGATTTGTAAGAAAGGTGACTTCTTGGATTTATCGGTCGAGGTGGGCAGACAACCAAGTTGGTTTACACAAGTGAGGAGAATTTAGTAGAGCTCATTATTTGGAAGCGGTCGATAAGTGTGCCAGCAGGAAGTCAAAAGTAATCGTGACCGAGAGTTTCAGAATGTTTATCACGCCAGATATATATATATATATATATATATATATATATATATATATATTAATGCAGGTTTCATTGAATAGTATAGACAAGTTTTGTCTATTAATTTTGTGTAGGATCTGTTCATACCGTCTGATATACTTGATGGTGATGTCGTTGAAAGACAACAAAAAATCACATTACTTGTTGAATTTTTTATTGGGTCTAAGCTTTCGGCTCACATAAGCCATTATCAAAGAGTAAATATTAACACACAGTAAACATAGAACATTTAAGCTATTAACAATAAAGAGAATTGAATTGAAAATATAAGTCCATCCCTACCGTGGCGGATGGCCGAAGACAGTGACAAAATAGTGGTGTTATGGTCCCTGGTCTGATTACAGACATTTGAGTACGTTGTTGGAAATATCGAAATTGATTGTATTCAAACCAGGTTTAAATTGTTTAATATAGAGTGCTTCGAGGATTTTTAGTTTCTGCTTATTATTTTCTTGTTTGAGTATGTACGTGTTATCAACAAGCGTTTTTCTCAGAAGTGTGCGTTGATAACCGTGTTGTTCTAAATGACGGAATATATTTGAATTTTTATTTAAGTGCAACGTCAGACGCCGTGAGAGAGAATTTGTGGTGTGGCCGATGTAGATATTATTGAGGTTGTTAGAGATACATTCTCTAAATGGACATATGAATTTATATACTACATTGGTTTTTTGCAAATCACTAACGGTGGGGGAAGAGTCGTTGCGGACAAATGAATTAGATGTAGTGGATTTAGTGTAATATATAATGAACTTAATTCTTTTGTTAGAGTCTGTCGGAGAAATATTAGTATTTATGAGTTTTTTTAGGATGTGTGTGTGTGTGTATGGGCGCGCGTGTGTGTGTGTTTATCATGAACTTAGATCACTGGTGCCCCCTAAATACGAATTTGCACGAGATACTAGATTAGCAACTAGATCCCACCCTTTTACAGTGAAACCGAATAAAATGCAGCCGTAACTTCTACTCCAACAGTTTCTTTCCTCGCACTTCCCGACTGTGGAATTCTCTTCCAAACGATTGCTTCCCCGACGGCTACAATCTCCAGGAGTTTAAATGTAAGGTCAATAGACACCTTCTAACACACTAACCTGCTCCCATTCTATCAAGCACACTTCCCATCTGCCTAACCCTCATCCTCGCTATCCTTACTCATCTGTCCCCTTCCTCCTGACATTCCCTATGTCTAACCACTCCTTCTCTTTACTTTCCCTATGTAGCCCCATGCGCAATAGTGGTAGTGGAATGCCTTGCTTGGGGTGAGATGATTAAAAAAAAAAAATTAAAGAAGATTAACGAAGCTTGGTTATAAGCAACCGACAATTTGAAATGAATTGTTTAAACATTATTTTTTATCGATACTCATATTTAAGTAGATATTCTGTTTTTTTTAATTAAACAGTATTATATATTTATACCTATTGGCCTGATTATTTACGATAAATTATATATATATATATATATATATATATATATATATTAGGTTGACCAAATTTTCTAATTAATAAAGGGAACTAACTTTTCGGGGCAACCAAATATATATATATATATATATATATATATATATATATAAGGACAGTGTGATTACTTTAAAAAAACTATTTCAATATATATATACATATATATATATATATATATATGTGTGTGTGTATGTGTGTGTGTGTGTGTGTATGCGCGCGTGTGTGTGTGTGTGTTTATCATACTGTAAAGTAGCTCAGTGCGTATGTAATTCAATTAGTTTAAGTGTAAGACAGATCGAGAATCTATGATCGATTTAATGATTAATCAATGTAACTCTTGTAATGAATATGTCTGTAAAGAGATGAACTGAATTATATCCTGTGAACAATCATACACAATATGACAAACGCTATCACAAGAACAGTCTGAAACACACTAGAATTCACGTACACATATGAAATACATGCAGACACATATACATACACACTAAGCCTTATACATGTACCAAATTAGTACTCATTTACATGTATTCTTCAACATTGTAAATGTAGCAAAATATTTTCGTTTTTTGAGACTTATTTCCAAAGCTTTTTTCAACGCCAACTCGGGGAGCCGTGTTCGAATGCTAGTTGAATTCCTCCTTGCATTTACTTACACACAAATACCCTTGGGAAAGTTATTAATCCGTCTCTTCCATCCAGTTATGGGTTAAATAATAGAACAGAATGGGTTCTATAGCCTTGGTTGGCAACCAGTCTACCGCAGAAAGCAATGGCAACCTACTGCGAGATAACCTTCTGCTCAGTCAGTCATGTCTCTTTCGAGACATGATCGCCCAAAGCGTGTATCACGTATGGCACTTAACTGACTGAATAACTATATAATTTTTTTATTAATTTCCTTTTATTTCTCTTGTATACACATTCTTTGTCATATCTCAACAGAATTCTAATGTCAGAAATGACTTTATGACATTTTCTACTGATCATTTCTGTGAAAAATGTCATAAGATCACAGACATTTTTAAGAGATAAATCTAAATGAGAGCTGTACCTGTGAGTACACTTTTTTATTTCTTTAAAATAGGGGCGAACAGGAATCCCTTCAATGAATCTGTCAAAAACTTTTTAATCAATCCTAGGGCTCCAACAACTTGAATTATTGATGTCTTCATATGCAATATTTCGGAGATTTCAAGTTCAAGATCCTTGTATTTTGATAGCTTTTTAGGAGATCTTCAAAGATGCATTGCAATCTGCAGGAACTGCCGTTTTAATCTTTGTATTTTGATAGTTTTTGAAGATCTTTAAATATGCAATAAAATTTGCAGGAAGTGCCATTGCAATCCATGTATTTTGAAAGTTCTAAAGATCTTCAACTATGCATTAAAATCTGCAGGAACTGCAATTTTGATCTTTGTATTTTGACAGTGTTGAAGATCTTCAAAGATGCATTACAATTCCGCAGGAACTGCAACTTCAATAAGAAAGCACATCCTTTTTTTATAGCCTTTAGTCGCGATGTCTAGACGATTAGCATTGATTGTCTTCCCTGAGTTTATTAAAAAGTCCAATAAAATTGTTACAGTTCCTATATCTGCAATTAGGTCAGAGTGATATTCATACCAGTTTCTTGCAGTTTCCATCCCGTAAAAGTTTCATATATTACAGTAGAGATCAACACCAATGCATACGCTATTATACCATGTTTTCTATTGAGTGGGAGCTAACCTGATCTAAGATGGTCAATTTTTTCTTGATGTTTATCACTGAGTGTGCATTTAGGGCGACCATATTTTTCAGTATGTGTGCTTGATAATTTCTAGTTAGCAAGCATTGGTCCTGTGCAGCAAGATAAAACCTTCGGTTTCAGCTTTTAACTTTGCATTACATAAACACTGATGGGTAGGAGGTTTGTCTACACCCGCTTGTTTTTTTTTATTGGCAGAGTACTGGCCATGAAGAGAATCATCTTTCCATCATTTCAGTATATGGTATATTGCTTTTGCTTTCTACTATCATTCTTGCAATGAAACCAAGTAGCGTCTTTGAGATGTCTTTTGTTCTTCCACGCACTCAAAACAGAATAGTCCAGTATTTATGGGCTACTGACAGAGCGTAATGGTCGTGTAAACAAATAAGGAACGAAGATAGAGACACACAACATTAATAAAAATAATAATAATAACAAGTATTATTACTATTATAAAAAATATTTACTTTTTTATAGAACTTCGCTCCAATATTTTTTTTTTCATGCACACATTTATAAAAATGTTGTATTTCACTATATTTTTCTAATATATATATAATGAAAGCAGTAAAGTTATATACTGGTAATGAAACATATTTCTTTTTCAATGTAGTTTAATTCCAACCATTTCTATATTCATCATCTCAGTCACAAATTACACAACCCATTTAAGATAATGTAAAGTCAGTCAGTTAAATGCCATACGTGATACACGCTTGGCCGATCATGTCTCGAAAGGTACATGACTGACTGTCCAGAAGATTATCCAGCATTAGTTTACCATTACATTCTGCTGTAAACTGGTTGCTAGCCAAGGCTATAGAACCCAATCTGTTCTGTTATTAAACCAAAACTGGAGGAAAGAGACATTAATACCTTTCCAAATGGTATTTGTGCGTAATGGAATGCAAGATATTCAACTGGAATTCAAACTCGCTTTCCCAATTTCTCGTTCAAAGCCGATATCTACTTTACCACAACGCATATCCAGGTCAAGTAACTTACCTATAACTTACTTTTTGTACACCCCCACACTCATCCACACATGATTACTTCCAATTCAATTCCCGTGCACTGCCACTAACCAAATAGCCGTCAGCGGATAAGGTATTTAAGGATATCCAGCTCAGAGCTACGGTCTCTATATCTTCATAGTTTGCGCAACATTAAGTGGTCTTAGGACACCAGGCAGACTCAATCCAATGAAAAGAATCAAAACATTTTTTTAATAATCATGTTGCCTTAAGCAAGGAATTTAACTACCACTGTTGAGCAGGGGGTTACATAAGAGGAAACTTATGAGAAAGAGTGACAGGTTACAGGGGTGTCGAAAGAGGCTAAGAGAAGAATGAAAATAATGATGAGAGTGGAGTGGACGAAGAAAGGAGCATGAGAGAGAGGATGCAGGTTAGTGAGATAGGAGATGACTACTGACTTTACATTTGAATTCTTGAAGATTGTAGCTGTCGGGAAAGCAAGTAAACGAAAGGGAATTCCACAGGCGGAAAGTGCGAGAGAAGAAGCTGCTGGAGTAGAATTTACGTTTACAATTTATTGGGTTCACAGTAAAAGGGCAGTACCTAGTTTCTAATCTTGTGGCTCGAGTAAATTCATAAATTATAAACAGTTTCAGTATCTCCCCTTTAACTCAAGTCTTCAAGCATTTTCCCCTCTACTGTAGCCAGGTATTGAAGTCACTAGTTTTGGGGTCGAGAAACCCAGTAGCGTCTTTGAGGTGTCGTTTGTTCTTCCACTCATTCAAAACAGAATACTCTAGTATTTATTGGCTACTGACAGGGCGTAATGGCCGTGTAAACTAAGGAACGAGAACAGAAACACAAAATATAAATATTAATAATAATAACAAGTATTATTATTATTAAAAATATTTTCGTTTTTTAGAACTTCGCTGTAATGTTTATTTCATCCATACATTTAATAGATATTTAATATTTCACTATATATATATATATAACTGAAGCAGTAATGTTATAGACTAGCAATGAGACATATTTCTTTATCAATGTAGTTTAATTGCAAGTATAAGTTACTTGTTCACTACTGCTGGAGCCTGGTATTGAACTCAAAACTCTTTGGGTCAAGTCACTGAAACTAATATCCACTGGGCCATGTGAACTTGAAAATACATAGCTCAGTGAGAACGTTTTCAATGGCGATAACATTTTCAGGTTATTTGAAACCAGAAAGTATTGTAGTATTACGAGAATTTTAGTGAAGTACTGGTGAAAGGCCTATTAATAAACTCATAGTTGGAGAAGAAGAAAGAGCGAGACTCAGAGAGAGAGGGAATTATGTATAGCGGTTATCAGAGTGAAAAATATGATTGCAAAAGTTATTTATCGACGCCCTTCTCTCTCCCCCCTCTCTCTCTCTCTCTGTGCTATTACTAACGATTAACAATAAGACAGCCTGTAAAGAAGGTTCTAATCTTGGTTGACAACCCGTTTAGGTGAAGGAAAACTCTAAAAAAAACCTAATCTGTCGCAAGGGTGGTAACTACAACCGTAAAAACCTATTTGCTACAGAAAACGTAATAGCCACACCTAGTGTAGTGAGGCTGTGAGTCGATACATCCCAGAGGGTGGCCTATTAAGCCTACACATATATTTGTATTTCTTAAAGCTACTAAGGTGTCACTGCCCTGGATATGCTACATTTCCCCTATTTATTAAATAACTGGATCATGTCCAGGACGAATCCGGATTCACAGGGATAAACAGAGCGAATGGACGTAGTGCAATGATCAGCAAACTTATCTCTCTAGAACGTTTTACAACTGATTAGTGAGTTCTATCCACACTGGGTACCCACCAGACTTTCGGTCTTAAGCCATATCTAAGCGGTGATTAGAAAATCAGCACAGACATAGATATAGACTGTGAAATTGTGCAACTCTCTTTTCCAACCCATTTATTGAAAATACCCTTGTCCTATTCTTTCGATGGGTTTCTAAGCCACCGCCGCATTCTTGGAAGTTATCCATTGATGAGATTATAGGTTTAAAAGCCGGACATTTTCCAGCTAGTGTCGTTGTAAGGCTTGTCGGCTGCTGAAATCGATGGCAATTTATGCATGATACCAATGTCAAATGTGCCTGATCTTCGCAATTGTTTTCTCTCTGTGTCTTCACCCCCACTACTCTGTCTTCTTCGTTCGTTGTCTCCTTCCGGACACCTTTCACTCCATTAGTATTTTATTTTTTCATTGTTTCCTTCTTTCTTACTATCTTTTTTCTTTTTCTTTCGTTTTTCATCTCTACGTCTTTTTATGCCCACTTATTTTTCTTCTTTCTGCACATTCTTTCTTTTTTATTTCTTTTTTCTGTCTGTCTGCTGTCTGTCTGTCTGTCTGTCTGTCTGTCTGTCTGTCTGTCATTTGTCGGTTATTCTATTTTTCTTTTGTACTTCCATCGTGTACTTCAAACGCATATCCATTAAATGTGCTTTGGATATCGCCTCAGAACGAGAAATCGAGACCCGAGTTCGAATTCCAGTAAAATATGCTTTGTGGTACACAGGATATCGCCTCAGAACGAGGAATCGAGACCCGAGTTCGAATTCCAATTAAATATGCTTTGTGGTACACAGGATATCGCCTCAGAACGAGAAATCGAAATTCGTTTCATTCTCTTACGTGGAAATACCCTTGGAAAAGGTATTAATCACGTCTCTTTTCCCTCCAGCTATAGATTAAATATCAGGACAGATTAGATTCTATAGCCTTGTTTTACCGCAGAAAGTAATGGCAACCTGCTCCGGGAAATTTTCTCCCTAGTCAGTCATGTCTCGAAAGAGTCATGATCACCCAAGCGGATATCACGTATGGCATTTAACTGATCATGATAAAAGAACTGAATAGCAAGACAGATTTGTTTCTTTAGGCTTGGTTGGCAGCCGGTTTACTGCAGAAAGAAATGGCAAACTGCTGCGGTAAAATTTTTGCCCAGTAAGTCATGTCTCGAAAGAGACATGATCACCCAATCGTTTATCACGTATAGCACTTAACTCTTTTCCATCCTTCCTCTTTTCTGTGTTACTTTCTTCGCTCCCTCCCCTCCATTTTTTATCCGTTTGTCTTTTCTTCTTTCTTTCCACCTCAACATTTCCTTTTTTCTTGTCTGTTCCTACTGCCCCTCCTCTTCTGTTGTTTCTCTCCTTCCTTCAATTTGATTTTTTGTATTTCACACATTATTCCTACATTCTCTTTATTTCTCTACATTTCAAATATAATATTTTAATCAAATTCTGCAAGTCTTCTTACTTTCAATTCTTTCCTTATATATTTGTTATTTCCACCTTCCTTCCTTCCTTCCTTCCGTCCGTCTGTCCGTCCGTCCTTCCTTCCTTCCTTCTGTCCGTCCTTCCCTCCGTCCGTCCGTCCATCCTTCCTTCCTTCCATCCTTCCGTCCGTCCTACCTTCTTTCCATCCTTCCTTCCTTGTTTCCTTCATTCCGTCCGTCCTTCCTTCCTTCTGCCCCTCCGTCCTTTCTTTCTTTTGTTCTTCTTTTCGTCCGTCCTTCCTTCCTTCCGTCCGTCCTTCCTTCCTTTCTTCCTTCCATCCGTCCAACCTTCTTTCCATTCATCCTTCCTTCCGTCCGTCCGTCCGTCGGTCCGTCCTTCCTTCCTTCCTTCTTTCCGTCATTCCTTCCTTCCGTCCGTCCTTCCTTCCTTCCGTCCGTCCTTCCTTCCTTCCTTCCTTCCTCCCTTCCTTTCTTCCGCCCGTCCTTCCTTCTTGCCGTCCCTCTGTCCTTTCTTTCTTCATTCCTTCCTTCCGTCCTTCCTTCCTTCATCCCTTCTGTCCTTCTTTCCGTCCGTCCTTCCATACTTCCGTCCTTCCTTCCGTCCTTCCTTCCTTCCTTCCTTCCCTCCGTCCGTCCGTTCTTCCTTCCTTCCTTCTTTCCGTCATTCCTTTCTTCCGTCCCACCTTCCTTCCTTCCGCCCGTCCTTCCTTCCTTCCGTCTCTCTGTCCTTTCTTTCTTCCTTCCTTCCTTCCGTCCTTCCTTCCGTCCTTCCTTCCTTCCGTCCGTCCTTCCTTCCTTTCTTCCTTTCTTCCTTCCTTCCTTCCTTCCTTCGTAACTTCCAGTAACGTTCTCTCTTTTATGTTCTTACTTTTAGCTGGTTTATTAACTGCTACTCGGATTGAGGTTTGGAGACTTTAGTGAGCAGTCCAATACATATGTGATAGGAGCAAACTGACCTGTTTAAAAACGCCTTTGATACAGCTGAAGACTATTGCGACAAATGCAGTGTCAGTCAGTTAAGTGGCATACGTGATACACGCTTTGGCGATCATGTCTCGAAAGAGACATGACTGACTGGGCAAAGGATGTATCCAGCAGTAGGTTGCTATTGCTTTCTGCACTAAACTGGTTGCCGACCAAGGCTATAAAACCCAGTCTGTCTTATTAGTTAACCCATAACTGGAAGGAAGAAACGGATTAATTAACGGTTTCCCAAACGTATTTGTACGTAAGTGAATGCAAGGAATCCAACTGAAATTCGAACTCGGCTCCCCGATTTGTCATTCCGAGACGATATCCATTGCACCACAACGCACCCTCGCTAGAAGCCGAGTTCGAATACCAGTTAAATTCCTTGTATTACACTTACACACAAATACCCTTGGGAAAGGTATTAATCCGTCTCTTCCCTCCAGTTATAGGTTAAATGAAAGGACAGACTGGGTTCTATAGCCTTAGCTGGTAACCAGTCTACCACAGAAAGTAATAGCAACCTACTGCGGGATAATCATCTGCCATGTCAGTCATGTCTCTTTCGAGACATGATCGCCTAAGCGTGTACACGTATGGCACTTAACTGAAATACAGTGTACCTGGTTTTTAATCATGTTCAGGTACGCTGTACGCGAATAACAGCCATCCATATATATAATAACACATGTTTTCCCCAGCAGTTCCTTAGACAAGCAATCATATTGTTTCTAAGATTGCTTTTTCCGGTATTTGTTCTATTTACAGTTAAGTTACCAGAGTTACGACGGATATTACTGTGGTATTCAATTAAGATAAATGTCTTTCATAGAGACGAGGTCCAGATTTGACACTAGACGATGGTCACTAGTCAAGTTAAGTAATCAAACTGACCTGAGCTACGCAGCACGATGCATGAAGATCGATATATACTGTGTGTTGAAAATCCTGTGTATGACGATAAACTACATCCTGCAGCAAACAAGACCTCTGAACTGGAGATGGGAGATGTTGAGGAACAGGCAACCACTACAGAATTGCTGTTGTTCCCAGATCGACCCTGAGCGGTGTATTAGCACCTCTTAGGGTTCCAACAATTGAACCTCTAAACAAAAAGCAAATCATTAAGCAAGTATCAAAAATACATTTTTTGTAAAAATATCAAGAATTCTTTATATAAACAGTTATTTATATAATAGAGTATTATTATAATAATTATGCCTTATTATAATAATAATAATAATTATTAAATTTTTATTAAATAATAATAATTATTATAATAATTCATTATTATTATAATTATTATTATTATAATAATTATAATTATTATTAATACCAATTTTCAAGAATTCTTATATAAAAACTTGCCAACAATATATAAAAAGGCAAGTTGGCCCGTGTCATCGAAAATGACAACAAAATATTTACGATATGACGTTTAAAATGCCTTCAACATACATATTGATATACTTACAATTAAGTATCTTACACTAAGAGATGGATGTGAGTTCTCAGCATAATATTTTGGAATGCAAAAGTAGAAGACATTTTTAGTTTTCTAAAATAAAAAAGAATAAAAAAAAAACATTTTCATTAAAATCGCACTAAATCAACCTTCTCACTATAACGGAACTTTAAAAAAAATACCTTAAGACCCGACATTTTTGGCGTTAAAATACCCACAGAGGTTGATATGCCGTTAAACAAAATTCAAACTAAAACACAAATATTGATAAAGAAATGTGTCTCATTACTAGTCTATAACATTACTGCTTCAGTGATATATATATATATATTAGAAAAATATAGTGAAATAATAAATATCTATTGAATGTCGGCCTTCTTCAGTTAGAATTTCGAACCGAAAGATTTATTTCGTCCAACAAGGTATGTTCTAGTTTCACATACCACGCTTTTACCAGATATCTCAGTATTAGTGACATGGTCCATTGGATAAAAGTGCTGGTTCAATCCAGTTACTCGACCCCAAAACTAGTGACTTCAATACCTGGCTACAGTAGAGGGGAAAAAGCTTGAAGAGTTGAGTTAAAGTGGAGATACTGCTCCTGAACTTTCCCCTGTCCTCTCTAAGCTATTTAACTACTGCCATTCTGCTTCCTGTTTTCCTGCATGATGGAAGTTCTCTTCAGTCGTTCCTGTATTTAAGAATTGTGGTGAACACTCGGACCCACGCAACTATCGCCCTATCAGTCTTCTACCGATATTCGGGAAAGTATTCGAGGTCATAATCAATGCTGAAATAGTTCATCATCTCACTGCCCACAAACTCTTCTCTGATAGGCTATATGGATTCTGCTTTGCCAGGTCCACGGCCGACTTGCTGACAACAACAACGGAGTGCATGCTCCAGACCCTTGATGAGTCTGATGAGGCTCACGCGGTTGCTCTGAACATCTCCAAGGCTTTCTACAGGGTTTGGCACTCTGGCCTCCTATGCAAACTACGGGGTTACGGTATTACCGGTCGCCTGCTTGACCTAATCCAGTCTTTCTTAAATAACCGCAAAATGAAGGTCGTTCTGAATGGGCGTGCCTCTTCGTCCTACAGCACGAATGCTGGTGTCCCACAGGGCTCTATCCTGGGCCCGACGCTCTTCCTTATTTTCACCAACGACCTTCCAGATGAGATCAAGTCCCAAGTAGGCATCTACGCAGATGACACTACAATATACTCCCGCACCAGTAAAAAACCTGTCGTGGCGGACAGACATAATCTCGCTGCTGACCTTGAACGGGATCTACACTCTGTGGTGAACTGGGGCAAGAAGTGGCTTGTCAACTTCAACTCATCCAAGAGCAAGCTGTTGTCTGTCAACCATTACAGGCAACCTCTCCTGCCTCCCATAAGCATGGACCAAGCGATTCTCCCTGAGAGCAATACACTACGCCTCCTCGGACTTACCATGTCCTCAGACCTCAAATGGAACCACTATATTGAATCCATAGCAAAATCTACTGCTAAGAAGGTTGGGTCACTATGTCGATCCAGGATGTTTTTTTCCGCCTGAATACATCCTGCATATATACAAGTCAACCAGCCGTCCGTGCATGGAGTACTGCTGCCATTTATGGTCAGGCGCCCCTGCCATTCTCCTCAGTGTTCTTGACAGGCTCCAAAGGAGAGTCTGTAATGTGATAGGTACTGATCTGGCGGCTTGACAGCAGCCACTTCCCCATCGTCGAAATGTGGCCGCCCTTTGTCTGTTCTATAAATACTTTCATGGCTTCTGCTCAGATGAACTTAAGTCACTGGTGCCTCCTCAACAGGTGTTTACTCGTGCAACCAGACTGGCAACTGGGTCCCACCCATTCACAGTCAGGTTAGCCAAATGAAGACGACAATTCTACTCCTGCAGCTTCTTCTCTCGCACTTACCGCCTGTGGAACTCGCTCCCATATTCTTGCTTTTCTGATGGCTACAACCTCCAGAAATTTAAATGCAATGTCAATACTCATCTATTAACTGCTGGACTCTAGCTCTCTCCCCACCCCCCATATATCCTTCCCTTTCTCAGCTTTGTATTGATCCTTTCTAACTAGTTTGTACTCCTCACTCTTATCTAATTAATCTTTTTACAGTTATGTAGCCCCCTGCACATCAGTGGAATTTCCGCCTTGCTCGGGGTGAAATGATTAAAAACAAAATTATGAATTTCCTTGATCCACAAGATTAGCAACTAGGTACAACCCTTTTACTGTGAAATCAATAAATTGTAAACGTAAATTCTACTCCATCAGCTTCTTCTCTCGCACTTCCCGGCTGTGGAATTCCCTCCTGTTTAATTGCTTTCCCGACAGCTACAATCTTCAATAATTCAAATGTAAAGTCAATAGTCATCTTCTATCTCACTAACCTGCATCCTCTCTCTCTCTCTCTCTCTCTCTCTCTCTCTCATGGACCTTTCTTTGTCCACTCCACTCGCATCAGTATTCTCATTCTTCTCTTAGCCTCTTTCGACATTCCTGTAACCTGCCACTCTATTTGCAGTGGATATCGACTCGGAACGACAAATTTGGGATCCGAGTTCAAATTCCAGTTCAAATTCCAGTTGAATTCCTTGTATTTACTTACGCACAAATCCTCTTGGGAAAGGTATTAATCCGCCTCTTCCTTCCAGTTATTGGTTATATAATAGGACAGATTAAGTCATATAGCCTACTGCGGGATAATCTTCTACTCAGTCATTCATGTCTCTTTCGAGACATGATGGCTCAAAGCGTGTATCACGTATGGCACTCAAAAGACTGACTGAGATTAAAACATAAAAAAAAGAAAAATAATAATTCAAACATGTGAGCGTGACAGGAGAGAAATATATTATATATATTACATGCAAAAAATAGACTGCAATATTTATTATAACAGAAAGGATATACATATATATATATATTATTTTTTTTTCACTACTCTACGACATAAGGGCAAGAGCTTCCATAACTGGTAAACTTTAATAACTGGTAGTAGGGAGAATGAACTTAGTCGACGTTGCCTCGCTAATTCCTCTTTATTTTCCTGCCAAGCCTTGCAGCTTTGCTCTCTAAACTATCGCCCGGTTCACACACCACCCATATCTATTGAACATCCCCTGTTTCCTGTTTAGGATGCTGTTTCCGGTTTTCTCTTTTCCAATCTTTTCACTCTTTTCTTTTTTTTTTTTTCTCAATTGGAATAGAAAGACTAAACTATCGCCCGGTTCACACTCCACCCACGTCTATTGAACATGTGAAGAGGCTCATCCCTTGTTTCCTGTTTAGGATGTTGTTTCCGGCTTTCTCTTTTCCATCCTTTTCCCCCTTACGTAGCCCCCTGCGCATCAGTGGCGTTATCGCTTGTGGTGATATGATTAAAAAATTAGAAAAATAAAAATTTGATAATGCTATTGTTTCCATTAATATCCCTTTCCACTTCCACTTCCTCCAGAAACTTCCTACCAAAAGAATTTCTTTCTGCTACGAAAGAGCAGACTGAGATTCGTTCCGCGATTTTCTACGTGACGTCCATTGGTTAAGTGTTTAACCTCCCTGTTGAGGAATGCGCCTCTAAGGTTTCTTCTTGGGTGGAAGCTAGCATCGATGCTTTCATCCCTGCCAGGATGTTCCGTCCTGAACCTCATTCGGACTCCTGGTTCTCTCCTGCCTTCTTGGCCGCCTTTGCCTACAGAAATCCCTTCTTCCAGCTATATCGAAGCCACGCGACTGACCACGATAGACGCCTATTTGCCTCTCCTCTGGCGCT
Organism: Ascarosepion bandense; assembly: GCA_037127315.1. Classification (NCBI taxonomy): domain Eukaryota; kingdom Metazoa; phylum Mollusca; class Cephalopoda; order Sepiida; family Sepiidae; genus Ascarosepion; species Ascarosepion bandense. Next base: position 1,428,153 of record JBBBDQ010001661.1, on the reverse strand, counting down.
AAGCTTTTGTTTGCTGAGAGACTGAAGCAGCGTATAGCAAACCGCAAGTTCGGCTCAAAAATCTACTGGCAACTCTTTAAAAGTGTGTCTAACAACAGCAAATGCTGTATCCATCCTTTAATCAATAAATTTGAGCTCCTCACAGCCACCGCAGACAAGACCGAGTGCTTTGCATACAAATTCTTCTTCAGCTTCATATTTGACTCGTCTGGAGTATCCACGCTGGTCTTCTTGCCTAGAACCGAGGCTCAGCTGAGAGATGTTCACATAACCCTCTATCTGGCTATAACATAAGTTCAAAGCTTAATCCCCATAAGTCAAGCTAAGGTGACTGAATCCCGGTCATTGACTTGAAGAAATGTGCCCTGAACTCGCCTCTCTTCTCTCCAAACTCTATAATTACTGCCTCCCTGCTTCCTGTTTTTCTGACTGCTGGAAGTTTTTTTCTGTGATATGTGAATTTAAGAATTCTGGAAAACCGTAGTATCCCTCTAATTATCACCCTATCAGTCTCCTACCAATTTTCGGTAAAGTTTTCCAAGCGATAATTAATGCTGAAATTGTCAACATTTCACAGCCGTTAAACTATTCTCCGACAGACAGTATGGCTTCCGCTTCACCAGGTCTACTGCTGATGTACTAACTACCATCACCGAATACCAGGCCCTCGATAAGAACGGCAAAGCTCGAGCTGTTGCCCGTCATATCTCCAAAGCATTTGATAGGTTCTGGCGCTGGCCTTCTGTGTAAGCTACAGGGCTAGGATACCAATAGACGCAAGCTTGATTTGATTCAATCGTTTCTAACAAACTGCATGATGAAGGTTGACTTGAACAGGTATGCCTCCAGAGCCGATGACACGAACGCGGTTGTCATAAGTCCCACGCTCTTTCTGATTTTCATCAACGATTTCCATGATGACATCAAATCTCAGGTAGGTATTTACGCTGACGACAGCAACATTTACTCCCGCCTCAGTAACAAATCTGCCAAGGCGAACAAAGATAACCTCGATGCTGATCTTGAGAAAGAACTCCAATCTATGGTGGACTGGGAAAGAAATGGTTCGTAAACTTAAATGCTTCCAAAACGAAGCTGCTATCCGTCAACCACCATAGACAATCCAACCTGCTTCCCATCAGCATGGATCAAGCTAGTCTCCCCGAAGGCAGTACACCCCGCCTCCTCAGCCTCATCCTCTCAGCCAACCTCAAGTAGAACGATTAAATTGAATCAATAGCTAAATATACAGCTAGGAAGCTTGAATCACTGTTTTGAGCCAGTAAGTATTTCTTTTCGTTATCCGCGTATGTAACCCGACGCTCTTCTCTTATGTAGCCCTCTGCACACCAGTGGTAGTACTGCCTTTCAAAATGACCTACAATACATTTTATAATCCATAGAGGTTTATATGCTGTTAGTAAAATCAATTAACAAGACAACAAACTGTCTGAATCACTTATTCCTCGAAAATTGTACAACATTAGCCGTTTGTTGGATAGTACATAGAAAAGTCTTTGATCAGTTCTCGCATCAATTGTCTTGGCTGCTCAGTTCCTTATTGGGGAGTGTGGCATTTTCTCTCCTCAGATTACCACCAATATATATTCACCATAACTCGTTGGACACATTCAAATCATTACTTCTTGCCTATAAGGGCGACATTAAAAAGTTCAAAAGTGAATTCATAATATTTGAATTGGAGATTAATTACAAAATAAAAAAAATTACAAAATAAAAAAAATAAATTAAATAAACTATTTTTTTTTATAATCATATTGCCGCATGCAAGGCAGTTTACTGCCACTGGTGTGCAGGGGCTACTTAATAGGAAAGTTACGAGGAAGAGTGACAAGTTATAGGGAGTGTCAGGAAGTGGGTAAGAGAAGGATGAGAAGATTGATGAGAGTGGAGTGGACAGAGAAAAGAGCATGAGAGAGAGAGGATACAAGTTAGGGAGATAGAAGATGGCTATTTACTTTACATTTGAATTGTTGGAGATTGTAGCTGTCGGGGAAGCAAGTAAACGGAAGGGGATTCCACATGCGGGAAGTGCGAGAAAAGAAGATGGTGGAGTAGAATTTTCATTTACATTTTATTGGTTTCACAGTAAAAGGTTGGGATGTAGCTGTTAATCATGTGGCTCGAGTATATTCATATATAAGGGGCACCAAACAGCTAAGTTCATTGGAGCAGAAACCGTGAAATTATTTGTAGAAGAGACACAGGGAGGCCAATACCTTTATGTTCGAAGACTTTATTATCATTCGTAGTATGACAAAGTAAAATTTCTCCAGGAAATAATTATCCTCCGTGGAAATTTCACGGGTTCCGCTAGTAATATATAAATTCGTCATCAGCATTGTTCATTCTCATCAAAAATACATTGGTCTCGGGAGGGAAAGCAAGAACGCAGTTTGGCATGTGGTAAGTATTAATCCAATGGCCAAGCATTTGAATTTATAGTAAACAGTTTATAAAAAGTAGAGAAACGATGTTTAATGTGCGTGAAGCTAGGTGATGAATATCTGGAAAAACATGTTTATTTTATCGCTTGAGTTCATCCCTCTTCGGAAGCGGGTTCAGAATATTTAATCGGTCATTCATACATATATCGAATACTTTTCGGAATGTCCAGTTAAATGATACGAGTTCTTCTTTCGTGGAATGTTAAGAAACAAATAAGTGTTCAACAGAATATATGTAATCAACTTTAAACAAAGTAAGAAAAAAATGATTTGTTTTCAATAAAGCTGAAAAAGCCGATTCTTTTTATTTATTTATATTTGATCCTTTTTTTTGCACTGGAAGGCAAGGAAAACAAAAGAGGAAAAGTCATTTGTTTATGCTCCCCATCCCAATAAAAAAAACGGACAGATGGCATCTATGATAAACAGTATCGTTTTCGAAAAAAAGGATTTTTAGAAAGTGTGAGTTTGATTTTATTTAGTTGAAAAGAACATGGCTCGTATTGTATTAAACACAGCGAAAAATAAAAGACAACAGTCACAAACATTTCTCTCTTTCTCTCTCCCTCTCCCACTCTATATATATATATATATATATATATATATATATATATATATATATATATATATATATATATACACAAATTCTTACAAGTACTATTTTAAAAACAAGGTATTTATTGTTAGTGTCAAAGGCCTTTCCGCCAACATCTCATCAGGAAAAAATCGTTGGAAAATGAGTTAAACAAAAAGAACAGTAACGACGAAAATGAAAAGCAAAAAAGCGGAAGACATGATAAAATAAATGTACGTATATATATATATATATATATATATACTTATAACGAAGGAAAGGAAATTCACGTGTAAGTAATAAGCGGGGGACATTGAAATAAAATATCCCCTAAGAAATTTATAGACTTTACAAAATTCTTCTGCCAGGAGAGAGGTTTCCGTAATGATATAGAGACTGATTCCAGAATCTTTAAATGATTACTGGAACCAGCCCTATGTATAATTTTAAACCACTCCTTATTATAGAACTTAGCGCATGCTATATTCTCTATGAGATGTTAAGTGAAATATAAATATATATATATATATATATATATATATATATATATACATACATACATATATATATATATATATATATATATATATATATATATATTAAGAGTATTACAAACAAATGTATTAACAGTCCACTGTTCGTAGCATTTATTTTTTGAAGATTGCTCGATACTTAGTAGAAGAATATTTTTAGTAATATTTCATTATAAGTGTTTATAATAAAAAAAACATTGTTTATTGCAACACCAGAGCCGACATCATATTTCTCCCCTCCCCGCCTCTATCTTCTTCACTTATTCCTCTCTCTATCATTGACTTACTTTTGATTGGTTAATTTAGCCCAAACTACTGAATTTCAAAAACTCCCGTTAAGTGACTGGATATGGTAACAAATGTAGTGTTTCTAAATTTGTATATTTTTATATTGTCCCAAAGGTTCGTACACACTTGCAAAAAATTGAAATTTTACTCGCAAAAACAACAAAAATTATTGCTCAAAACAAACACCATCATTTTCCAAGACTTTCTTCCATGGATCTGCAAGTTTATTGATCTGGTCAAAGTTCCATTCAGCTGGCTTTGAATCAAAAAATTCTTGACACGCTTCCTCGACATCATCAAACGAGTCGAATCGGCGGCCTTTAAGATAGTGTTGCATTGAGTGGAAAAGGCCGTAATTTGATGGAGCACAGTCAGGACTGTAGGCTGGATGTAGCAGATCCTTAACGCCATCCAGCTCTCCAAACTTGTCTTTGGTCTTCCTGGCGGTGTGTGGCTTGGCATTGTCCTGCTGCATCAAAGCGCGCTTTTGGTTGATCAGAGCCAGGTACTTTTGCTTCAACTTTTCGTAGACTCGCTCAAGTTGCTGACAGTAAAGTTCGGAACTGATGGCACAACCATTCGGAACCAACTCAAAATGCACGAGTCCTTCAAAGTTTCACCAAACGCACAACATGACTTTTTTTGACGAATCGATCTTGTTTTGGAACCGACGGTGTCTCTTGCCCTTTCTGAACCCATCGCTTGTTTCGATTGTGCTGGATCAGATAGACCCATTTCTCGTCGGATGTCACAATGAGCTTTCAAAAACGCTCGTCCAATGGATTGCTGAGCAATTGACGGCAAATATCAACTCGTCTGTTGGCTTGTGCTTCGGTGAGTTCGTGTGGATCTTGGCGCGGCTTTTTGTGAAAAAATCAAGTTGCTTCAAATGTCGGTGAATTGTCGATTTGCCAACTCCAAGCTCATCAGCCAATTCTCGAGTGCTCGATGAAGGCGCGATGTCCAACCCGGTTTTCAAGTCTCCATCATCCAACTTTAACTGCCGTCCCGAAAGAGGCTTATCTTCAAGACCCATGTCGCCAGAATCGAAACGCTTGTACCACTTTGAGATCGCCGCATATGCAATTGTTCCTTCACTTTCGGCAGCACAAATCTCTTCTGCAACTTTTCTGGCTGAAAGACCTCGCTTCCAGCAGTAACGAATCAAATCTCGCAGCTCAATTTTATCAATTGCCATCTGAAATACAAAGATGAAGATTACTATAACAATATAAACGTAAAGTTGCATTCAAAAAAAAAATTCTATTTTACGCAAGTGTTTACGAACGTTTGGGACAACCTAATATGTATCAATTCCTAACAGTAAAATATTTCACTGGTAGATGAGGTAATAACAAGTAATACCGAAACACAACAGCTCTTCTGTTGAAGAAACTTAAGTTTTTATTATAAATACTTATAATAAGAATATTACTTTATATATATATATATATATATATATATATATATATATATATATATATATATACTACTGGCAATAATTATTAGGCGACCCCAGTGATTTAAGAAATTATGTATTTCATACTATTTTTTAGTATTTAATGCCAAGTGAATAATTGTAAATGAAAATAGTATGGTTCATTTATTAATGCTGCACAATAATATGTGCACCAAATTAATTTAGAAATATTTAATAATTACTATATTTTAGTTTCATCAAAATAACCTTCTTTTGCCTTCACAACAGCTGCACACTCTCTGGGCAATATTGCCACAAGTTTTTTAAAATAATCCCCGTACAACTCACTCCAGATATTCTTTAGAAACATAATTAAATCCCGAACATTACTAGGCTGAATGATAAAATATAGTTTTAAGGTATGCAATATTTCTGGATTAAAGTGGTATATACACTACCGACCATAAGTTTGGGACCACCAAAATTTTTTTTTCACAAAGTTTATAAAATTTCATTTTTAGCAGAATCAAATTCGCGGAGTTTGTATTTTTTATTATTTTCTTATGCAGATGACAAGTAAAAAAAGTATTCTTTTCAACTTTTAAGTAAACATTTATCCAGCTTACTACTTGACTCCTGCAATTGTGATCAAGTTTTTTGCCGAAAATTCAGATTTATTCAGATATTATAATTACGATATAATTTATTTTTGTAAACCATATTACTACAGTATAAATGGCAAGGAAGAAACAGACTAGCATTGAAAAAAGAGCTCAGGTTGAAATTCTTTCGAAAGTAAGATATTTTGAACGTGTTATCGCTAAAAAAATAAGCCTATCAAAAAATGGTGTGCATTATTGCCTTCAACGACTTTGTGAAACTGAGTTAAATATTGACAGAAAAAGATATGGTAGGCCCAGAATAAGATCTATTGTATAGGATAGACACTTCATCATATTTAGAGGAACAGAAGAAAAACCGCTCCGGAATTAACAATTGAAATGAATTCTACTCGGCAACATCCAGTATCTGTTGCTACTGTTAAGTTTTTCATTCTGCTGGGCTTAAAGGCTGTGTAGCAGTTAAAAAAAAACACTATTAAAGAAGGAAAGTAAGGGATGAAATTGATCGTACGGTTCGAAATGAACTTCCTAAAAATGAACAAATGTTGTTTAAATGCTTGCAGGATGCTTTGAAATGACATTCACCAACTTATTTTTAAAAGTCATTAGAAAGAATGCCAAGGATTTGCTCTGCAGTACTAAAGGCTCATGGTGGTTTCTTTAATGAAAAGAAAATATGAATTATCTTTAATTAAATTTGAAATTACTCTCTGTTCATTTTGGTTTTAATTATTGTGCAATTGTGAGCAACAATATATCTATATTTATTCTTCTAAGACAGAAAATTTGTTATCATTTCACTTAGAGAATAAATCTAAGTGGTCCCAAACTTACTGGCGGTAGTGTATATATATATATATATGATAAAATATTATGTATACCCGGTTTATACTCCACCCACGTCTATTGAACAGATGAAGAGGCTCATCCTTTGTTCTCTGGTTAGGATGTGGTTTCCGGTTTTCTCTTTTCCAGTCTTTTTACTCTTTTTTTTTCTTTTCCAATTGGAGTAGATATACTAAACTATTATCCGGGTCATACTCCACCCACGTCTATTGAAAAGGTGAAGAGGCTCATCCCTTGTTCACTGGTTAGGATGTGGTTTCCGGTTTTCTCTTTTTCAATTTTTTTACTCTCACGTAGCCCCCTGCGCATCAGTGGCGTTACCGCCTTGCTTGGGGTGATATGATTAATATATATATATATATATATATATATATATATATATATATATATATAAAGTATAGTTTTATGGTATGCTGTATTCATGTGTTAATGTGCTATATACATGATAAAATATAATTTTTATATTTGGTGAACAATTAACTTGCAGGGTCAGAGGGAGATAACTCATGACTTCCACTCAAGGCTTTACGCAAGGAATGAGGATGATATACCCCAGGGATTGTCATAAAGGTTACGGTTCAAAATTCCTAGCACCTGAAAAAGGCCAGCGCGTGCAACGGCCGAAATGTCATACAAATGCCAACAAAGATGAGGACAATAGTCCGTATACTGTAAAGTTGCATTTTGCCGAAAAGTTGTTGTTTTATTAGTTAGGCCCAAGATTTGCTGAATGATGATATATATACTGTTATGTGCAAAAGTATTAGGACAAGAACTATTTTATATTTTATGAGGCATATTGACAGAAAATATACAATTTAATTAAAGTAATTTTATTTGATTTACTCATCAAATGCTTTAACAACAAAAATACTTGTTACAAAATAAATTTAATATTTAGTATAATAGCCTTTTGCTTCGATCACAGCATTCATTCTGTCAGGCATTGACATCACAAGCTTCTTCAAGGTATAATGGTATCTCCTGCCAAGCAGCTTGTATTTGTTCCCAACGTGTGTCTTGCGAAGTAACATTAGATTTATCAATTTTTTTTATCCAAAATATTCCGTAGATGTTCAATAGCGTAGTTTAAAAATAACTTGTTTGATAGAAAATAGGAAAAAGTAAATATAACTTTTTTAATACATTTCTTTTACACCTAGATTTGAATAATATTTATTAGCAATTTACATGGCTTTTCATCCTGTATTTAAATTTCAGTGAGGTTTTTAAAGAATCATCCATGTATTAATACTATTGCACACTACCGGTAATGTGCAAAAGTGTTAGGTCAGTGGAGATTTTAAACTTTATTTTGATGCATCATAAAAGATAAAATAGTTCTTGTCCTAATACTTTTGCACAGTAGTGTATGCACACACACGCACACACACACACACACGCACACACACACACACACACACACACACACATATATATATATATATATATGAGACTATAATATATATTTTTATATATCAAGAATACTGGGGGAAATGTATGATAAAATGTAAAAATTTTCTTCGTAAGCGTTTTGTTATTTAGGGCTTCGTTTTGTCATATTTGTTAGTATTTGATATTTGTTAGTAAATATCTCACAATGCAATAATAGCACTTCTGCCATATATATATATATATATATATATATATATATATTCTTCTGCTATATATATATATATATATATATATATATATATATATATATAAGGTGGTGTTACGCTCTCACACCCTGATTGAGCACTCTAGGAAAATGGTAGACTTTGAAAAACAGAACCTACTCTGGCATCTACGCATCGTCCATTCAGCAATCAATTAGAACACTCTCAGCTATTGTGCGTGTATAATGATAATATACACGCTAAAAAGTCTGCCTCCTTCTACCGAGCACCCGTAGCTCAGAGGTAGAATGACCAACTGACGCTAATTCGATCGGGTTTCAATCCTAGGTAAAAGGCTATCGGCTGTCTAACCGTAATGATGATCTGTCTGCGGATGAATATATATATATATATATATATATATATATATATATATATATATATATATGCAATAATGTGAAGAAAGATCAATAATAAACTTACTGTTTCGTAATATTTATTTTTAATTTTACAGTGCTCATTACTAAAGTAGAACTAAATATTATTGTAATATAATTAATTTAACATTTTCCCGAAACAGAATTTCCCATGTTTCTGAATCATATTTTTACTATGAGTTCATATTAAGTGTTAATTTTTGGAGTGACTAACGGATAAAATGTTTCATTTCGTAAAAGAAGTTTACATCGGTAATACAAATGATAAATTTAAACAAAGGTTCAGCTATCACCTTTATTCCTTTAAGAATAACCATTGCAGAAACTAGATTTTATTATCTAGGTGTTTCTAGGACTTAAAGAAAACTAATAAAAACCCCTCGGTAAAATGAAAAATATTAAAAAAAAAAAACGTGTAGCTCTTTAAACGACCCAGGCATTTTTGCTTACATCAAAAATTATATATTATCAGAAATAGGGAAAACATAGGTTTATTAAACCTAAGAAATGAAATGACTGTGTTCTGTAGACACTGTTTATGTTTTACACTAGATAATAATTAAAATTTAGAAAAATTAAAGAAATATAAACATTAATATACACGACAAAAATCGATAAAATAACAAATCTAAAATGACGTCACACTATACATACATAAATAAAAATTAGGATTTATTCAGACACGGTAGGTTTTAAAAAGAGTAAAAACCGAATAAAAAACTAAAACAGTACATTTATATATATATTAGCTGTTTAATTACTTAGTTTGCACATTTGTAACATAAGTATTCAGTACAATTATACTGTAAAACTTATGAACATTGTATATATATATATATATATATATATATATTTTAATCATTTCACCCCGAGCAAGGCAGAAACGCCACTGATGTGCAGAGGGTTATATAAATGTAGAAAGATTAATTAGAAAAGAGTGAGGAGTACAAGCTAGTTAGAAAGGAACAATAGAAAATTGAGAAAGCAGGTGCAATGACAGATACATGGGCGGATAGAACGTGAAGATTATACAGGGGAGGGGAGAGAGCTAGAGTCCAGTGGTTAGTAGGTGAGTATTAACTTTGCTTTTAAATTTCTAGAGGTCGTAGTCGTCAGGAAAGCAAGAATACGGGAGTGAGTTCCACAGGCGGGAAGTGCGAGAGAGGAAGCTGCAGGAGTAGAATTGTCGTCTGTGTTTGGCTAACCTGACTGTGAATGGGTGGGACCCAGTTGCCAGTCTGGTAGCACGGGTAAACACCTGTTGAGGAGGCATCAGTGACTTAAGCTCATCCGAGCAGAAGCCATGAAAGTATTTATAGAAGAGACAGAGGGAGGCCACATTTCGACGATGGGAAAGTGGCTGCAGTCGAGTCGCCAGATCAGTACCTATCACAGTACAGAATCTCCTTTGGAGCTTGTTAAGAACACTGAGGAGAACGGCAGGGGCACCTGACCATAAATGGCAGCAGTACTCCATGCACGGACGGATGGTTGACTTGTATATATGCAGGATGGATTCAGGTGGAAAAAACATCCTGGATCGACATAGTGACCCAATCTTCTTAGCAGTAGATTTTGCTATGGATTCAATATAGTGGTTCCATTTGAGGTCTGAGGACAGGGTAAGTCCGAGGAGGCGTAGTGTATTACTCTCCGGGAGAATCATCTGGTCCGTGCTTATGGGAGGCAGAAGAGGTTGCCTGTAATGGTTCACAGAGAACAGCTTGGTCTTAGAGGAATTGAAGTTGACAAGCCACTTCTTGGCCCAGTTCACCACAGAGTATAGATCCCGCTCAAGGTCAGCAGCGAGATTATGTCTATCCGCCACGACAGGTTCCTTACTGGAGCGGGAGTATATTGTAGTGTCATCTGCGTAGATGCCTACTTGGGACTTGATCTCATCTGGGAGGTCGTTGATGAAAATAAGGAAGAGCGTTGGGCCCAGGATAGAGCCCTGTGGGACACCAGCATTCGTGCTGTAGGACGAAGAGTCACGCCCATTCATAACGACCTTCATTTTGCGGTTATTTAAAAAAGATTGGATTAGGTCAAGCAGGCGACCGGTAATACCATAACCGCGTAGTTTGCATAGGAGGCCAGGGTGCCAAACCCTGTCGAAAGCCTTGGAGATGTCCAGAGCAACCGCGCGAGCCTCGTCAGACTCATCAAGGGCCTGTAGCATGTACTCCGTTACAGTTGTTAGCAGGTCGGCTGTGGACCTGTCAAATCGGAATCCATATTGCCTGTCGGAGAACAGTTTGTGGGCGGTGAGATGATGAACTATTTCAGCATTGATTATAGCCTCGAATACTTTCCCGAATATTGGTAAAGACTGATAGGGCGATAGTTGGATGGGTCCGAGGGTTCACCACAGTTCTTAAAGACAGGAACGACTGAGGAGAATTTCCATCATGCAGGAAAGCAGGAAGCAGACTGGTGTAATGAAAGCTTTAAAACTAATCCATGGTCCTGAAACTAAGACTCTTTGGACGTTGGCACGAAAGACTAAAAAGCAATAGTTGTTTCCAGCTAAAGCGAAACCGTAGACTGAAAGAAAAATGAATAGATGTAATTCAAATTTTGATTTCCTTATATCGATATCAAATAAGATTTTTTCGTTGTAAACTGAATTTTGAAGGCTAAATAAATCATCTGAGAAAATGGTATCATGGCTGAGACTAAGAACTACAATTATACCTACTTACAGCCAAACTCGAAGCAAAAGCTAAAATAAAAGGGCTGAAAAAATACAGACATACAAGCAGATAAACAGACACACACACAAACATCTTGCCTTTTATATATTTTTTTAATCATATCACCCCAAGCAAGGCATTCCACTGCCACTATAGGGCAGGGGGTTACATAAAGCGATTGGGTATAGGAAATGTCAGAAGGCGGGTGATAGACGAGTAAGAAAGTACATAGGAAGAGTGTTGGAGAGAATGGGTGCGAGTTAGTGTGTTAGGAGGTGTCTATTGACCTTACATTTAAACTCCTGGAGGTTGTAGCCGTCGGGGAAGCAAGCATGCGGAAGGGAATTCCACAGGCGAGAAGTGCGAGAAAAGAAGCTGTTGGAGTAGAAATTGCGTTTACATTTCATCGGTTTCACTGTAAAAGGTTGGGACCTAGTTGCTAATCTAGTATCTCCAGCAAATTCACACCTAGGGGGCACCAATGATTTAAGTTCATCAGAGTAGAAGCCATGGAAGTATTTATAGAAGAGGCACAGGGAAACAACGTTACGCCGGTGAGAGAGTGACTGCAGGCGGTCAGCCAAGTCGGTATCGATCACATTACAGATTCTCCGCTGTATTTTGTCAAGAAGCCCGAGGAGAATAGCAGGGGCATCCGACCAGATGTCGCAGCAGTATTCAAAACACGGGCGGATGGTATATTTATATATGTGCAGGATAGATTCAGACGGAAAGAACTTCCGGGCCCTACACAGAGAGCCGACTTTCATAGCAGCGTATTTCGCAATGGATTCGACTTGAGATCCGCTGAGAGTGTGAGGCCAAGCAGGCGTAATGTTTTACTCTCTGCGAGGCAAGCCTATTTCATGCTAATCGGAGGGAGGTGCGGTTGTCTATGGTGGTTAATTGATAGCCGCTTCGTTTTGGAAGAATTGAATTTTACGAGCCATTTCTTACCCCAAACCACCACGGTTTGGAGGTCCTTTTCAAGCTCGGCAGCGAGGTTCGCCTTGTCGCCAACACCAGATGTTTGATCGATGCGAGTGTAAACTGTGGTGTCATCGGCGTACATACCTACTTGGGATGTTATGGCATCGGAGAGATCATTGATGTAGATTAGAAAGAGTGTAGTACCTAGGAGAGAGCCTTGAGGGACACCCGCGTTTGTAGAGTAGTTCTGGGAGGCATGTCCGTTTAATACCACCTTCAATGTGCAGGTAGAGAGGAATGACTGGATTAGGTCCAACAAAAGTCCAGTTATGCCGTAGCTTCGCAGTTTCCGTAGAAGGCCGGCATGCCAGACTCTTTTGAACGCTTTAGAGAAATCCAAGGCAACGGTTCGGGCTTCATCATTCTTGTCGAGAGCCTGGTATATATACTCGGTGATGGTCGTAGGCATATCAGCAGTAGACCTGGTGAATTGGATGCCATACTGTTTGTCCGAGAGGAGCCTGTGGGCTGTGAGATTTTGAACGAACTCAGCATTGATAATGGCTTCGAACACTTTGCCAAAGATCGATTATCGATTTTCTGCACTATTGTAAGAACTGCAACCTTGAAACTTCTGAATATCGTTTCTTATGTCTGTGTATCAAATTTGATTAAAATCGGACCACTCCTTCAGCAACCGGATTTTTTCGATTATCGATTTTCTTTATTTATCGGGGGTACCTCGACACAAAACCTAGCTAAGAACACTCGCAGACGCTTATAGTACAACTGTGTAAATTTTGAAGAAAATCGGTTCAGACGTTTCGGAGGCTATAGGTAATGGACACACACACAGACACACACACACACACGCAAAGTTCCATTTATAAATAAGTTTAGATTAGATATATTATATATATATATATATATATATAGAGAGAGAGAGAGAGAGAGTGGTCAAAAAGTAGGTGGTCAGTAAATGCTGATATTTATTTTGAGTTTTCACATACAATTATATTTACTGATACAATTATTACATTGACATTTAAATATTACTGTGAGCAATAATACAAAAGCACTTAAATTCTTATTAACGCATGTGCTAAAACTGTTGTTTATCACAATTTACACAGTTTGAAGTCTACCCCTCATGCTTCAACAAACATTTTTTTCACAAGTCTGTGTATTAATTTCTTGAAATTCATATCTTTTGTAATTTCTCAATTCACCAACCCTTTTTTGTTTTCAACTATAAACTTTATCTGTGAGTACTTCTCAAAAGAAAAAAAAATACATTACGGTCGAGTCAGGCGAAGGCGCCCGCCAATAAATTACACCTCTTAGGCCAGTCCAATTTTAAGTAAATACTCACGGACTGCTCTTGAATAGTGTGGACGGTCCCATCTTATTAGAAATAAAGGTGATATGAATTTCTATTTCAGGTTTTGTCTACCTATTTTGAGACCACCCTGTATATAACAAGCGTGCGCACGCATGCCTACATACGTTTGGCGTATTTTCCTAAACAGCAGGAAATAAAATTACTGGATTAACCCTTTCCAGATTTTTCCTGAATAGAGCCAGTAGGGAAACATTTTTGAAAAAATCCCACTGGTTACAGTGACTTCGATCGGAAACAGACAATTTAAACATCACGGGCTGAGAAGCTTTATAGACAAATGCTCTCGTTTAATAAAATCACATCGCAATGACTTCCGACTTCGGGAAATCTTTAACGGTACGGACAGGATTCTTTTTAATACCATTTTAATATTCACAATCTCTTAACATACGGCTTTTGTGACTTGAAATTGGTTATTAAAAAATTTCAAAGAATTCATATAGAGTAAGAAGGCAAGCATTGTCTCTCATCTGATAAATATGCTCTTTGTTCGCTGGATTCATTGTATTACAGCTCACCCAATACAAAACCCGAGAGCCAGTCAATGTAGGATTTAAATGAAATACGATAGAAAATCAAGATTATGAGCATGCGGCTAGTTAACGACTGACGCTTGGTTTGACTTTTCTCTATTAGTAAACACTTGTGTTTTGATGGCACTATCGTTTTGTTGGTAATGAAATTAAATTATTAAATAATCTCCCTATTATAATAAAGACCTTTGTATACATATATAACTACACACACACACACACACACACAAACACACACACATATATATATTTATCTATATTTACATGTATATGTGCGAGTATATATATATATATATATATATATATATATATATATATATATCAGCATGCAGTGTGGGTATAGAAGAATCCAAAGGAGTATTCTGTACATACAGTGGTAGGATAACTGTCTAAGAGAGCTCTAAATATATATGTATATACATACACATAGAGCAAATATACGAAAAATTAAGGCAGACAGGTTATTTCATGGTAAATCGAAAGTGTGGGCCTATTTCTGGCGAACCATCATCAGCTTCCGTCTTTATTTTACAAAGGATTTTACACGATATATATATAAAAAGAACATAAGTTGAATGTTTTTATAAATCTATTGGTAATGTCATAATTTGCGGCTGTTAGAGACCACTCTTCAGACCAAATTCATACAACAATGAATGGGTCAAAATTATCCAGAAAATAATCAAGTAAAAGAAAGAAGAATTTACTTTCTTTTGTTCTTAATTGTTTATTTGTGATCGATCTCGACTTGGCATCTCAGATACAGACACTTTTTTATCGGCGCAATGTGGCCTCCCTATGCCACTTCTACAAATACTTTCACGGATTCTCCTCCGATGAACTTAGCTCACTGGTGGTGCCCCCGATATATGAGTTTACTCGAGCAACAAGTTTATCAACTAGGCCCCACTCTTTTACTGTAAAATGTAAGCGTAGATTCTACTCCAGCAGCTTCTTTTCTCGTACTTCCCGCCTGAGGAATTCCCTTCCGTATACTTGCTTCCCCTACAGCTACAATCTTTAAGAATTTAAATGTAAAGTCAATAGACATTTCCTATCTCACTAACTTCCATCCTCTCTCTCCCTCACTCTCTCTCTCTCTCTCTCATGCTCCTTTCTCCGTCCACTCCACTTTCATCAGTATATTGATCCTTCTCTTACCCACTTTCTGACACCCCCTTTAACCTGTCACTCTTTCTAATAATTTTCCTTCTATGAGCGGGTCTACGAAAAGTATAAGCAAAACAGTGGCAGTAAAATGCCTTGCTTGCGATTATAAAAAAATGTCTCAGTGTAAGATAATCACGAGTAGGTACACCAATGTATATGTTGCCCTTATTTTAGACGCCATATTGATATAAATATTTTGTCGTTATTGTTGACGGCACGGGCTTACTCATAATAATAATCTGTTTTAAACACTAACAAAAATTAGTTTTTGAGTAAAGACTTTTAAAAGTAGAAAATACTTTTAATACATTGTAATAAAAATTATTTTCTACTTTTAAAGGTCTTTTAATACACTGTAATAAAGAAAATCTTCTACAGAAGGATGCTGCGAATATCATGGATCGAGCATGTGAGCAATGATGAGGTCTGGAAAATGATGGAAACAAAAAGGAAATTAATACTGAGCATCTGGAAGAGACAGCCGATGTTCCTGGGATAGGCAATGAGGAAGGAGGGTTTGGAGAATCTGATACTAACAGGCCAGATAGAGAGAAAGAGAGACAGGGGAAAGCAACGGATAACATATTTGAAGGACCTAATCAGGTGGATGACGGAACGAGGATTGCATGGTGTAACAGAAGAAGGCGTGCTCAGAGCCACCAGGAATAGGGAAACGTAGAAAGTCATATTCGCCTACGTTCTGAAGGAACAGGGCACATTGAAGAAGAATAAATAAAATTATATCGAGTGGAATTTGAATTCGAGTCAAGCTTATTAGTTTTGAAAACCACGGTGAACTGAACGCTGTGATTTCTGGTAAGAGACAATTAAAAAGAAATAAAAAATGACATTTACATCAAAATTGCAATCCCTGTTTGGATAAGAATCTTTGATATAAGACCCAAATAAAATGTTTTTCATGTATTTCACGCCAGAATTATTAGGTTGTCTCAAAAGTTCGTAAACACTTGCAAAAAATTAAATTTGTACTCGCCAAGTAATCTAAGGTTACCAGTAAAGGTTACTTGCGAAAAATTTGAAATTTTACTTGCAAAAACAAAAAAAAATTATTGCTCAAAATAAACACCATCATTTTCCAAGACTTTCTGCTATTGATCTGCAAGCTTTTGGATCTGGTCAAAGTACCATTCAGCCAGCTTCGAATCAAATAATTCTTGATACGCTTCCTCAACTTCATCAAACGAGTCGAATCGGCGGCCTTTCAGAAAATGTTGCATTGAGTGGAAAAGGCCGTAATCTGATGGAGCACAGTCAGGACTGTAGGCTGGATGTGGCAGAACCTCAACGCTGTCCAGCTCTTCGAACTTGTCATTGGTCTTCCTGGCCGTGTGTGGCTTGGCATTGTCCTGCTGCATCAAAGCGCGCTTTTGGTTAATCAGAGCCAGGTACTTTTGCTTTAATTTTTCGTAGACCCGCTCAAGTTTTTGAGAGTAAAGTTCGGCACTGATGGCACGACCATTCGGAACCAACTCAAAATGCACAATTACTTCAAAGTTCGAACAAACGCACAACATGACTTTCTTGCCGAATCGATCTTGTTTTTGAACCGACGGTGTCTCTTGCCCTTTCTGTCATCGCTTGACTCGATTGTGCTGGACCAGATAGACCCATTTCGCAAGTGTTTACTAACAGTACTGACAATAGCAAATCCAAAGAATACTTTCTCGTATTAACGAAGTGAATATTGTAGACAAAGACTTTTTTAAAAAAATAGACATGGCCTGTGGTAGACTGAGACCTGTAATTCCAATATGAATTACCGCCATTACGCTAACGTAACTAGTTTGTACACATATACACAAATGTTGAACAAAATCAAATTATGTATAATCAAGTTGAAAATTCGAACCTTCATGAATATGAATACAGTCGTTAGTGTTTCGGGAATACAATTATTTCTTGTAGTCTTAACTGTCTCTTTAACAAAAAAGATTTATTTTGATTCCTCATACGACTTGTATTTTCTTTTAATCATTTCACTTTATGCAAGCTAGTAAATCATCTAAGATGCAAGGATGTTACTAAGTGTTAGAGAATATGAGAAAAAATTATACTGGAAAAAATTATATGTTTTTATATTATCTAGACTATGAATTTAAATGCTGTGCAAGATTGGCGGCATGGTCTCATTACTTATCATATATTACTAGGAAGCGATAAGCTGGAAAAGAGTTCCACAAGAGAGAGATGCGACAGAAGAAACTATTAACATAGAACTTAGGCTGCATTTTGCCATTTTAACTGTAAAATAATGAGACCATGCCGCCAA
Source organism: Ascarosepion bandense (assembly GCA_037127315.1). Taxonomy (NCBI): domain Eukaryota; kingdom Metazoa; phylum Mollusca; class Cephalopoda; order Sepiida; family Sepiidae; genus Ascarosepion; species Ascarosepion bandense. The sequence continues at coordinate 1,410,345 of JBBBDQ010001661.1, read as the reverse complement.
TCTTGTACAGCATTTAAATTCGTCGTCTAGATAACATAAAAACATAAATGAAAGTTAATCATGAAAATGCCTATGGATATGTATTTCTAGAAAAGTCTCAAAGAAAACTATGTTACGGTTAAAGGAAATTGATTTAACCTGAGATGTCTGGTTAGGATAAAGAAAATTGCGGATGCTACTTGAAATTTTATCAAGAATCCTTAAATATATAGCAGCAGCATATGACCAAATAATTTATATTATATTAGGCGTCGTTCATTATTATAACTTTTTAACTATTACTTTTTTCATCCCTATTTCTGTTTTTTTTATGATTTAATTTTGCCTGGGGCTACCTAATTCTTACTTTTCAGCCTTGAAAATGTTCAGAAGCTATTACGTGGCCTTGTAGACGATTATTTAATTTCGACTCTGCAACGTCTTTCCCACAGACGCGTGATCACAAGACTTTATTTCCATAAATAAATCTTCCGAAGAGCTGTATACATTAGTTCCACCAGTTCAGTATCTCACAGGTAAGATCAGCCATAACATATACACAGTGGAGTGTCATGTTCATGTCATTTGCACTTCATTGGTGAGAAAGAAGATGCATTCGCACACGTTTTTCCCAATAGGCGCAACTTTATGGAAGACATTCTCCAACGAAGGCTTACTCGAAAACTTAACCGCTTCAATTATATGGTTAACTATTATCTACATTCGTATCTTCACGATCTGTACTTAATTTCTTCTTCTTACATCCTCATAACTTCTTCTTTTATGTACCTTGTCCCTTCAGGACGTAGGTGATCATGGCCTTCCACGTCTCTCTATTTAGCACGCTTTCTCCTGTAACGTCTCTCAGCCCCCGTTCTGTCATCCACCTGCCCAGGCTTTTTAAATATGTTATCCACTGCTTTCCTCTATCTCTTTTTCTCTGTATTTGGCCTGTTAGTATCAGACATCCTCATATAGAACATCTATAACAAAAATGGCTTTTGGGTCTTGCTAAAAAAGCAAACAGTTGTTTCCAGTTAAAGCGAAACCGTAGACTGAAAGAAAAATGAATGGATGTAAGTCAAATTTTGATTTCCTGGTATCGATATCAAATAAGTTTTTTTCGACGTGAAGTGAATTTCGAAGGCCAAATAAGTCCTCTGAGTAAATGGTATCATGGTATCATGGCTGAGACTAAGAACTACAATTATAACTACTTAGAGCCAAACCGAAGCAAAAACTAAAATAAAAGGGCTGAAAAAATATAAAAATACAGGCAGATAAACAGACACACACACAAATATCTTGCTTTTATATATATGTATATATATATTATCGATTTTCTGCACTATTGTAAGAACTGTAACCTTGAAACTTTTGAATATCATTTCTTATGTTTTTGTCTATGAGTGTATCAAATTTGATTAAAATCGGACCACTTCTTCTATAACCCGATTTTTTCGATTATCGATTTTCGATAATTATCGAGGGTACCTCGACACAAAGCTTAGCTAAGAACACTCGCAGACGCTTATAGTACAACTTTGTAAATTTTCAAGAAAATTGGTTCAGCCGTTCGGTGTCTATAGGTAACGGACACAGAAACACACACACATACACACATACAGACAAAATTCCATTTATTATATAAGTTTAGATACTAGATTGTCATCCCACCATTTTACTGTCAAAATAATCAAATATAACTACCACTTCTCTTCTCTCAGTTTCTTTTCACGCACTTCCCTCCTGTGAAACTTCCTTCCATATACTTGCTTCATCGATAGAGTCTTCATAAATGCAAATCCCATCCATCTCTGAGCCTTTCTTCGACATCCCCTATAGTCTGTTTTTACTCTCATTGTAACCCGCTGCGCATCAGAGGCAGTCCTGCCTTCCTTGGGGTGAAACGATTATACTTTTTTTTTCATTCTCAATACTTCACAAATTCTTTTCAAGTTGCTATTAGATATTGTTTTGATTGTGAATAAAGCATTAGGCATTATTCAATTTTTTACTAGTATTTCTTCTATCTTGAACTTTATTTTATTTCATCTCGTAGTATTAACAACACGGCCTTTATTACATGATTTGTTAGGAATTAGTGGATTAAACCAAATATTGGTTGCTTTACACCATAGTTTTTGTAGATGGCTAGCACGCCAAAACTTGTCTAGGGCCACTGCCCATAGTTATCCGTTTTTATGTAGAGCTTGAAAGACAAATTCAGAAATAACTGTTAACGCATCAACGTTAGGCCTGCGAAACGGAATCCCTATTGTTTGTCTGAAAAGAGTTCGTTCTAAATAAGTTACTTAAAGAATTTGGCATTGATTACAGCTTGGAGTACTTTAGCAAAAATGTAAGAGACTAATAGAACGACAACTTGAAGGGTCAGAGTTATTTTTAAAAAAAATCCAGAGGAGGACTTATATATACATACTTCTGAGTTGAATTATATGAATCGAAATCCGACAAGATGAATAGAATAAATAAAGAACAAGTAGGAAAAAAGTGTCTTTAATCTAACATGTTTCACTTATAACAAGCTTCTTCAGAGTTCATGAGTTAAAAATCCGAGAGACAGCATTTTTTAAATACATACTTCTCTAAATAATTATCAAATAAATGAAGTCAAGTATACTGTAAAAGACAAAAACTTTACTAAAAGATCAGAATAATTAAACCGCTTTTACTCTGATTAAAATTAGTCATTAGCTCTAAATTGTTTAAAAAATCAACCAAAAGTAAATGACTCCCCTACCACCACCACCACGGAATCCTTAAAACGTACAGGATGTTGTAGAGGGTCATGATAGCCAAATCTCTTAAAGTAGATGGCAAACAGAAAATATAATGTTGTATATCATGTTGTACATATGCATTCACAAGTTAAATGTTACCAGTATTTCGTCTCATACACGAATACACGCATCATAATGATTGCTTGTATGCTTTATTTCTATTTTACACATTTTTTAAAAAATGAAATTTAATTGTATGTTCTAAAACAACATTTCTTACATCGGTTTTATATCGACCAGTCAGAAAATAAGTTAGTAACGAAGAAAAATCGATTTTTTAGTTTAGGTCTCGAGCAAAATCTATCCAAGTCTTCTCGTTCATGTTATCGAAAAAACAACTGTTGTATAGTTGTGTATAAAAAGTGTATAATTGCAACATCGCCGTAAATGTAAGATCTATAGGCGTATTCAAAGAGCATTTTCACACACACACACACACACACACACACACACACACACACACACACACACACGCACACATATATATATATATAAAGTCGTCCGCAGACAGATCTGTTTCGCTGTATCACAGCTCATCAGTACGGTTAAAGTTGTTATTACGCTTTTAGACGTTTCGTTCTAAGAAATTTTTATGTGCATTTTATATACGATTGAGCTCTCTAGAGAAGCAAATTTGAATAACAGTTTCCATTTCTGCGATATATGCATTACTCCTAAGGAATGAATTGAGCTTTTTTGTCGACTGGCGTGTGTATACACTGCTTATATACAACACGTTATAATTTTCCTTCTCTGATTCCATGTGCCTATGGCTTAGGGGATAGCGACTCCGACTAACACCAAATAGGTAGAATTTCGATTCTGGCCAGAAACAAGTGGATGTGTCAAGCCACACTGATGAGCTGTGATACAGCAAAACAAGCTTGTATGTGGATGACTATGTATATATAAAATGCACATAAAAATTTCTTGGATCGAAAGGTTTTATATATATATATATATATATATATATATATATATATATATATATATGATGGACTCTCCCGTCGATCTCGACGTATGAGGTTCCGACAACTCTGACTTCATCCATGCTTCAGCCTCTGATGACATCTAAGTCCAGCAAGGGACTTACAAATCAATCCACACAGAGTGCAAGTGTGCTGGTTATGGGATGCACTTGCAGGTACCAATACAGCCCGCTTGACTCTCTCTCGTTTCTGACTCATATGATTCAGACTGTCAGATTTGAAACGCTGAAGACCATCAAAACAACATGCCTTCCACTCCATTCGATCAGAGACTCTGCTCTCAAGAATGTTGTGAGGCAGATTGAGAGAAATCAAATTACTCCTGATCTTATCCTTGTACCTCAGTAAAGGCCGTCCAACATTTCTCCTACCGCTCTCCAATTGACTGTACATCATGATTTTTGGTATCCTTTCCTCGGTCATCCTCAATACGTGTCCAGTCCAACGTAGTTGCAACTGAATGAGGAATGGCTCTATTCCAGAAATATTACATTTTCTGAAGAGGTCAACGTTGGGCATCTTGTCTCGAATGCTAAGACCACAGATTGACCGCAAACAGTGTTTGTGAAATACATCCAGCTGACGGATGTGAAGTCTATAAGGAGTCCAAGACTCAGAGCCATACAGGAGGATGGAGAGAATAACAGCTCGATAAACCACAATTTTCGTATCCAATCGGATACCACGTTCATCCCACAGGCGATGGCGCAACTTCCCAAAGGCATGTGTAGCCCTCGCAATCCTGTTGACAATTTCGTCATCCAATGAACCATCATGATTCACCTTGCTGCCCAAGTAGGGAAAACACTTTGTATACTTAACGGCTTGACCATCCACCTTCAGTTGTCTTTCTGGAAAACGATATTCAGGTGGCTCTGTCCTCACTCCAGCGACTTGCTTTGGAGGTATATATGGTTGATGCACCACCTCTGTCTTTTTAATGCTGATTGTAGACCCAAAAGCCGTACATGCAGTTGCGAAACGATCGAGCAAAAACTGTGCCTCTTCGAAAGATGTTGCTACAAGAGCAGCAGCATCTGCAAAGAGCAAATCTCGGATTATTTCAGTTCGAACAAGAGTCTTGGCTTTAAACCTCAAAATGGTTGAATAAACCACCAGAAGAATGGAACTGAAATTTCACGCCAGTATCAATATCACCAAAGGCATATTTCAGCATCAGGGAAAAATAAAGAGCAAAAAGTACAGGAGCCATCACACACCCCTGTTTTGTCCCATTTGTGACGTCGAAGGCGTCTGACATCATTCCGTCAGACACAACCTTAGCCTTCATTCCTTCATGAAAAGAGATGATCACCTTAAGCATATTTTCAGGTATGCCAAGCTTGCGCAGAACTTTCCAGAGAGCGTCACGGTTCACTGAATCGAAGGCTTTTGTCAAATCGACAAACACCATGTACAGTTCCTGGTTCTTCTCTCGTACCTTTTCTGCAACTTGTCGGAGCGAAAATATCATGTCAATGGTGCCACGACCAGAACGGAAGCCACACTGTGACTCAGGGTAGATTTTATCAACAAGATGTGTGGTAATTCGGTTCAGAATTAATCTGGCCAGAATTTTTCCAGCAATGGAAAGAAGTGATATTCCCCGATGATTGTCGCAGAGATTCTTTGCTCCTTTATTCTTGTACAAGTGCTTAATACATGCATCCTTATAATCTTGCGGAACACGCCCGGCTTTCCATATTTCCACAAAAAGAGCATGTAGCTTCTTTACTAAAGCATGTCCGCCACATTTGTACACTTCAGGAGGGATGGGATCATCAGGTGACGGGTATTTACAGGAGGCAATCTGTTTGATAGATTCAAGTACCTCTTGATAAGCTGGTTCAAATGACAATTCAGGAATTTCAGCACATTGTGGAAGGGACGAGATGACATCATTGTCGACTTCAGATGATGTGTTTAGAACTGTCTCAAAGTGTTCCTTCCATCTCTTTAGAATATCTGACTTATCAGTGAGCAGCGTTTCCCCGTCCGTTGTACATACAGGTGAGGCACCATTCGTTTCAGGCCCAAATATTTCTTTAAGACCATTATAGAATGCTTTGGTGTTTTTACTGTCAGAAGCTTCTTGGAGCTCAATTGCTTTCTTATACCACCACTGTTCCTTCATGGCTCTGAGAGCCCTTTGCACCTCACCTTTGCATTTCCTGTAAGACATCTGCTTGGCAGACGAATTCTTGTCCTCTATCCAGGCTTTGTGTGTAGTGTGCATCTTGTTAATGAGCTTTTTTGCATCCTCGTTGTTTTCATCAAACTAGTCCTGGTGCTTTCTACGCGGAATTCCAAGAACTTCTACTGCTGTTGAATGAGTTGCCTTCTGCAATGCTTTCCAAGAACATTCTATATCATCAGTGATATTCACTGAGTCCAAGGCAGCCTCAAGCTTAACAGAGATTTCATATTTCTTGTCTGCTAATTTCAGGGGAAGGACATCAATCCGTTTCGGAGCTGTTGACCTAAACACCCTACGCTTGTATAAACTCAATGAGAGTCTACTTCGCAAGAGAGCATGATCTGAAAGGTAGCAGGATGTGTGAAATGAGCGAGTGATGTTGAAGTCACTGATGTCTCTTCGTTTTGTGATGATATAGTCTATGAGATGCCAATCCTTAGACCGAGGATGCATCCAGGTGGTTTTGTGGTGGTTTGCTTGTTGGAACAAGGTATTTGTAATGTTAAGGCCAAACTCTCTACAGATAGTGAGAAGCCTCAAACCGTTTTCATTTACCTTGCCTACACCATGACCACCTAGTACACCAGTCCAAGATTGGCCATCATTTCCAACGCGAGCATTAAAGTCCCCAGCAAGAATAAGCTTATCCTTGTGGCGCACCTTGAGGATGACATCACGAAGGAGATCGTAAAATTCTTCTTTCTCCTGTTCTGAGCCAGCCAATGTTGGAGCATAACAACTGATGATCGTCAGCCGGGTATTTCCACCCAACTCCAAAGAAAGGGTTATGATTCGATCCGAAATACCCTTAGGCAACGAAGATAGAGACTTAGCCAGTTCTGATTTAATGGCAAATCCAACTCCAAATTGCCGAGATTCGTTTTCACCTTTTCCAGACCAAAAGAAGTCATATCCACCCTTTTCTTCTCGTAGCTGGGAAATTCCAGCAAGGCGAGTTTCAGATAAGGCAGCTATATCAATGTTGTATTTCTGTAACTCAAGGGAAACAAGAGCGGTTTTACGCTCAGGTGCAGAATTAGTATCCTGGAGAGTACGTACATTCCAGCTTCCAAAAGCAAATTTCCGTTTGCGGTTTTTTGGCGTGTAGTATTTTGACTGCGTGATTGGATACCCAGACAACTGCAGTTGGCTGTCAAGGTTGATGTGAGCATGCAATATTTAGGGCTCCTTTTACCGCCCCCTCCCCGGCATGGGGAAAGCAGTGCTATCCCTAAATAGGGCTGCTTTGTCACCATTGGAGGACACGGACTGCGCCATTGCGCACGTGTTAGCGCAGAACGGCCATCACCCATTGGCCGCCATTGTGTAAGGTTCCAGCTAAGGACTTCCAGCAATATCCTTTACCTGTCCCCGTCGCCTTTACCCTATCGCCAATGGACTTCTTGTTGTAATTGTGTGTGTGCTTGTTTGTGCGCGAGGTTTGATCCACAGATGAACCCTGGTAAGCTGCCAGAAACCCACACAAATGATTTGATTAGAGTGGTTAAGGTTTGTGTAGAGCCATCCACACTTTTTGGAACCGCTGATAGCACAAAAGTCGGTGCAAATGTTTGCCACAGATTATGTGAACAACAGACCTCAGGCTTTCCATATACGAGTTTTCCATCTCTAGGTAGACTACCATCCAAGGCTAAAGAGCAACTACCTGCCCATAAGGTGAGTTATTGCGCGCCAGACACCAACCTGGAATTTATCCTCCGCGCATAACAGAGATTATATATATATATATATATATATAATTTTCTTGGAACGAAACGTCTAATAACATCTTGCATTTACTGGTTGTCTCGTACATGGACCAAAACAAGGAAATATATTTTCGAAAGTTCACAAGAGAGGTACCCTGTCGATGAGGCTCTGTGATATATCTTTCCAGACAAGTAAGGCTTCCCTCCCATAAACTGTGACCACATCTAAAATAAAGTCTGTCAGGCCCAAATATAAACGACCAATATTAAACTAAATATGTGGATGTATGGAGCTGCAATGGATAGTGGCTTTGAACAAGTCAAGGTAATTGTATTTACTTATGTGAAATTTTTAATTAAGATTCGACCACAAGCAAGGTGTTATTGACACTAGGAAAAATTAATAGTTACGAGAAGTAAAGAGGAGAAAATTTTGCCGAGGAGAAAGTATAAAAAAGAACATGTTTCAAAAATACAGAAGATGGCAATTGGTTTTACATTTAAATGTATAAAGATTGTATTTGGCAGGGAAGAAAAAAATCTATTAAAATAAAACAGTTGCATTTAGCTACTTCAACAGTAAAATGGTGGGGAGCTAGTTGCCAATTGTGTAGCTGGCTTGAATTCGTGAAGACGAACTACAAAAAGAAGAAAGCGTATCAAAACAAACTGAAAATATTTGTAGAAAAGATCGAGTAAAGCCACGTCATGTCGGTGAGAAAGTGACTGATGTTGAAATGCCAGATCAGGATCGATTACATTGCAGACCCTTCTTTGAATTTTCTCAATAAGCTTAAGATATACAGTAGATGCACTCGGCTAGTTATGGCTGCAATATTCAATACACGGAAGAATAGTAGTTTTATAAATGTGCCAAATGGATTCTGACGAAGAAAATGTCTGGCACAAAACAGTGAATCAACTTTCCTTGCATCATTCCTAGGATTTAAAAGTATAAATAGATCTCCTGTCACCCAGAAAGTATAATATGCATCAAGAAAATAACTGTTATACACAAAAAATGGGTTAATGAGTCGACCAGCCACTCGCCAAAAATACTTAATCATACAATCCAAAATAGGTTTCAGCTTAAATAACACAATAGTAATAAGCCGTAAACAACAAAAATAATAATAATAATAATAATCCAAATATAAATTATCAATATCTAGCTATCAGCGAACCAAATAAATGTTTACAGAATCAAATATAAAATAAAATAATTTCCCTATCCGCAAACAATATAAATGCGTATTAACTCAAAAATGATCAATTTACACCTATCACGGATTCAAATATAACCAACCAACATTTAATTATTGCAGGATCAATTAAATGAATTTAGACTCAGATTTATATGAACATGTCGTCTAAAATGACGGCAACATATACATTGATGTACCTATTATTGAGTACGTTTCATTAAGACATTTGAAAAAAAAAACCCAAAATAACCGCCGCACACCGAGCGTGACAGGAAACATATATATATATATATATATATATATATATATATATATATATATATATATATGGAGAGGGAGTTTTTTTAAACTTCTAACGGTCAGAGACTTATTCCCCTATCACTAACCCCCACCAACACATTAAACTAAATTAAATAAATATAAGGAATGAGGGTTTCCATTACTTTACACACTGCCTGATGAGACATTGAAGTTTCAATGTCGAAACGAATGTACCTTTGTAGCGGATATATATAGAATAATTATGTACATATTCTAAAATATAATTTATAATAAATATTCACAGCTCTATATATTATATATCGAGCACTGTTTTAAATTAAGGTTTTGGATGTTGTAAAAATTCTTTCTTCGCTCTATATTCACTCGGATATATATATATATATATATATATATATATATTACAATCCCGACTTGAAGCAAAGGGTTAAACTAGTTTCACTAAAGAACTGTGATACAGCAAAACAGGCTTGTCTGCAAATGATTATATATATATATATATATATATATATATATAGATACATATATATATATATATATATATATATATATATACTACCGGCTATAATTATTAGGCCACTCCAGTTTTTAAAGGAAATGGTGTATTTCAGATTATGTTGGCATTTATTGCCAAGTGGATAATTCTAAATGAAAAAAAAAGAATAGTTTTTTTAAATACTGCACAATAAAATATGCATCAAATGTTCTGCTGTCCAGTTTTTGTGATCACTTCTCTATGCTAATCTTTTCTTTTTATTGGCTGGCCGAAGCAAAGGCTTCCTGGCTGCCTTGTAAAATTTTGCTAATTAATAATGACAAAAGAATCATTCCATTTTCATTTAGAATTATCCAGTTGGCAATAAATACTAAAAGTAGTATGAAATGCATCATTTTTTTAAAAACTGTAGTGGGCTAATAATTATGGCCGTTAGTGTATATACACCTTTCCTGTCACGCCCATTTGAGAGAGGCAATAACGAGTCAGCATCAGCTCAGTTAATTCTCTTTACTACCAGTTATTAAAGCTTTTGCTGTGTGCTTGGTCTTTAGCAATGCATTTTTATTTTTTGCATTTATTGTTTTCGAGTAGTAAAGAATTCTCGCTTCCTCTCTATCATAATAAAGACCGTTTTATATATATATATATATATCCACAGACAAGCCTATTTCGCTGTATCACAGC